>CM060296.1:4472841-4482841 GCA_030684275.1 Acipenser oxyrinchus oxyrinchus | reverse complement strand
ACCGTACATTAATCTCATTCTTATCGTTTCCTTTTCCCAGAGAACTATGCTCTTCCATGAAAGAAAAAAAAATGATAACTATTGTAAGACTCCTTGAAAGCCTCAGGGGTGAGAATTTCAATTTCCGCTCAGGAATCACTGATAGAGAAACAACAGGCGCTCATGTTGTGTGAAAATGTTAGAATACTTTGTGAAGAATCTGCAGAAGCAATGGGGTGTTCTAATACATTTGCACACTACACTTGCACATATAGATTGGGTTAATGTCATTGTAGAACTCATTCCTGTATCTTGGTTTTTGTTTGTGTGTTTGTTTGTTTGTTTCAGAATAAAACAATCATCCAACCGAAATAATTCCCAGTTAGACTCGGGTCAAAAGAGTAAGTACCTTCTCCCATACAATTTCAATTGCAAAGGTTGTCTGTATAGTTGTGAGTGACAGATTATAGGCTAGTCAGCTAATTACCGTGATTTCAAAGCATTTACAACAGCCCAATAAATCCAGCGATCACCATCCTTCACGCTTCACTGTGCTGTTGTTTATTTTATATATCAATCAATCAATCAAGCTTTATTTTATATAGCGCCTTTCATAGTGCACCACCATCACAAAGCGCTTACACACACACACACACACATATACATATATATAAAGGTAATGTAGGTACACGCAAATGTGAATAATTGATTTGAATTCTTTTTATATATACTGTAACACTGAATTTTCATTGTATCACAGGTTCAAATGCTGTAGCTAATGGTGGCCTGTCACGATATGAAAACATCACACCCACAGTTGCACAGAAAACAGTAAGTCGCTGTTGACCAGCCAGCAGTTAAATAACATTTAGATTGTGTAATGAAAAAAGCTGTTGAAAAAAAAACCCACGTACTGATAACAAGCTCAGGTGTGTCTTATTATTAAACTCCCAGTGAAACCAGGACTGGATCACACTGCTGTGCAACGGGAGTCTGATTCCCATCCCTGTTGTATATTCTCTTTCTCAATCAATAACTTTGTTCTGTTTGTCTGGACAGGATTTGGAGTTCTCGGATGAGTCTCTCTACACCACCTGAACCGGTAGGGAAGAACTGTGATAATGAGGGAAGAACTGTGATAATGAGGGAAGAACTGTGATAATGAGGGAAGAACTGTGATAATGCCCTTCTCACATTAACCCCACTGCCTGACAGTGCTCATACAAAAATAAAAATAATTATCTCTTCACATTAAGTACAGAGATGGAAATAAGGCTCCTATTGCACAGCAGTGTCACCCATGCCCATGAGCTTGATTAGACACAGTGTGCAGGTAGCAAGCTCAGTTGTGTCTTATTATTAAACTGAAAACCAGGAATGGATCACCCTGCTATGCAATGGGGGTCTCGGTTCCATCCCTGAAGTCTACGGCAGATGATATGCACCAGAAATGCTTGAAAATCATCTCTCTTAACAGTTTGAAGGATTTGGTTTAATGGATTTCAGCAGGGGCTCTGCATGACCCTGGGGAAGGCTAGTTAGTTGGAACAATCTATACAGTGTGCATAAAACGCAAGATCAGACTGCAATGCGCTGGCAGTCTCTCTAAGATTAACCCTCTGCTCTTTTGTCTTCTGCAGAACGGCTAGAGTACCAAAACAAGCTGAGAGCTGGATGTGATTGAGATCGACAAGCCAAGCATACTGTAATACCTGTAGAGACTGATCACTCTCAGAGAATCATGACCAAACACACACAGTCCTGACTTACAGATCAGCAATTCATATATATATATATATATATATATATATATATATATATATATATATATATATATATATATATATATATATATATATATATATATATATATATATATATATATATATATATATATATATATATATATATATATATATATATATATATATATATATATATATATATATATATATATATATATATATATATATATATATATATATATATATATATATATATATATATATATATATATATATAGCCCAATGTATAGTAGATTATTACTTCTTATGTCTTTGATTGTTAATTGTGAAAGGGTTTCTATTCTTATTTCAGGGTGTGTGTGTGTGTGTGTGTGTTTTTAGTGCAGCCAAGCACCGATGTGAATTAATAAACCGGCGCCTTGTCCAATCCCAGCCCTGTAGGCCCATTCCACGTCATGTTTGTTTAACAGGTAAAATGAGGTCATGAACGACTTCACGGTGTGGATGCGGGTTTTAATTGATTAAATTAGATCTATGCAACACTTACAAGCATTGCAGTAGCTTCAGACTCAGCGTTTTCTACTGTAGTAATAACCGTTTGTGACAATTCTGTGCGGTTCTTATAAAAAAACACGTTAAGGTTTTTCATGCTGCAGTACACTCGCTGTGCACTAGAGGGCGCTGGCGGTTACTACTAGAACACACTGGTTGATCAAACCTGCATGGCATATGACGTAACTTTGTTTTTTCACAATGGTAGGCTTTTTATGTCTTGGTAACTACACTCACTTATTTATATTGAAATCTATGACTCTATCAATACAGAACTCAGTACAGAACCATTGCAATGCCGTTTCACACCATAGGAAAAGACTGCGTTGTATTATTTAGAACAGGGTGTCTAATCAATCATTCACAATCCCGGAGGGCCATCAGTCCACTCTAGGTTTGTTTAACAGGTTCAGTGAGAGACTGACCGACTGCAGGGTCATGATGGAGGTTTAATGAATTGGTTCGATGAAGCCATTTCGAGCCGGAGCGGCAGGGCACGCCGTTCAGAAGAAGAAGGCTGAGAGGGGAATCAGTATGAGCAGGGAGCTCGGATCCAGAGGCCGGGCGCTGTTGCAATCTTTGGTTTTGCAGCAGAATCTTTTCCCAGTGAGGGAGTCCTGGATGAACCGCGACGCTGGTGAGCCCACGTCACAGAGGCTTTTCAAACGCATCCCTTAACGCCATCCTCTCTCCGCCCTTCGGTTCCTGCAATTAAACCAAAATAGCAAGCAAGTCAGAAAAAATTGACTTTTTTTTTTTTTAAATCTGCGATACGTTTCCCCTGTCCTGGGTAAAATGTAGTTTCCTTTAATCTGGGTAACCAGGACGCTCCTTAGCAAGAGAACCGTTTTCCATTGCGTAGTCTAATTTGCACCCGCAATTCAGAGCGTAAACCCAAGGATGCAAGATCCAACGAAGTGGTCAGACAGCGAAATCATTGCAGCGTGATACACTGACACCCAGACAGCCCACCTCCGGCACCCCATGTCCCGATACGCTCCGGTAGATAGGCCCGGCCCTGCCAATTTTCACCCACCTATTTTGAGACAGTGGTCTTCACTGGTGGAGCATTTGACTTTTGAACGGCATTTTTATTCACTCCAAAGCTGCCATAGCACTCCAGTTTAGCAGGCGGCCTGTCTTCAGATGCTGTAAATGGGAGACGGAGACATGAACTGATGGGTGGATCCCGAGATTCTCCTCCGCTAAATAATGTCAAACCCGAGCTTCATGACAGCCCGTGGCCAGCCGATCTGATTGAGATCAGTCGATTGAATGGGACGTTATCAAACAAATCCCACAGCAATAGGCCAGAAGGTATACCTTCTAGGACTAAACCCTAAATCTACCCCCTACCCCTAAACCTAATGCCTACCACTAATCTAATCTCTACCCCTAAACCTAACTGTGTTACCATTAAAATAATTTGTTACAAATATTTCAACACCGCTTTTTAGCGCCCTCTAGCGGCTATACATCCGACGTCCATTAAAGCGCTTGATCCGAACCGATTCTATCTGTTGGGAGGCTAGTAGGTACCTACTGGCCATTCTTATTGGATGATTTTTGCTTGATAACGTCCCATTGAATCGACTGATCTCAATCAGACCGGGTGCCGTGGCATAGGTGTAGAAAGACGGCTGTACGGTCAGACAGACCCACCCCACCCCATATCCCTGTGATCTGATCTTGCCACTGGCTTAAATGTAATGTTAAGTCTAAGCTTCGAGTCAGCTCGGATAAGCACCCCGCCCCCAGGTTCTATATTCACCCGTCACGTGTTCAGTGTTGCAGCTATCCGTCTGGCAGCATTTTAAACTGACGTGCCCGCTTGACGTCGTGACGTTGAAGGAGACGGGCTTGTCACAGAGGGCAGTGGGGTAACACGACCGGAAGACTTTGGTCACACGTTTCCCGCCACCTTAAAAGCAAACGAGGTTGGTTCAGAACAGTGAAGCAGACTTTTCACGGTAGACCTCGAAAGAGGAAAAACGCGGTCAAGCGCGCCATTAGAAAAGTCATGTTCCATTTACATCAGAAAGAGCCCCAGCAAGGGGCTGTGTGTGTGAATTGGGCGCCTTAGCTTCGACACTGAGAACTGTTAGACATTGCTTGGGTATAGATAATCATATTTGCTTTCTTGTTGCACAATATATGTACAGCTATGGCCAAAGCTTTGCATCATCACCTTCTAGAATTAACTTAATTTTGCTTCATCAATTCGAATGAATCTCGCTGAATAACATTATGTATAACACATTGAATTACACACCGCCGCTTTGTAGTTTTCCATATATACTTAACGGAACACTGTCAAAAAATTGAGGAATCTAGCATGAAATATTACTGTACTGCTATTATGGTTTCCGGTAGACTTTATGCGCCATATCATTGATTACACGATGTAAATAAAATATCTCAATTATTCATATCGCTTCTTTTTTTTAAAATTATATTTTCAATCCTAAAATTCTAGGTGATGCAAAACTTTGAGCCATTAGCTAGAAGTAGACAATTGTATCAGAAAGCGGTTAGGGTTAGGGTTAGGGTTAGGGTTAGGATTGGGGTTAGGGTTATATCGTGCACAAGGATTTACACATTAAGAACATTGTCATTATTCTTAATAACGTTGCAATTATGCGTAAGGGCACACGAATTTACTTCACACACTAATTAAGAGACAAGGGGGCTGGTTAGGCATTGATTTCATTAACCAGAATGTTATCTTCGCTGAATAGGGAGAGCGGTTTAGTTAGCGGGCGCGGCTCCGTACCTGTGAGCACTGCACTGATGGCAGAAACGCAGGAGCTCACCGAGGCATCGCAGGTTGTTTCAGTCCCCAGGCAGGAAGCCCAGTCCTCCGCAGTACATGTCAGACATTTGAGGGAAGAAACTGAAGCAACAGCGGAAACATCGCAGTTAGAAACACACACAGGAGCGACTTATACAGATCAATCAATCAATCAATCAATCTTTATTTTATATAGCACCTTTCACAGCGGACCATCATCACAAAGCGCTTTACAAGATGCAGTAACAACTAGAAAATTCATAATACTTTAAATACAGAGAAATGCATAATACATGAAATAGTAGCAGCAACACAGCAGCTAATAGCAGATATCAGGCTTAAAGAGCATGGAAAGCGAGAGAGAACAGGCGGGTCTAGGGAGTTGATTTGAAGCGAGCGACGGTGCGAGCGTCACGCACTGAAGCTGGGAGAGAGTTCCAGAGAGTCGGATCCATGAAGCTAAACAAGCGTTAAAAGTCTCCTTGCATTCGCGGGTCCAGGAGGTCCTCAAACGCACGGCTTAATGACATTCTGCAATGATCTTTTTTTAAAAAGAAGTCACTATACTTCCGTCTCAATTTGAAGTGTACCACGCCTTATATCTCTGACTCCGGCAGCTCTCCACCGAACCCCACCCTTTCTTACAAATCCACAAATAACAGAGAAGTCTTGATTAAGCCGACCAAGATAGTGATAAACGAATAATACAATTCTAAAGCACATCTAAACAACAACAAAAGTTAATAGAGACAGTAACTCATATACAGCTCATGCACGCCATGTCTTTACAGTGCGGGTCTTTTTCAGCACCAGGGACAGCGTCTAAAGCGTTGCCCGACCCATTCACCTCTAAGTAACTTAAATGCGCCTCTTACAACACGTTACACGTATTATTATTATTATTATTATTATTATTATTATTATTATTATTATTATTATTAATGTCCCAGTAAAACGCGTTTTATTTTTCAATTAACGCGCACATGTATGGTAACCATCTCCTTAGTCAATGCCTACAAGCGTTTACCTCATTAGTGCTCCTAAACGATGGCGATTTCATCCAAGCCATTGACGCGTTGTTAATATATCGATCTCGGCGCCTTACCTGTATGCAACAGCGCGCAGAGGATGATAAACGCCGGGATCGGTTCCATTGGAGGTTCATGGTTTTAAAATCCCGCTGCTGGGCGTATTTATTTAACAGGTCTCGGGTGGGGTTGCGAATTTGCTTTTGGACAGGACGTCACCCGCCTTCATATTCTATTGGGCTTGCCTGCCGTTAAATTAACCGACAGACAGCAGGGCTAACAGCGCGTCAGAGCGGGGACTAGGGAAGGGTTATCGCTTCATATATCTGTCCATATTTCCTCCTTTATAAAATTATTTACTAAAAACTAAGACCGGATATAAACAGGTAGCGCATGAGACATTATTATTATTATTATTATTATTATTATTATTATTATTATTATTATTATTATTATTATTATTATTATTATTATTTAGCAGAAGTAGTAGTTTGTTTTTCATTGTATTGTTTTATTTCCTTTTGGAAATGTTTGATATATATATATAATTTCTACGCTTTTCTCAGGTATGCAAGTGCTGTATATAACCCAAAAGCATTCAAACAGGTGCCAAAGCAGGAACTTGGTTTCAAGGGACGAGGTTTCAGGCCTCGGCACATCACCAGGGGAGACCCGGGGTTTGATCCAGCACCCTAGCCTCAGCTCTCCCGGTCTCCTGGGACCAGGTTTCAAGCCCCTGTTCCCGGAAAAAAAAAAAAGTTTCTTCGTGTTGCCTCAGTTTAATAATGACCGCACACTCTGTTTTGTATCTTTCAAGCGAGCTCGTTAATAATTTAATTCTCACTCATAAAATATGCATGTTACAAAATATCAGCTCCAGGCTGCGATCACTCGCGGTTTGGCTTTCCGCCCGCGCTGTCCGGCATCGACACAACAAAAGGGTACATCAAAAAACACACCAGCCCAGACAAATAAAAACTTCCATCTATACAAGGATTCGTGTTCATCTTGAGCTTCAATTTTAAGCGTTTAAAATATATATTATGAACGTCAAAATCTGCATTGAAAAACAGAATTGATAGGTTATAAACTACACCTCGTAAATTAGTCCTGAGAACCTCGCTACAGTTTATAGTTTGGGAACGAGAAAGGTCCATTCGGCTCATCAAGACTCTTATTAGCACAGAATCTAGTCTTTTTTTGAATGTTTCCAGTGTTTTAGATCCTACGTCACCTTGTTAGGCTATTCCACGCATTTATAATTCGGTTTAAGAAAGCGTTTCCTGCCTTTCCTAATAGACTTCCATGTAACACGACCTGGTTATTCTACAAAATAGTTTAAGGTAAACTACCCATGTCAGCACAGAGAATTCTTCACTTCTCAATATCGTACAGCATATACTCGAAGTTCATGATTAAAAAGGACTGCCTTGCTTCTCCATTAGTTTCCCAGAGCGAAACTAAGTTTTAAAATATTTGAATATGCATTTTTAATAAACGGGCACAACCGCATAATTGTGGGCATCGGGTAGTGCTGTTGTATGATGGCAAAACAAATTATAAAATGCTGGAAAACGGACAAGATGAGGTTTTTTATAAATGAACAAAATATAAAGGAGAAGGCTCCTAATGGAGCTGTCTTTATTTTCGAAATCATTTTTAATTGACCCTCTGATGCAGAGAGAACAAGTGAAACTGTAAGAAATATAAAGGTCTATTTAATCTATTGATTAATCGATAGACAGACAGACAGAGAGAGAGAGTAGATAGATAGATAGATAGATAGATAGATAGATAGATAGATAGATAGATAGATAGACAGAATAAAATTTGTTGTACTACTTCAGTAGAGAATAAATGAGTGAATGTGTTTTATTCATGACAAACCACAATACAAATACAAAAAAAAAAACATTTAGCAGATAAAACTAAATCCTACATCTAAATACATTAAACTGCACTGTTATTTTTTTAAAAAGTTATTGGGTCTTATTTCAACTTGATAGTTAAGAAACTTTCACCCACCCTCACACCTAGCCCTGAGATTCAGAACTACCATAAATACACCTCCGTCTGTCACAATGGTTTTATTTTTAGAATTTTTAAGAGTTTGTGTGAACTCTAGAGTTAAATAAGTTGCCTTGCCCTTAACTTTTGAAGAAAAAAACACAGCTACTGAAGGGGATACAAAATAAATGATCAGGGATAGGAGTTTGAGCAATCGGACCCCAGCATCAAGACCAAAAAAAAAAAAAATCCATTATAACGGCAAAAAGATCTTAATATTAAACCTACAGACTCAGAAGAGACTTTTCTTTTTTTTTTTTAATGCTGTGAGAAACGTGACTTTTTCAAGTCAGATTTAGCAGGGCCCTGATTGCTGGCACTCAAATTCTTGACCCACAGTCATTTCAACAAGGGAAGTTCTGAAGTCCACTTGGTAAATCATTTTCAAATCACCTCTTGAAACAGAAAATGATCTGCAGGGCGAATCTGAAGAAGAATCTGGAAATCACTGCGGGACTACACTCTCAGTCACGCCTCCCTTTGCTTTGATTCTAATAATATTATACATTTCTTTAATAATACCCCCCTGAACGGGACGTCCAGTCTTTCTAAAGATGGGTGCTGGCTGTGTGTGCAGTTCACTGTTATTTTTATTAATAATGAGTCATTTAGCAGAAGCTTTTATCCAAAGCGACTTCCAGAGACTAGCGGGGTGAACTCTGCTTCATCAACAACTGCTGCTGCTGCTGCTGCTGCTGCAGAGTCGCTTCCAATAGTTTGTTTTACGTCTCATCCGAAGGATGGAGCACAAGGAGGTGAAGCGACTTGCTCAGGGTCACACACAGTGGCTGAGGCAGGATTTGAACCTCCTGGTATCAAGCCCCTTTTCTTGAACCACTGGACCCCCTCCCCAGGCCTCACTGCCAGCCCCTTGTCTCTGTTGCAGTGCCTTGGCTGCCATGCTCCACCTCTCGATCCACTGCTGCAGGGTCAGGCCGTGTCTCCTCTCCTCAGGGAGGCAGAGCTGAGCAGGCTGCTCCCACCTGAGAGGAGAGAGAGAGAGAGAGAGAGAGAGAGAGAGAGAGAGGAGGGGCTTAAAACCAGCTGAATTCACATTATCATCATCATCATCATATCTGCAGGGATATATATATATATATATATATAAAGACATTTCAGAGGGCTGGATCGCAGCAATATCAGGGTCTAGTGCTGTATATTATAAAGACATTTCAGAGGGCTGGATCGCATCAATATCAGGGTCTAGTGCTGTATATTATAAAGACATTTCAGAGGGCTGTATCACATCAATATCAGGGTCTAGTGCTGTATATTATAAAGACATTTCAGAGGGCTGGATCGCATCAATATCAGGGTCTAGTGCTGTATATTATAAAGACATTTCAGAGGGCTGGATCGCATCAATATCAGGGTCTAGTGCTATATATTATAAAGACATTTCAGAGGGCTGGATCGCATCAATATCAGGGTCTAGTGCTATATATTATAAAGACATTTCAGAGGGCTGGATCGCATCAATATCAGGGTCTAGTGCTGTATATTATAAAGACATTTCAGAGGGCTGGATCGCATCAATATCAGGGTCTAGTGCTATATATTATAAAGACATTTCAGAGGGCTGGATCGCATCAATATCAGGGTCTAGTGCTATATATTATAAAGACATTTCAGAGGGCTGGATCGCATCAATATCAGGGTCTAGTGCTGTATATTATAAAGACATTTCAGAGGGCTGGATCGCATCAATATCAGGGTCTAGTGCTATATATTATAAAGACATTTCAGAGGGCTGGATCGCATCAATATCAGGGTCTAGTGCTATATATTATAAAGACATTTCAGAGGGCTGGATCGCATCAATATCAGGGTCTAGTGCT
>CM060296.1:4455341-4470341 GCA_030684275.1 Acipenser oxyrinchus oxyrinchus | reverse complement strand
GACACACACAGAGACAAACACAAGAGATAGACAGACAGACAGACAGACAAACACACAGAAACACAGAGACCGACACACAAACACACACACACACACACATAATAAAAACATTAGAATCCCAGTTCACAGCATCTCTGGTTTCAAAGAGAAATCAGACTCCCGTTAGAGCTGTGGATGGAGGAGGTTACCTCTGCTTTGACTTTCGCCAGCTCAGCTTTGGCTGTGGAGTTTCCTTTGATGAGGCCCCGAATCTGCTCCTGCTTCTTATCCTACAAAAAAAAATACACACCAGGGCAGGAGAGAAACTGTTAACAGAGTCCAACCTTCTCAGAGCCTCGTGCCGGTGAGATTTTACAGTTTCTGTGATAAACCCTCCACTCGATGTATCGTGGGTGTCGGGCTCCAATATAAATCCTCTATATAATCGAGGGCCGTGATACAGCGAGAGACCCATAGATAAACAAACAGGCTATTAGTTATTAGTTAGCCAATAGGACCTAGTTTGTTTTTTTACGTCTCACATGAAGGACGGAGCACAAGGAGGTGAAGTGACTTGCTCAGGGTCACACACACACAGCGAGTCAGTGGCTGAACTGGGATTGAACTGGGAACCTCCTGGTAACATGCCCTTTTGCTCTAACCACTGGACCACCATGCCACCCTATCCTTCTCTTACCACCAGCTGCCTGAAGTCCATGATGCTTTGCCACTTGTGCTGCAGTGCCAGGATGGCCCCTGTTTGCCCCTGGCTGTCTCTGCCCAGTCCTGGCATTGCTTCTGCAGACAGTCCCTCCGTGCCTTCACCATGGAGAGCTGCAGCTCCAGATCAAACACAGCCCTGCGGGACGGGGTCAGGAAACACAAGCCTCTATTAGATCACAGGAGTCTGGTTTCACAGAACCTGATTAGCACTAATCTGGGACTTGCAGTCCCAGAGGCAACGTACAGCCATGGATGAAAAGCTTTGCATTACCCTAGAATTTAAAACTGAGACATCATGTAAATCACAAATCAGGTTTCATTTGACTTTACAAAGCAAACTGTGTTCATTCTATAGGGCGATGCAAAACTTCTGCTCCCTAGGTGTGGCGGCTGCGATGATGGGGCAGCGAGGCGCTGATAAATAAACAAGGCATCGGCTAGTTAATTCTATTACAGGGGAAAACAGAGGCATAGCTATTAGCTGACATCGAGATTGATAATTGAAATGTATGAGGAGTATGTACTGATAACTATTTAAAAGGCACTTCGAGAACAGAGTGCAACCAGCTCTGGGTGTGCTTCTGGTTTCACGCTGCACGGACGCAGGAGGGAGGAATCGCTGCACAGACGCAGGAGGGAGGAATCGCTGCACGGACGCAGGAGGGAGGAATCGCTGCACGGACGCAGGAATCGCTGCACGGACGCAGGAGGGAGGAATCGCTGCGCCCTGCCCATTTTCTGTCTCTACCGAGCAAGGCAGGCCACCTGGGAGTCTCCTGCCAGCACAAGAGCCGACTCTTTCCTCTTGGTGTCCAGCAGAGCAGAGAGCTCCCTCTCCTGAGAGACAAGAGCAACCAGAGACACGCCTCTCCTCCACCCCACTCCAGCCTTCCTGCAGAGAGAGAGGGAGAGAGGGAGGGGAGAGAGAGAGGGGAGGGAGAGAGGGTGGAGGGGAGAGGAGAGAGAGGGAGAGGGAGAGAGGGGAGGAGGGAGAGAGAGGAGAAGGAGGGAGGGAGAGGGAGAGAGAGGAGGAGAGAGAGAGGGGAGAGGGAGGAGGAGAGAGAGGGAGAAGGAGGGAGGGGAGAGGGAGAGGGAGGAGGAGGGAGAGAGAGAGAGAGAGACAGGGAGAGAGGGGAGGGAGAGGGGAGAGGGAAGAGACAGGAGAGAGGAGAGGAGGGAGACAGAGGGTGAGCCACACAGGAAATCACTCCTGCTGCACAGCAGTTTCACCCATTCCAGGTTTTACTACGAGTTTGATCAGCCCCCAGTGTGTGTCGGTCTGGTGTGTCTTACTAAACTTGTAGCAAAACCAGGAATGGAACAAACTGCCATGGAATGGGAGTCTTCTTTAAATCACCGATCTATCTATTTAAAGGCATGGAAATAAGACTCCTATTGCATGGCAGTGTTTCCCCATTCCAGGTTTTACTACAAGCCACAGTATTATTATTATTACTATTATTATTATTATTTATTTCTTAGCAGACCCGCTTCCAGGGCTTAACTTACAATTGTAAACAAAAATCCATTTCAAGAATCACAGTACAATTGAGAAGGAAGTTCCCAATTTTAATCATCCTATTATTTATAACTGTATAAACCAGACTGAATCCTTATTGCCATGAAGTGTCTCTAATGACTCTGCATTCTATATATCCAGCACACAGGCCCTTACACATAACTACAACGCAGCGATGCACAGTTACAATGCGCTTCATGTGAAAACCTTTCTGCCAGGACATAACCCGAACGATTGAAAGGACAGAAAGGAAAAGGGTTTTTTAATGCTACTTGTTCCTTTCCTTTACCTGCAGAAGCCACTTCACTGAAGGGAGCAGCTCCTGATCCTCGGACACATCCTGCAGATGCTGGCTCTCATAACGAAACCTGAAACAGAGCAAGCAGCGTGTGTGTGTGTGTGTGTGAATAAGCAGGGACGGAAAACAAGACTCCCTTTACAAAACACAACGTACGAGACTGAAGCAGCTCTTTGGGAATCGCCCCCCCGCCCGCCCTCCCGCCCCCGGGACTGGTCAGTATCTCACCGAGTGCCAACACATCCCGGGACACGTTGATCCTGGCTGTCCTCTCCCAGCGCTGCCTGTCTGTGGGAGGCCAAGTCCTCCAGAGCTCCCAGCATGTGATTGGGAGGATGGGAGCGAATCAAATCCTGGGAAAACAAAATAAAATAAATAAATAAATAAATAATTTTTTGATGAATGATCCTTCAAAAGTTTGGTCAAAATCAGGTTTTGTGTGCCAGGTTTTTTTCAGGAATTTTTCCAACTGCTAATTATCGCCTAAAATGAACACGATGAATCCCAGTTGTCTTGCATCGCTTTTAACTCCCAGCTTTCTCCCTGTTTAGTAAAAGGGATGGAAGTAAGCCTCCTGTTGCACAGCAGTGTGATCCATTCCTGGTTTCCCAGGAGTTTAATAATAAGACACACCTGAGCTTGTTAGCTAGACACACTGGGGGCTGATCAAGCTGGTAGTAAAACCTGGAATGGATCACACTGCTGTGCGATAGGAGTCTGATTCCCCATCGCTGTCGCGTTCTCTCGCCTCGCTCAGATTTTTTCTTTTGGCTTTTAAAACAAAGCCATCCAGCTGCTCTTTCCCACAATAGAGGGGGTGTCTGAATTAAAGGCATTATCTGGTGCCCAGCTTCATTACATGGCACTTAACCCCCCAGCTTCTCTTAATGGATAAATCAGTTGTTTACAGGAAGAGAGAGGAACAGGACATCTTAATAGCAGTGGCTTCAGATAATTAAAACCGCCAGCGTTTTGTCTGCAGCCGTTTGTCATAAGTTTGCATCATCCTTTTGACTTCTAATCCACTTTCTTTAGATTACTTCCAAGACCCGGCTTATCTAAGGAGAGTCCGACAATTCCCCGCCCAGCAGGTACCCACCTCCACTGAACTGAGCCAGTGCTGAAAGGCAGCGCCGGTCCTCCCGACACAAACTGAGGATCAGGAGAAAGGAAGACAGGTAAAACTCCAGTTATCATCATCTTAAACATGAAATGAGCAAGTGGCTTCACAAGACCCAGGTTTGCTTTTGTTTTGTTGGCACTACAGTGCTGTGCACTAGATGGCGCTCCAATATACAGCGTCTCTGGACTTCATACGCAAGCTCTACGGGAGATAAACTAAAACTAAAGAGCAGCTCCCTGAATACCTTCAACTCTTTAGAGAGAGAGAGAGAGAGAGAGAGAGAGAGAGAGAGAGAGAGAGAGAGAGAGAGAGAGAGAGAGAGAGAGAGAGAGACACAGAGAGAGAGAGAGAGAGAGGAGAGACACAAACAGAGAGGAGAGAGAGAGAGAGAGAGAGAGAGAGAGAGAGAGGCTCATCAATGAAACAATGTGGGTATTCTTTTAGCTTCACATATGACTGCTTATTGTATATCATGCTCACAGATAATCATTTTTAAAGACAAGGCAAGGATGACAGAAGCCAGACTCCAGCCGTGACTCACCGTGTCTCTGATGTCACCGTCCCCAGCTCACTGTCCAGAAGAGACTGGAAGAACTGAAACCTCTCCTGACAGACCTGCTTCACCTCACGCTGAAACACACCCACACACGCACGCACACATGCAGTGAGAGACACATGCACACAGAGTGACAGAGACACACACACGCAGAGTGAGAGAGACACAAACACGCAGAGTGAGAGAGACACACACACACGCAGAGAGAGACACACACACACACACACACGCACGCAGAGTGAGAGACACATGCACACAGAGTGACAGAGACACACACACGCAGAGTGAGAGAGACACACACGCACGCAGAGAGAGAGAGAGACACACACACACACACGCAGAGTGAGAGAGACGCACGCACGCACGCAGAGAGAGAGAGAGAGACACACACAGGAGGGAAGCAGAGACAGACACACACACACAGTATGTTTTAGAACCAGTGATTTATGGAAATCCTAGATTCAGGGATTTTTAATTGAGAAATTCCTGAGCTACTTGAGATCTCGCCTCACCAGAATCTGGGGTTCAGGGCCAGCTGATCCATCGCTAGCTGGGGTCCCTCCAAACCCAACCTCCACTTCAGCTTTCCTGGGGGTGAGATCAGAATTCAGAATTCAAGCCCTACAATTCTAGTGCTGCATGAAACGATGATTCGACTGTCCAGATCCATCTCTCCACTGGCGTGGATCGGGGCTGATTCACCATTCAGAGTGAATTAAGAAACAGCTGCTTGGGTTTGTGTGGGTCGCTGTTCTCCGCAGAGTCTTTAAGAAAAGCAGCGATCATCACAAACCCCAGCAGCTGTTTATTCACTCGTTTCACTTGGAATGGTGAATCAGCCCAGTGAAGTGAAGTGTCAGCCCCTCCCTCCGTCCCGCACCTGGTCAGCTGCTCCAGTGTCTGGCGGTGCCCATGGATCCTGTGGATATCCTCACTGCTCGCTGCCTGTCCCGAACACAGCCCGCTGCACGATCTCAAAAGCACTTCCTCTTCTTAGACTCGACAGCGTGCTCCCAGGTCTCTCTGACTGAACTCTCTGTGAGACACACACACACACACACAGAGACACACAGACACAGACACACACACAGACACACACACAGACACGACACACAGAGACACAGAGACACACACACACACGACAGAGACACACACACACACAGACACACACACAGACAACAGAGAAACACAGAGACAGACACACACACACACACACACAGACACACACACACACACAGAGACAGAGACACACACACAGAGACAGACACACACAGACAGAGACACACACACAGAGGACAGACAGACACACACACACACACACACACACACACACAGAGACAGAGACAGAGACAGACAGACACACACACACACAGAGAGACAGAGACAGACAGACACACACACACAGAGACGAGACAGACACACACACACACACGACAGACAGACAGAGACAGACAGACACAGACAGACACACACACACACACACACACACACACACACACACACACAGTGACACAGACATTAAAACAATGATGAAAAGAAGACCTTAAAATGAGCCCAAATAGATCCTTGTCCTTAACCTCTGTTGTTTTTTTTGCTATTCTTTTTTCCCGGCGAGTGTCTCTGGGACCCTGCACCGCAGTTTCCTCCTCCCTCCCTCACCGTTGATAGTGAACTCGCACTGTGCCATCTCAATCTGGGAGTCCAGCTGCTCCAGCTCTGACCTCAGCTCCAGCACCTCTCTCTGTATCGCCTTCCTCCTCTCAGCCTCGCTCTGAGCCTCCCCCCTCCTCACCTGCAGAAACACCATCGATCACACAGCCAGAAAAACACACACACCAGCAATGGAAAGAAGACTCCCATTGCATAGCGCTGTGATCCGCTCCTGCTTTTACTGCAAGTTTATTAAGACACACCTGAGCTTGTTACCTAGACACACTGGGGCTGATCAAGCTGGTAGTAAAACCTGGACTGGGTGACACTGCTGTGCAATAGGAGTCTTATTCCCCATCGCTGTAGTGGTTCTTTTCTGTGTTTTCTGACTACCTTTAACACAAGAAGCAAACTGGGAAGCATACTGGCAAAAACAATACACGGAGAAACCATTCAGCTTCATCTTCATACAATCTCTTCTTTAACACAGAGGGTTTTATAAGAGAGAAATCACCCAAACTCACCTCAAACTCCTGCATCACTTTGTACCTGGGGCATGCTGTCAAGGAAACTATTCAGAGTGACAGCGGAAACGCTGATTCAAGCAGGGATCAAACAGGCGTGTTAGAGGCTTGGGGGTCCAGTGGTTAGAGAAGGGATCCCGGGTTCAAATCCCAGCTCAGCCACTGACTCACTGTGTGTGACCCTGAGCAAGTCACTTCACCTCCTTGTGCTCCGTCCTTCGGATGAGACGTCAACCAAACGAGCTCCTATTGGAAGTGACTCTGCAGCAGCAGCAGTTGTTGATGATGCAGAGTTCACCCCCTAGTCTCTGTAAGTCGCTTTGGATTAAAGCCTCTGCTGAATGGCTAATTCATTGATTTAAAAGGATACCATTGAAGATTCCCTCTCATGATCTTCACATTTCTGCAATACAGAAAAAAGATTCTATCTTCAAAGGCTTACTTCACACCATCTCCAGACAGAACATATCATTTCTGAAGCGCTTAATATCAATACTGTTTAGCGTGCCTGTATGATTTACTATGACTGGGTCTCGATTTACCAAGCTTGCTAAAAACGTTATTATTCAACTACTGGAGCTGAATCCAAAACCGATAAGGAACTCTAATGCCTGCCTCCTTTGCAGGGATGCAAATAAGACTCCCACTGCGTGGCGGTTAGCTCCACTCCTGGTTTTCCAAGGAGTTTAATTAGACTCACCTGAGGCTGTCACCTACACACACTGAGGCTGATCAAGCTTGTGGAAAAAAAACTGGAATGGGTGAAACAGCAAAGCAATAGGAGTCTTATTTCCATCCCTGCTTTGAAACTTTTAAAACTAGTAAATAAATAATCTCTATACAAATTCATAGTTTGAGAAAGGGACACCTGGCGGTCATTTTTCAAGTCGCTCATTCTACAGAAGACAAGAGACAGCAAGCACTGGGAGGAATCAGTTTGCAGGAAGCTGATCAAGTAAGCCAGAGAGACAGAGAACACGAGAGCGGTATATTAAACAGCTGAGAAATGAAACGGGAGGCACATCTTCATTTAAGTTGCTGCTGCACATTTTGAAAGATGACTTTGCTAATAATCCACACTGGTTGAGAGAACAGCAGCTCTCACCTCTGATGGTGAACATGCTGAGTGACGTACTTCCAGATGTCTGTACCTTGCCGAGACACAGCCTGAGGAGAGGCGGCAGACACACAATGTGGTTACTTATAAAACAGTAGCTAGTATCGCAGCTATTACAACATTACAACTCCGCTTCTGAAGAGAAAGGGGCTCCCTCCAGTCCAGGGCAGGCTTGAGGCACGGAGACTGAACTGCCCTCCCTCCCTCACCCCCTAAGAGAAAGGGTGCTCCTCCAGTCCAGGGCAGGCTTGAGGCATGGAGTCTTTACTGCCCCTTCCTCCCTCCTCCCTCCCTCACCCCCTAAGAGAAAGGGGCTCCTCCAGTCCAGGGCAGGCTTGAGGCATGGAGACTGAACTGCTCCCTCCTCCCTCCCTCACCCCCTGAGAGAAAGGGTGCTCCCTCCAGTCCAGGGCAGGCTGGAGGCATGGAGACTGAACTGCTCCCTCCCTCCCCCCTAAGAGAAAGGGGCTCCCTCCAGTCCAGGGCAGGCTGGAGGCATGGAGACTGAACTGCACCCTCCCTCCCTCCCTCCCCTAAGAGAAAGGGGCTCCCTCCAGTCCAGGGCAGGCTTGAGGCATGGAGACTGAACTGCACCCCACCCTCCCTCACCCCCTAAGAGAAAGGGGCTCCTCCAGTCCAGGGCAGGCTTGGGGCATGGAGACTGAACTGCTTCCTCCCTCCTCACCCCCTAAGAGAAAGGGTGCTCCCTCCAGTCCAAAGCCGGCTGAAGGCATGGAGACTGAACTGCACCCTCCCTCCCTCACCCCTTAAGAGAATGGGGGCTCCCTCACAAGGAAAGCACACTGACTTTCTGAAGAAGCTGTCACACGGCAGTTTGCGTTCAGGCAGCTGGAACTCCTCGGAGGCCCAGCTCTTCAGATCCTGGTACAGACTCCTCCCGTCCATCCCGCAAGACGAACCCACAGTTACACGCCGTGCGTTTAGAGCAGGGCTGTCCGATCGATCCCGGTCCAGGAGGGGTTAACAGGCGCGGTGAGAACGGGAACGACGTCAGAGTCTGGATGGAGGTTTAACTGGATCAGATCAAGAATTTAGAACGGGGTCTGGGACAGACCAGGACTGGGTTAGATCAATCATATTAAATAAAAACTACCTCTCAAATCAAACACCCAACTCCGTGCCGTTACAGCACAGACGCTACTAACCTGACTGCACCGAGACCTGCAGGTAATATATAAAGGAAAACATTGTTATTTAAGTCAGATTGAAACAGGATTGTAACTCTGGCACTTTAGCTGTTGTTTTAGCTGCACAAACTTTTTTAAATATAACAATCTGTTTCCTTTTCTCACGATGTCAGAAAAATATAAATAATGATCTTTCTTCAGCCCTGATGTTAAATTAGACTGTTAGCGGCAGTACTACTGGTAATTTAACACATCAGTGTTATTTTATATATTAATAAGAATAACGATAATTCAAATACAGTTTTTAAAAAACATACGCATTACGGAACTACTTTACAATTTTAGCATTACAAAAATATATATAGATTCATGCTTCTTACTTTCTTGTTACGGCACTCTGGAAATCAGCTGAATAAATTCTGTTTTGATTCTTGAAAAATCTTTTCCGCTTCCCGCCGGGTGTTGTTACGTCCTACGTCATCATCCGCAGACAGCGCAAGGCTGATGGGTAATGTAGTTCTTTTTAAAAACTGTTGCCTTGGGCGGATACTCAGTAAGAATCGGAGACTGCATGAGCTGTTTTAGAGCTGTATAAAATACCTTTTAACGTTAAAACCAGAGAGCATTTAGTACAATCATTTTACTATTGCGGCAGAATTGTTTTATTTATCTTGAAGTTTTTCGCTTTGCATTGTCTTAAAAGATGCATCTCAAAATATCGTCACCTCTTCAAAAGTTAAAAAAATAATTCGTGCGCACAAAAGTGTAGAAAATGACACCACACAAATACAAAACTTGGGATAAACGTATACAATCGCCGAGAGCACGTTTACACTGATATTAATACGTAATTAATAAACAACTATTAATTGTAGACCTGGCTCAGCACTCCATTCGGATATAATAGAGCCTGCTGTGCCACGGTTCTCACCGCTAGGTGGCAGTCAGAGGCAGGCGCAGCTTTATTCACAGAGCGGTATGCCGGGTCTGCGCTGTGAGTCACGTGATTACCTGACATCCATTATCCGAATATGTATTAGCTTTGTAGTATTTGCTGCTTCTTCCCCTATCATTGTGCGGGGCTGGTGTAACCTTACTACACTGTGAGCCACACGGCCACGTAAAGCACCATGAGTATAGAGAGTTAACATATATATAAAATCATACTAAGAATTATTTATCTAGGCTATAGGGGTGATGTACAGCTTACAGGGAAATGGCAGGCATCCTCTAATTATTATTATTATTATTATTATTATTATTATTATTATTATTATTATTGTATTCAATAGTTTTTAAAAAGAAAAACCTACCGGGATAGGATTTATTTCTGAGTATATTTTGACCAACCTTAAAATAGGAGGCTGTGTGGTCCAGTGGTTAAAGAAACGGGCTTGTAAGTAGGAGGTCCCCGGTTCAAATCCCACCTCAGCCACTGACTTATTGTGTGACCCTGAGCAAGTCATTTCACCTCCTTGTGCTCCGTCTTTCGGGTGAGATGTAATTGTAAGTGACTCTGCAGCTGATGCATAGTTCACACACCCTAGTCTCTGTAAGTCGCCTTGGATAAAGGCGTCTGCTAAATAAACAAATTAATAAAAACGTGCGCTTCAGATCTTGCAAGCAAATAGCGAAGAAATCCAGCGCTGTGTGTGTAAATTGCATTATTATTATTATTATTATTATTATTTAAGATCTCAAGACCCGCCTGTTCTCTCTTGCTTTCCGTGCGCTTTAAGCCTGATATCTGCTGTTAGCTGCCGTGTCTATGATTTCTCACTGCATCTTATTCTCATGATTGTATATGCATGCATTGCGTCTGCCGTGACTCTCATGATCGTTGTCGTCTGCCGCGTCTGCTCTTTCCTGTATCTTCTCATGATTGTATATGACATGCGCACTCTGTCGTGTCTCTGCCGCGTCTGATCTTTCCCTGTATCTTCTCATGATTGTATATGACATGCGCACTCTGTCGTGTCTCTGCCGCGTCTGATCTTTCCCTGTATCTTCTCATGATTGTATATGACATGCGCATCCACAATGCTTTAGAATTCTCTATATGTATATAATGTATCATGCATTGTTTTTCACTGTATTGATTAAGCGCTTTGTGATGGTGGTCCACTATGAAAGGCGCTATATAAAATAAAGATTGATTGATTATTGTTATTAGTAGTTGTTCATATTGACTTTTAAGGATTATTACTGTAAACTGTGTTTAAATATTACACTTGCATTGTAACCCTGTACTGTCCTGTAACACCTGCAAGTCGCCTTGGATAAAGACGTCTGGCAAATAAATCAATTAAAAAAATATTACAAATACTAATTTAAATGTTGTTCTTTGGAAATACATATGTGCAAAGATATAAGAATAAATAACTAGCAATATTAGAATCAATCTCTCTCTCTCTCTCTCTCTCTCTCTCTCTCTCTCTCTCTCTCTCTCTTATGCAAAGTGTTGAAGAGAAAGCCAACTGCGCTGCTGCTTAAGAACTTCCTCCATACGGGTTGAATGTGATCTTTATCCACACAGAACACAATCACAGCAACTATTCATAAAATTATTCTTTATTTCAATTTTTCAAAGATTAGTAGATTTTTTTTACAGAGTAAATATGGTTACGATCTATATACAGAATTGAAGTTCACCACACACGCACGCACGCACACACTCAAGCACGCACACACACGCACGCACACACACACCAATATCAATAAGAGAAACACATGAAAGTTGTTCACTATTACTGACAAGAGATTTCTTTAAGTGCAATGCAAAACTTTTGCCCAGAGCTGTACACATTATAATTCATTCATTATAAATCACCAAAAAACAAGATTAATTATTAGATTATTAATAACTATACCATTTGTTCTATGTACAGTATGGCATCAAGATACGAAGACGCACTGCATTTTTTTTTTTACAAATACTTAACGAAGGTTGATCTCTTATACCTGACATAGAATCGATTTTCTAATGCATTCTAAACCTCATCAATACCAGATCTGGAATTGAATTTAAGGCTGAGAGAAATCCTGTGTTTTATAACTGTGCCGTGAGCGCTTGCTTTCTTCCTCTGAGAACAATGTTGTTGTTAAGCGAGCGGTTATAATGGATTCGTGTGTGTGTTTTCAACAGTGATATTCAGTACAGGCTTGTAGAGATTCGCTGTGTAATTAAAACTGTCTTGACAAACAGGAAAAAAAACTTCGGTCCCAAAAACTGTGACTCCCATCGGCGCTCTGTGTCCTGGTCTAGCCGACTCAAGCTTTACTAGCGTAGGGTCCTCTTACTGCGAACATTTCCTGAAAACAAAACAAAGCAATTATAAATTCAATCGCTTGCTTAACGAAATTAAAATCCTCGAAATGTTAATCAAGGGAAGCAAAAAATGACCCGTGAAGCGAAATGTCAGACCCGAATCAAAAGGGGATACTGGCTGTGTTTTGTGAGCTGCAATTATTCACAGTAAGATCCGTAATACAAAAATAATCGCCTTACACTAGCACTGATTAACAGTGCCCTTATAATTGCTATGGAAAGTTTCAAACACCAAAAACCCGATCATTTACTAATGTCACTCTGACCCTACAGATTCTTGTTATCTGGTCCTAATTTGAAATCCATTATCAGTCCCTGGGAACAAGTAGGTGACGTAAGCACATGGCTGACCTGTAGCACGTTTCTGAACTAAATAAAACAAGTTCTGTTTCATTTCTTTGAAACTTTATTGAACCCAATAACGTAACACAGCATGGTCTGTCTGAGGCACGCCCTCGTGGGTGTATCCCCGTCTCATTTCGATTCACGGGGTATTTTTGTGGAACACTGGCGAGCCCGTGACCAGCGTGTCCACCCTTGGCTGACCTACTCAAATCGGGTGAGGGGCGCTTTGTCACACGTCACCTCGCTCAGAACCCCGTTCGGTTGTTTTGGGGCACCCCTGCTGCGCACTTAACCCTTTCAGTCCCACGTCGCTGTTTGAAAGAAAAGCAACGGCGTCAGGAAGTCGTCCGCTTCCCAGGGCGAAAGCAAAGCGAGGTGTGATAAAGCACGGTGAAGCGCAGGCAAGCCCTGGAAAACCCCCAGAGAGGTGTGGTAAAGCAAGCTGCGGTAAGCTATGGCCAATGCCTGCAGGAAATAAGACTCCGGTTGCAAAGCACCTTGATGCATTCCTGGTTTGCTCTATTCGTTTAATAATAAGACACAATGAGGTGTTCTAATACATTTTGCACAGTGCTGTGTGTGTAGATAAACTCTGTAACTCAATACAGCTTTCTAAGTATATATAGCCTGGATTGGAACCCAAGCCAGCGGTGGAAGACAGCAGAGGTTAGTTAAGCAAGGTCTGGAGCCCCAGGGAGACCGAGGGAGCCTCGGGAGCACGAGGGAGCCTCGGGAGCACCAGGGAGCTCCAGGGAGCCCTCAGGGAGCACGAGGGAGCTCCGGGAGCCCCAGGGAGTCCGAGGGAGCCTCAGGGAGCACGAGGGAGCTCCGGGAGCCCCAGGGAGTCCGAGGGAGCCCCAGGCTGGTCACTCACACTGTGGACACGTTCCTCTCCTCCTCGCCCAGTCCCTTGGCCCCGGACGCCTCTTGCCCAGCAGGTTGACCGCGACGCACATCATCAGGCCGCAGTGATTGGTGAAGTAGCAGGTGGTATCCACGGCAATGAGCAGCACCAGGAAGATCACCATGACGATGCCCACAATTCCGCCGGTGCCGACGCCCGGCTTCTCAGACACGGACAGCGACTGCAGAAGCAAAACGCAGGCAAGGTGAGGGGATGCAATGCAGCCTCTGCAGCAGCTCAGCTAAGAACAGGCAGCCCATTCGAACGAACAAGCCACTATCCTAGAAAATGCTGCCCACTTAAGACCACCTAAGACCTCAAGCTATCAAGACCTCTTGCCTTGTTCCTGCCTAAATCCCCAATGGTTTTAACCCTTCACTGCCCAGGGTATGACCCCAGACCTATCTAGTGCCTATCTGTCTTCTCCGTGGGATTAGTCTCGTTGCTCAGTGCTGGACTCTCTCCAGGCCCACAGCAGCTGAGCGGAAGTGAACTCATTGAAACAGGGCTGTCCTGGTGGATCACAGCGGCACTACACCTTATTGACAATGCTATGGCGGGTGGTTTATATTTTGTTATAACAGATTCTGTTAGCAGACCTTGATTTAAGACCCCACCCCCCTCCCCTGTGAAGTTACCTTCTGGATAAAGATGATACAGTGGAAGTGATGTAGCCAGCCAAGTGGAAATGAGGTCATCAAGGGATGATGTCATATGGAAGATCACGTGATTGCAATGAGGGATCGGATTGGATGTGGATGATGATGATTGAACCATGGGAAACCGCAAGGTAAAAAAAAAAAAAAAAAACATAATAATATTAAAATGAGGCGAATATGCAAAACGCAACATGATTGAAAATATAAAACCTGCCATTTAACCCCACAGTCCGTATCAGCATTCAGCTGCAAATTACATTTCTGTTAATAACTAGTGGCATCTTTATTGTGTCAAAGCTGTAAAAGAGGGACTTTTAATTATTGGATTAGTGGTTAGGGGCTCTGGACTCTTGACCGGAGGGTTGTGGGTTCAATCCCAGGTGGGGGACACTGCTGCTGTACCCTTGAGCAAGGTACTTTACCTAGATTGCTCCAGTAAAAAACCCAACTGTATAGATGGCGAATTGTATGTAAAAATAATGTGATATCTTGTAATAATTGTAAGTTGCCCTGGATAAGGACGTCTGTAAGAAATTAATAATAATAACTTGTTTAATTCTGCTTAAATCCTTGCTGTGTGTGTGCTCCTTCACACAGACAAATACAGAAATAATGAATTTGCTTGCAGTCCCGTTGGGATAGGGGCTGGCTGGTGATACGTACAGCTTGCCAGGGTGCGGACCTTGTGCTGCGCAGAGAAGCCCCCTTCTCCTATCTTGTTAATGGCAGCGACTCGCACCTCATATGATGTGTCGGAGAGGAGGCCAGCGATCGTTAGGGAATCTGCGTGGAAGCAAAAAGGGTCATGCAGGAACTTTTCCACATTTCCTTCATCCCCAGACATTCCTGCACCTGCTTCATCGCTTCAGTCGTTCTAAAGTTAGCAGCTCTTCTTATTAGCTTCAAACATCTCATTCGTTTTAGGTCTCACCCGAAGGACGGAGCACAGGAAGGTTAAGTGACTTGCTCAAGCCTACTTCTGCCATAGTCACCGCCTCCAGCAACATTACCAGCACATTTTCTTTCCTATGATTTCCCAATGCATTTTGACTCTACAGTACAGCACAGTCTCTCTTACTGTTGGCTTCCACAGTCGTTGTACTCCACTGGCTTCTGCCCTCCTCCTC
>CM060296.1:4428783-4454841 GCA_030684275.1 Acipenser oxyrinchus oxyrinchus | reverse complement strand
TCCAAGGCCCAATTATCTTCAAAGGGAGCATATTATAACTGTGCAATTTCGACCAGACGATCTTAGATTACCTTTTACACTTTTGATTTCAAATAGCACGGATTGAGAGATCAATGTTTCTGTTCCATGCAGTAGAGATATTGGGCTTTATTCATCAATGGCTATGTTTACAGCAGAAGATGGGACTGGTACCTATGTAATACGATACAATTTTTGATTTACTTGCGTTTTTAGGCGCGTTTACAACAAACGTGTCTGTAGCCTGGTAGAGTTTAATGAAAGTTAAAAATTAAAATACATTTGGGACATACGATATATTACATTAAATATAAAATAAACGTACTGTTAACGATGTAGCAAAGTAAAATAGCACAGGAAAGGTTAGGTAAAACCAGTCCTCACGTTAAAATCTGACAGAGTTTTGATATGCAAACGAAAAAAAACGTGCATTTTAGCAATGCCTCTGAGTTTTGAAAGCCTTCAGTATTTCTTCCTAAAAGACACAATACTGCAGTCGGAAAAAGTAAAGAATGGTGCTGTATCACAAACATTCGACACGCTGGCGATAAACGTCCCTTAATAAAACGGACCCGTGGAATATGGAACAGAACGCCATGTCTTCACGAGCTGTAGGCTCTTCATAATGTTTCTCTCAATAAAGTTCCATTACAGGAGGTGTCCAGCAGAAATTAAGCTTCTCCACTGTCATAGTTTAGGGGCTTTTAACATGTGAATGTATCACATACTTATCAGTGATACAGATGTTTATAAACCGTTGGATCGAACATGACACATACCCTTTGGTTATGCTAGTGAGGATGCTTTGTTTTCATACATGTTCTTATAAAAATATTATATATTCTATTACTTTTATATTACTTTTAATACGACGAGGTTGCACTTTGTGTAAGTTTAAAAGTAATATTATTTTCCTTAAAATTTGAATGCAAAAATAATGTTAGTTTAAAATGTTTTTTTCAAGAACGAGGTGTATCTCAAAATGAAATTGTTGTTCATACTGAGAATTTCTGAAAGAATTTCGAGTGAGCATTAAAACTCATGTGGTGTGCTTAAATATGACCATTATTATTGTTATTGTTATTATTTTTATTAGGATGTATTTATTTATTATTTTATTTTTTTAGGATGTGAAACTTTGGCGTCAGAACGCAGTACAAACCTCACTGTGGGTGTTGGAGAGGATGTGCAGCTGAAGATTAATCCACCTGTAGCTGTATTTTCAGTGACCTGGTATTTCGGATCTACAGGCGTAGTTATTGTGACATGGAACGGTGTCTCTGAGGCTGTAACCCTTCCGTATCAGGGTAGAGTCGAGCTGAATAACAACACAGGAACACTGACGCTCAAAAATGTAAGCCGAAGTGACTCTGGATATTATTTGTCTCAGGCTGTAAGCAATGCAACAGGACATCCGGTACAATATAATGGAAGCATTGCCTTGACTGTTGATCGTGAGTACATTATTATTGTTCCTCTTACATTTCTTTTAATAGAGCATTGTGTTCTCGTTAGTAGTGCAAGCAATCAATTAATGGGGCATAATCTGACATTTCACTAAATGCCATAGTGAGGTGAGAAAAAATAAGGTATATAAATGATGGACATTCATGAGGTTTCTAAGCGGGTCAATTTACACTTGAAATGGCGATGCGCCTGCATGTTTGGGAGAATTACTCGTGTAAATCAGGTTTGTGGCCGAAAAAAACGGCCAAAGAGAGGGATAGGGAAAATCTAATTTACTCCTGTAAATGACGAAACACACGGGAAAATCCACGGAAAACCGCATTTCACGTGTAAATGTTAATGAGCGTGTTTATTCTTAACTATAAATATTGTAAGGGATCAGGTCAGTTGTTACTGTGGATTCCAAGACGGCAGAAAGTAGTGGCGATTTTATGGTTAGCAGTGGAGTAGTTCATCTTAATGATAATGCGGGCGGCTTTTTTATTATTGTTTTTTTTGCTGTGTCTGGACTGTCATGTTGTATATATCTTGTGGGTTTGCAGTTCTGTATAAAACCACTTACTATGAACTGCGTTATGCTCTTGTTATAGTATTAAAGCAGCCGTTTGAGAATACCCTTGCTTTAAAAACTATGCTAAAGTTAAACACAAAGAGCAATTGAGCTGCTTAAATGTCTAACTGGATTAATTCCCGTCCTTATTTTGATCCCAGCTATGTCCAAAGACAACGCGTGTCTGCCCTCAACGTTAATAAATATAGTTTGTGAACTGGATGTCATGAACCAGCTCAATCGCCCAAAGCAGCGCAACAACATCCAACAAGTTGTTGATGCCCTCTCAGAACTGATCACATAAAATTGCAAATTAACGTATTGATTGTGTTTCATTTGTTTGCATCATTAATATTTAACACAGCAGCAAATCCAACACAACTTAAAGAAAGGAGAGAATCTCTGACAGCACGAGCCTCAGATCGTTGCTGTCCATTTGAAACTGGCTGCTGAGGTAACCTTCACAATTGCCAAGTCCGCTTATAATAAGCAGGATTGGGCTTGTTCGCGTGTTTTGGGCTTGTTTTGAAAGTCAGTGCCGCTTTTTCTTGTGAGAATTGGCAACACTGGTAACCTTCCCCGCCTGTCTCACAGGCAGCAACTGATTCCACCTCATTTTGTTGTTGACACGAGTTTGTGCAGGATACAGCAGGCAGTGGCAATTTTGGGAACTAACTAATGCTGCACTTCAGTCCATTTCATCAGTATCCGCCACCTCCCTTTCAAGTGCCCACGACCCATATTTGCCCAAGCGTGGTGTTGAATGCTTCCTAATGCTTCCTAATTTATGAGTCGTAAGATAAATTAGTTGAAACAGTATTCACTACTAATGACATGCCACACCGCCAATGACATTTGAAAACAATTTGGGCAAGAGCAGTAAAACACATTATTAACCAACCAGGCACGAGGTATTTTGCTTTATTATAGCAGCTTAGATTCACTCGTGTACCAGTTCTCTGCGAATGGAAACCACATTTTCACAAAATTTCACTAGTAATCTTCAAAAGCAGTACTTTACGCATAGCTAATTTACATATCAACCCCCACCTTTCCCATTCATTTGCATGACGTCGGGTGGATATGGAGTGAATTCAGCTGTTGAATTGCAAGCTTGAATAAAAGCAATAAAGAAAATCACAGGAACAAAAAATATATGCCACGTCTGTCTAGAGAGCAGCGCCTTCGTGCAATCGGCATGTTGGAGGCTGGACTAGGGCAGCGTAATGTGGCTC
This sequence comes from Acipenser oxyrinchus oxyrinchus, assembly GCA_030684275.1. Classification (NCBI taxonomy): domain Eukaryota; kingdom Metazoa; phylum Chordata; class Actinopteri; order Acipenseriformes; family Acipenseridae; genus Acipenser; species Acipenser oxyrinchus. The sequence continues at coordinate 4,451,571 of CM060296.1, read as the reverse complement.
GCCGTCTTGGGTGCTCACAGCCAGCGATTTCAAACCTGGCGAGACGGTATAACCAGACACACTCTGTCAATGACAGGCCACGAACTGGGAGACCAAGAGTCACAACACCTGCCCAAGATCGACAAATCATTTTGCAGCACATTCGTGATGTCAATTGTTAATCAGCACAATAAAAAGTAACTGCACCTGCTCTAAAACAGAGTTTGTAATTTTTCAATCACATCTAGTCAATTTTATCAAAATATAAGTGATAAGTTTCTTTTGATGCTCAAATATAAGTGATAAGTTTATTTTGATGCTCAGTATATTTTAATCAAAATACTGCAGTTTTAAACAAGAACAAACCATCTAGCCTCGCCCACTCTGTTCTCAAAATACTTTTACTCAGCTTTCATTTGTGTCTTCTAGTCTTACTTAATAGCAGCTATGGTTGGCCTCATTAATACAGTACCATTTAGGATTAGCATTACCATTTAAAAGCCTGCACAGGTGATGTTCACATGGAATGCATGATTGAGCTATGTCCAGAAGTTTTGCATCACCCTTTTGAATGAACTAATGGAATGGAAACCTGCTGAATAATGTTACATAACATATTGAATTGCATACCGCTTTGTAGTTTTCCCTATACATAACGAAAAAATGACAATTTTAAAATGTGACATTTTGAAATTGAACATGAAATACATTATGGCTTCCAGTAGACTTTTTTCAACATCATTTTGTAGTTTCTTTGATTACATGATGTTACATAAAAGATCTAAATTATGTTCATATATATCTTTTTTATGCCTCAATCCTACAGTTCTATGTGATGCTTATGTCAATAGCTGTATATTTTTGATTGTGCTGTGAGTTGAGCAAATCATAATTGAGCAAATCAGAATTGACTGTTATCTCTTTGTACACTCAATGCACCCTGTACAGTCGCACACTACCCATTTCTTAATTATTCATCCACACTTACTTCTACTAATATCTCATAAACCTTTGAAACTGGCAGCTTTTTAGTGTTATGGATACTCAGTGGGCAAAATCTAATGGCTCACTTCACTTTGACACTACAGTTTCATTAATGTTTTTTTGTAAAGTATTTTTTGTGTGTAAAGTATTCTTAACTAAATAATTGGATAGTTCACTGTCAGATCTGGACCAGATAGCCATTAGCTATTGAAGAAGGTGATAGTGTGGGTTAGTCAGCTTTGAGGCGCATGATCGTGGAACCCCCAGGGGAGTCGATTGGCGCCTTCCCTTTACTGTGTTTCACAGAAAGGCAGTGACATGGTTTTTGTCATCTTGTTTCTGTCCTGTTTAGCATTATATACATGTTGCATCTGTTTCTGGAACATTTCGAGCAAACACACTGGCATGTCATTAAATGCACATGATATACCCACAATGTAACCCTGTTCCAACGTGCATGCAACGGCACCAGAAGGTACTACTAGAACATAGCAAAGCTAAGAATGTATATAGAAAACAGATAAAACAGCATCTGTACTGATAGATCCTGTGCCTAGTTTTTATATTTTTGTCAAGGTAGGTGGGTTTAATAAAATGCAATTTAAACAGATAAAGGCTGTGAAATTAAATTGCAGGAAAAAAACTGAAGTGTTTTTGAACGTGAATATCAATATTTGCAACATATTTTGAAAGAAAAACTGAATTAAGATTTATTATTTTGGTATGGAAGGTACACAATGCTGTTAAGTAAGACTAGAAGACACAAATGAAAGCTGACTGAAAGTATTTTTAGAACAGAGTGGGTGAGGCTATATTGCCTGAACAAGAACTACACAATGCCAGGGTTCCAGACAGGAGAGTGAAACGTGCAATAATCATTAGGAGCACTGGTCTATAGATCAGGAATAGAGCGACTATGAAAATAGACACAGGGGTTCAGGTTTGCAGAGAATTCACCTCTGAAACCTACAGGAATGTTGCAGTACTATAAACGATTTGACCTTTTCATGCTTTGTATTTTTACTGCAATTTACATTAAGAAAAATACAATAGATCTACTAAAAAATGGTATTGCTAGGATCAATTAAAAAAAAGTTGCAAATAGTTACTCCCTCCTTTTGACCAATTCCATGTAAGTCAAGTTCACCATTAAGTCTTTGTTTGTCTCTTTCAATTTGGAAGCAATCTGAAGATCTTCCTCTACTAGGACCAACACTATTGCTGGTTAAAAGTGAAAAACCTAATTACATGAAGTAGTAATGGGTTAGATTGCATTATGTAAATGTTATGCTATATGTATAATTGCTACGTAATCATAACTATAAATACAATGTTATACTATTCTATAACTGGTAATCAATAACAATGAGTTAAGAACATACTGCTTTATAAAACAGAGTTTTCCAAGAGGAAGGAACCTTATCAATAGACAATGTCCACCCAGCAAGTCTCACACAACATGAACCACAACAAGCCCCAGGTCTTTGCAGTAGTTCTAGTACAGTGTAATGCAAATGTGTTAAAATAAAATAAAATAAATAAAGATCTTTACTATACTATACAGTACAGTACAGTACACTATAGTGTATTGTAAATAGGTATGGAATCTGCTTGTAGAGATGTTGAGATGCACAGAGAGAGGGACACAGGGGACAGTTGAACACGCCATTCAGGTGGCCATGGTTGTTTACAAATATCTACAGAATTGCAGTACAGTGTGTGGTACATGGTGGCGCCTAAGATGGTGTCCTCTCACATGATTCAGACACAACAGTGAACGCAAAACACTTTCAATATCATCACGACCGGCTGACTCTTTTGTGTTCTGTTTAGGTGGGAAGTCTCAGTGTTACTTGGCTTCAACCCTGACCTTGTCACTGAACACGTTTTTTCTTTTAGCTTGGTTCAGCTTCCTATTTATACACAATAGATTGTTGAATTTAACATTCATTCAAGCCTATCAGCTGGGTTGAGTTAAGAAACTAAGTGAGAAGTCAGGAATCAAACTCTGCATTCCTTAGATCTTCATGTAGCTTGTCAGCCTGGGCTCCAGCAGAGAGCACTCACTACTGACTCAAAATACACACATGCGAGTCGGCTCCATCCTCCCCTGACACATGCACAGTATCATATTTTGCCATTAAGTACATAACAACTTAGGTGACAGTTCTGGGTACTAAAGTCTAATCCCAGTACAAATGTATCACTGTTTTTGTTTTAAGTTTACAGAGGCTTTTTCCAAAACCCATTTTTAAGTGCCTCTTTGTCTTAGATGGATGCAATATTGAGGTCATTACATTTTTAAGTTTCTTCTGTATAAGACAATGCACTTTGGGTTATTGTCTTAATGCTTGGTACACAGCTGAATTCTTTGATTTCAGTGCCACATTGGTTTAGCTATATTCTTTCAGACAATGTCTTTACAAGTTCCATTTCCCATTCAAGTACATAAATATGGCTATACTATTGACACTTTACTGTACACTGATGAGAATTATTTGATGATCTGTTGAGTAGTTCTCGAAGGCGTGACTGTCAAGGTCCACATCTCTTATCTTATTAAAGGTTCTCTATTCAATTCAAGTTGGGTCTTACCAGCTGGTTGCAGTAGCTTCATTGGATCGCTACAATGTGTCGATGGGATGTTGTTAAAGCCTTGTGTTTTGTGTTACAGGTGTTATAAATAAATATTGTTTTGTGCCAATATCAGTTATAATGAAGCAGTAGCAGCAAACACAGTGGGAATTATTTGTTATATCAGACTGTGTTGGTAATGTAGAGATGTGGTGTTTGTTTGCTTTCTTTTCGTTTAGTGGGTTGGGTTAGAACAGTGCTTTCAGTTCTGGTGATGAGATCTCAATGAAGTTTACTAAGAATCAGAGCCAATAGAATGTAGCAGGGTCTTGTTCTATTCCCCCCTTGTTTTCTCTCTTCTCTGCAGAACCTGTCTCCCAACCCACAGTCCGCTCCAATGTGACTAATCCCGTGGAGTTCAATGACACTGTCAGTTTGACCTGTACAGCCTCTGGCTCTGCCGTCTCCTACCGATGGTTCAATGGCAGCTCTGTGGTTAGTGACAGTGAGCGGATTCACCTGAGTGATGACAATAAAACACTGACCATAGCTGGGGTGTTGAGATCTGATGATGGGACCCTGTATTGCTATGCATTTAACCCTGTCAGTAACAGCACCAGCGAGCCGTTTCATCTCATCGTGAGCTGTGAGTGCTGATTCTTGTTTGCATTGATGTAGTCAGATCTTAAATTGGCAGCCTCGGTTTCTAGTCAAGCCAAATGCATTTCTGTGTTAACTCAGAATTGCATTTTACATACTAGTGCTTTCAAATGATATTCCTATGAAGTGTTTTCTACAACAGAGTTACTTTTTAAAATGCCTTACTCAGTAAGGATTGCTGTTATATATGAGGCATGCTAATGAAAACACCTAGACGAAAGAGGAAGTTGAGAGCATCCACTTGTGTGGGAGTGTGTTCACCGGCCTACTTAGCTGTTTTAGTAAGTTGTTTATAATGAGTGAGCTGTTGTGGGATTCAGTAATCAGACAGTGGCTCCAACAGTAAACTAAGGGCTGTGGAAAATGCAATTCATTGTTGTCTTCTTTTGGTGCAGCTGAATATCTCTGACAATTATGAAAATCAAAACAAACATTTGTTTTAAAAAATGAAACATTTGCAGAAACAGCTCGGCTGACACAGGCTGTGTTTCTTTGCTAACACTATGTAACACCAAGCAAAGAATCATTTTCAAAAAAGCTAAACTTGAAAATATATGCTGATTATTATTAAAACATTTTATGCTATAGCTAAAAGGTCACCTGTTAAAAAGGATTATAACATGACTGAGCATACCTTGATATTTTATAGTATGTGTTGGTTTATGTTGGTTGTATTTAGACTGATTGTATTACAAGTGTGGGTCCCCTTCTGTAAATATGAATGGTGAATGGCTTTGTACTGCACACTACAGCAGTATGAAATAGTGAACCAGACTGGCAATACATTAGATAAACTCAAATAATAATACAGAGGTATAATTTTCATAATTGTCTGTGTGTGTGTGTTGTAGCTTTGGTTTGGGCTGCTATGGAAGAGGTTCAAAGATCAGTGGCTATTGTTGTTTGATTGGAATCTCATTGTGTTCAACAACATTTTAATGTGAATGTTCATTTTAGATGGACCAGAATCCCTCACTCTGTCTATCAGCCCCCAAAAGCCGATCTATAGTGCAGGATCAGACCTCACTCTGTCCTGCTCTGCACAGTCCAGCCCACCTGCTCACTACCAATGGTTCTTTAATGGAGCCCCTCTTAACAAACTGGGCTCACAGCTGAATATGACTCACATTCAACACAATCAGACTGGAAACTATACCTGCTGGGCCTCTAACAATATAACCCTCAGATATTCTAAGGAAACAAGAGAGGTTATTGTTGTGGGTAAGTGACTCAGTTATAAAACCATATTTGCTGTACTTTTATTTCATAAAACTTGTTTGGCCGTTTCTTGAACTTGAACTGTAGTTTGAGAAAAGTTAAGAAAAGCAATCTTACTTGGGAGCCATGAAGGTTTTTTTTCTCTTATTGATATTTATATAAACCAAGCTTTTTGTTTCGTTTTCTTCATTAAGGGCCTTTGTAAATAGTAAAACAGAAATTATAATCCAGCTGAAGCAACTTACAAATAAAAGCTAAAGTAGCCCTTTTCTCAACTTCTTCTATTCACACCTGTTTATAAAGAATGTTTTTTAAGGCCAATATTGATTATTGTATCAAGTTTTTGTACACCCTTTTTAAAATGAAACCAACCTATTTGACCTGGCCAAGGTTCTCACTTATAGTTTTAGAATTATGATTTTTTTTTTACTGTGCGATGAACATCCAGTACAGTATTATGTAATCTCTGCTTACATGCTTATTACATTTTTGGTAACAACCAAGTACTATATATAGCGTTTGTACCATCTACAGTAGGAGTGCTTACTAATTTGAATTTTGGAACTGGCAGTACTACACAGTTACCTCAAGTGGAGTAAATTACTTCAGATTGGTAAGATTATTCATTTCAGAGATTAATGAAATCGTAACTACACTAAAATCAAAGCTGAATTACATGTCCTTGTTTGGAGTGAGCTACACTTGTAGTTTGAGTGCTGTTGTTCTACACATCAAGACTTAGCTCTGCAGTTCTGTGCCACAGCATCCATCTCCTACTAGATGGTATTGATATAACCCCCTCCCCTGATCGATGGGTCTCGCACCCTACCTTGAATCACCCTCTGGAGCTCTTCTGCTTTTTAACACATTAGAGAGGCACAGCGGTCCAGTCTGTCCTGCTTGCACACCCCTTCAGCTGTAGCCAGTGCTGGTGAATCACACAGTGTCCTCTGAAGAGCAACACTTCTTAAAGGACATAGAGCTAACAACATTATTCCAGTAAATCTTACCAAATATGAATTACCATCTTTTTTTTTTACCACGATTCACACATTTTATATTTATGTGTAAATATTATGTGTATATAAAAGTTCTGACAATTCATATCCGGTAAGATTTACTGTAATTATTCTGTCCTGTTACTTTGTGTAATTATTTTAACAAACCCCCTTTAAAAGAATACTGCATACCCCTGAATTTTTGTTATATTTCATTTTGTATCCGTGTATTATCCCATGATGTGTTTTCTTCATCATCTTATGGAAATGAGGCTTGTTTTATAAAGGGAAAATCCTGGTCACTTATTATCCAAATATCAATGTGCAGAAACAGTATGACATATTGATAAAGAAATAATATCATGGGACTATAAAAAAAAATTCAGAGATTATAAAGTATTCCTTTAACCCTTTTCATAACTTCACCACAATGGACCCCTTCCTTACCTCTACAAAATGTATTTTCTTGTTTTCAATTTCCCATCAGATGAAGTAAGAAAGACCTGATTATTTTGGACACTTAGTTCAGTATTGCTGTAAAAGCAACACTTATCTTTCCTAAAGAGTGCCTAATTCTGTCCCTTCTGTTCACAGAGCCAATAACTAATGTAAATGTGAAACCCAACCTTGCACAGCCAATAGCAAACCAGACTCTAAACCTGACCTGCGAGGTGCTTGGATCACAGACTGTTTCCTCAAGGCTCTGGCTGAAGGACGGTCAGCCCTTGTCCACTAGTGACAGAATAACATTGTCTGTGGACAGCAGTGTAGTCTCCTTCAACCCAGTGCTGCAGTCTGATAATGGAGAATATCAGTGTAAAGCTAGTAACCCTGTAAATGAAGTGACGAGCACTGTGTACAGATTGGAGGTCTATTGTAAGTATCCAAAGATCCTCTTTTCTCTGTGCATGTTGCATTCAGACTCATTCTGCCTGCTCCACTGGGGTGTGAGTGTTTAAGGCTCTTCACAGTTATCTTGTGTGTATTGCAGATGGACCAGAGCAGGCATCTATTACAGGACCAGACTCAGCAGCTGAAGGCTCATCCATAACATTCACATGTTCAGCTCAGTCTCTCCCCCCTTGTAATTACACCTGGTATTTAAATGGGACAGAGACTGCCCAGGGCTCTCAATACAAGATAGCTTCTGTAAGCAATGCTGATAGGGGAAGTTACACCTGTGTAGCCTGGAACTCAGTGACTGGAAGAAACACTTCTGCAGTAAAGGAATTTAATGTGACTGGTGAGTTTATTGGATTTGTAGGGAATACTTTTTATAGTTACTATTAATTTATTTGAGGATTTAACTGGAAGGAAATTATTAGTGTTGTGAATCCTTGAGAGTGTTTTGTTGGTCAGTTTTTGTTGATTTAAGTTTGGTCTTTAGTTGGGTTAATTTGTTGAGCCTTTGTCTGCTTTGTCTGGTCTTATCTTGTCTGTATATAAACAATAAAAAAAAAATCTTTAATACTAATTACACAACCAAATTAAAAAAATATATATATACATGGATGAAGGCTATATTTGCATCCTAAGCCATTCGAAAAAAAAAAGGCATAATACCACAGTAGTGATGTCAAAAAGTGATATTTCCTCTGGAGGAAAATATAGTTGAACTTTGACACATTCGACCCCTCGAGACCATCACTTTCAATTCTAAACACAAAATGTCTCGTTTTCAATCACTTGACAACACCCACAGTACAGAAATGTTCATTAATGATCAAACAAAATGAGAATATGTTAAAAAAAAGCTGGTACATTAAATGTAAAGTTGGTACATTTGTATCTCCGAGAAACTGGAGAAACGGATAACGACATAGAACGTCTGTACAGCACTGAAACACTACATTAAAAAAACCCAACTGTACTGCTGAACCTTCTTTAATATTAGCATCACACGGGTATCCATGGATTATAAAAAAATAATAGATGGGCCTCTTCAGTGAGTTACAGGAAAACAATTCAGTCTCGTAATTTATGACGTCACAGAAAACCTAGATTGAATTATTTTCCTGTAACTCACTGAAGCCCATCTATTATTCTCTCTCTCTCTCTCTCTCTCTCTCTCTCTCTCCACTTCAAATTTGCATGACACTCAATCAATCAGAAGCTGTGTTCACCATCTTTGTATCAAGGACTCTACATTCTACTGTTTATACCACTCATGTGGCTAAGTTATGTTTATGTCATGAAAAGTTAGTTATTGGATTTTTTTTTCCACTGTGACATACTGCAACACAAATACATTATTTTGCTAAGCATACTGCATATCATTTCAAACTAAATCAGTTAAAAAAAAACAAAGATGGAAGTAAACTGTGCATGTTTGAATTAAGGAATTTCAGAAGCCCTGTTTCTGAAGAAGGCACTTCTCTACACCCAGCTCACCTGTCAGAAGGGACGAGCTCCGCACTGCCTGCTCTTTACTGCCTTGTAAACAGTAATAGATGACGGTACAGTACCTTCAAATGAGTTCGGGTAGTTACAGTATTCTTACTGATCATTTATTTATAGAAAATGTAAGCATTAAAATAAAATAGGATAATAACTAGATACAATAACCAATATATTAAGTTTTAAATGTATTTATTAATTGGTGACTAGTAAGCGTTCACACATAGTAATTAAAAACATCGGTATCGGTTGTTGCAAATCCCCAACAGGTTCCGCTGCTAGGATCTAAGCCGCATTTTAAAATGTTAATAAAGTCCTTTACAAACAAACTGGTACAATGGCATAGAGTACTGTATGTTCTTATTCATGTAAACATTCATGGCATAAACAAGAGATGAAATGTCTTAACATACTGTATTCATACTGTATCTTAAGAAAAAAATGATAACATATCCTCTATGTCTCACACACCAAGTAAATGATCTCTTTATTAGTAAAGGTGTTTTCTCACGATGTCGTAACCGTTCATGTCTGTGGCAGTGTTGTGGAGGCTGTGTGTCTGAGCTGTATGGAGACGTGTCCCCCTCTTAATCGCCTTACAGCTTTGTGCTTCTTGTGTGTGGACCAATAAGCAGAGAGCATGTTTCAGACCTGCAGTGCTTCTTTGCTTCTTTCTCTCAGCTTCCTCTTGACTGGTAGGCTGGCCTCACATTGGGATTGCTGCCTGCTTCAGATTGTTAGTTTTGTTCGCTTTGTAGATTCAGCCAGGTTAGAGGGTCTGTTTGCTGTACTGCTTATAAAATGGATGAAGGTTACAGGATGGTTGAAAAGACACTTTGCCCTTCTGCTAAGAAAAATGTAAAGGCTTTTGTTGTTTTATAGTTATGCCCTGTTAGAGGTGAATGGTGGCTTTGGCTACCTTTCACAGTACTTATGATGGTTGTCCTAACCCATAAGCAGACCAGTGGTGAATGTAACAGTATAGCCATTGTGACAGTCATGGAAGCATCAAGATAGTCATGGATGTATCCCAGCTAATGAATGGCTATGTTGGGAAGGGTAGGGGAAGGCTGAGGTCTCAATGCTATATGTTGATGTTCACTCACACTTTATACCCTGTGTTTAATCTTTAGCAGCAGCTAATTCTGAGTCCTTGACACCAGGGGAGATTGCAGGAATCGTCATTGGCACACTTGCAGGCGTTGCCCTCATTGGTGTTATAGTGTATTTCTGCCTGAAAAAATACGGGTGAGTACACAATTTTGTTCTTTTATATTTAAAAATGCTTTATAATATTACATTCTTTCAATTACAATACGTGTAAAAAGCCAGGCCAATTAAGGGTCAGTTATAAAATATGCACTCTGTATCTATGGTTATTTTATTTCTGATAGATATGTACAGTATAATTATAATTTCAGTCTTTTACAAGATCATAGATTTCTTAACCATTTAAGAAATTTTTTCTTACTTTCTCAATTTCTAATACCCATCAACCACATTGAAAAATAGCAAGCAATCAATATTCTATCACATGTTGATAAGTTCTTCATTCTTCCACAGAAGACAGGCCAAACCTCTTACAGGGTATTCAAAACTAACAACATAGAGTATGAAGAGACTGCACTGTCTTTAAAGGGCGTGCAACTCTGGGAGGTAACAGGCTGAGTGTAAATGTGTTTATAATGTGCCTGTTAACAAACAGACTGCCTGTAATGAAGCTGGAAAAGTCTCATTGCTATATAACATTTATTTAGGAATGGCACAAAAACTCCTAAACCAAGTCCTCCAGGTAATAAGAGTAAGTATGCCTGATTTTCATGTGTGTGTCTGTGCAGTTTGTACTAATTAACTTGGCTCCTATGGAATTAGGTTTACATGTAATGCTTTATTTGTATGTACTTGCTTCAAGTGTTTGGATGTAAAACTGGACTCCAATAGTGTGGTTCAGGTACATGGAAACACAAGCTGCCATCACTGTAGTGATATTAGACAGGTATCCTTGAACTTGTAATATTTAGAAACAGGTGGCTGTGTGGTCCAGTGGTTAAAGAAACGGGCTTGTAACCAGAAGGTCCCCGGTTCAAATCCCACCTCAACCACTGACTCCTTGTGTGACCCTGAGCAAGTCACTTAACCACCTTGTGCTCCGTCATTCGGGTGAGATGTAATTGTAAGTGACTCTGCAGCTGATGCATAGTTCACACACCCTGGTCTCTGTAAGGCGTCTGCTAAATAAATAAATAAATAAATAAAAATTTTGTTTTAATCTATACACAAGTGGAAATGAATCACGCTGTCACTGTAAATATTTGGCATTGGAGATGTTGGTCCACTTAACCATTCATTACCTGTCCATATTCCTGCACATTGCAGTGATACATAATAAAGCATTTTCAGTTGAATGCAGTATGTATAAAAGCAGTACTTTACAGACGATCACAGAGTGTGCTACACAATGTGCAACATGCAAATTAATAACAAAGCCTATTACAACCAATGTCCTCACCAACCTGAACTTAATATATGACCAAGTAGCCATGTCTATGCTTCCAATAATTCACAACTCATGATGAAACCAAGACCAAGGTCCAAGGAAGCAGTTTAGCCATGAAACATTACAGATTATGAACGATGAAAGACCTGATGGTTCTTGCTGCTCTGCCATATAGCACACTGTAGCAGGGTGCAATAAAAACATTTTAATGCTGTCATTTCTTTGTAGATACATGCCCAGTTCCCAACCCCCACTTTTGATTTTTAAGATGTTTTAACACAACAATTTAGGCTTTTGGTTTTGTGTTTTTTTTTCTTCCATTATCTGAAACCACTGCACAGTTGTCACTCATACTGCCTGCTGTCCACAGCTAATTTTTCACACAGACAATGATTACATTGATAGACAAAAAATTCAGATAATCGCCTCAATGGAAATCATACACTAGCCCACCGATCTCTATCAGAGATTGCGCTCCTTTTTATAAACGCGTGCAATCTGCTTAAAATCTGCTTACAGACCATATTGTGGTATTGATATTGACTTCCGTTTAACATTGTAAACATGAAACGCAACAGTCAACAAGAAAACAAACTAGTCTGCTAGAAATAAAAAAATAAAGACAAGCTTTTATATTGTTAAATATTTTATTAAGTAAATATACTAGCATATGACTGTTTAAAGAAAAAAATGTTCAACAAAAATAGAAAATAAACAGAAAATATAACAAATTTAAGTTCTTAACTATTCTGAATAATTTTCTTCTCAAGATCATTATGTAGGTTTCTGTGAAAACTGCAGCTGACAATGTAAAAGCTTGTAGACTATACTATACTGTATGTATGTAAGCCTATTCATTATGTTGTCCATGCCCAGCCTTTTTTTTCTTTGAGACAGCCATTTGAATAGAGTATAGTCGATTGGAAATGTTTAGGTCTAAGTCTTGTTACATCATGTTTGAGAAATGTTGGCTTCCTCTTGCTAATATGTTGCATTTATACAACAGCAAAAACACAACCTCTGCCGATGTTCAATAGGGGAGGGTTTGCTTATAAGTTCTTCTTAATCATTCCCATTGTGATGCAGCTCTACAGAAATCATGCACACCTGAGTTACCTTATACTTGCTTACTTTGTGTGCTGCTTTTCAAATCGCTTGTTTGCATAGATTTATGATTCTCTCAGAAGGCTCTTATCAGTTAGTTCAAAGTACAGATATACGCAGTCATCCACTGACTGTTAGTCTAAAACTAAACTTGTGGAAGCGCCCCATCAGTTTACACTTGAATCTCTATGACATTTTAGACAACTGCATGACCGATTGATCTGATATTCACATCATTCCTATTTTAAAATGTGTTGCATGTAGTGTAACAACTCAGATACTGCCTCAAATTGTCAGGTTGGAAAATGCAACCTGTGCAAACTGACACATCGATTTTGTAATCCAGACTGACGTGTTCTGTAAAGAGCAAACCCACTAAACCAGTGACCTAGCAGATGTAACCTGGTATAGTGTGTATTACCATGGGGAAACTAAGAATAACACATGTAGGTGCTTTAAACTAACTGCAGCTTACAGAAGCGGTGGAGTGTCGTCAGAAAGTAACTTTTTTTACTGTGTTGATATATTTCTCTAATGCAATTTGTTACAAGTCCTTTTACATTCCAGGCCCTGCTGCAGCCGTTAACGCAAATGATAAGGTAAATAATATGTTTTTATTAATTTATTTAATTTCATCAACACTTTAGAGTTCAGTAATCATTTATAACTTCAGCACTAAGAGTAACTTCAGCACTAAGAGTAGCTGCAGCAGAAACTGCTTTAATCTCTATGTATTTAGTTACAGTGAGAGCTCTGTCTATTACAAACACATTTTCCCTTATTTATCATCAGTGTAAAATATTTAACAAAGGCTTTCTAAAGAGTCTAGTTAGATTTGTTTTATCATTCTTATTAATTACTCTTACTCTTATTATAGGGTGTGTGTTTTAGTGTAAATGCCTATTTTACATTGTTTTAAAATTGACGTTTAAATCCACCCAATCCAAGTACACTCTTTGTTGTACACATCATGGCTTTCTGTATTTTATATACAGTACTGTGCAAAAGTTTTAGGCAGGTGTGAAAAAATGCTGTAAAGTAAGAATGCTTTCAAAAATAGACATGTTAATAGTTTATATTTATCAATTAACAAAATGCAAAGTGAGTGAACAGAAGAAAAATCTACATCAAATCAATATTTGGTGTGACCACCCTTTGCCTTCAAAACAGCATCAATTCTTCTAGGTACACTTGCACACAGTTTTGAAGGAACTCGGCAGGTAGGTTGGCCCAAACATCTTGGAGAACTAACCACAGTTCTTCTGTGGATTTAGGCAGCCTCAGTTGCTTCTCTCTCTTCATGTAATCCCAGACAGACTCGATGATGTTGAGATCAGGGCTCTGTGGGGGCCATACCATCACTTCCAGGACTCCTTCTTGTTCTTACGCTGAAGATAGTTCTTAATGACTTTCGCTGTATGTTTGGGGTCGTTGTCATGCTGCAGAATAAATTTGGGGCCAATCAGATGCCTCCCTGATGGTATTGCATGATGGATAAGTATCTGCCTGTACTTCTCAGCATTGAGGAGACCATTAATTCTGACCAAATCCCAACTCCATTTGCAGAAATGCAGCCCCAAACTTGCAAGGAACCTCCACCATGCTTCACTGTTGCCTGCAGACACTCATTCGTGTACCTCTCCAGCCCTTTGGCTTAACAAACTGCCTTCTGCTACAGCCAAATATTTCAAATTTAGACTCATCAGTCCAGAGCACCTGCTGCCATTTTTCTGCACCCCAGTTCCTGTGTTTTCGCATAGTTGAGTCGCTTGGCCTTGTTTCCACGTCGAGTTATGGCTTTCTGGCCTAAGTCTTCCATGAAGGCCACTTCTGACCAGACTTCTCCGGACAGTAGATGGGTGTACCAGGGTCCCACTGTTTTCTGCCAATTCTGAGCTGATGGCACTGCTGGACATCTTCCGACATGAAGGGAAGTAAGCATGATATGTCTTTCATCTGCTGCAGTAAGTTTCCTTGGTCGACCACTGCGCCCACGGTCCTCAACGCGTTCCCGTTTCTTTGTGCTTCTTCAAAGAGCTTGGACAGCACATCTGGAAACCCCTGTCTGCCTTGAAATTTCTGCCTGGGAGAGACCTTGCTGATGCAGCATAACTACCTTGTGTCTTGTTGTTGTGCTCAGTCTTGCCATGGTGTATGACTTTTGACAGTAAACTGTCTTCAGCAACCTCACCTTGTTAGCTGAGTTTGGCTGTTCCTCACCCAATTTTATTCCTCCTACACAGCTGTTTCTGTTTCAGTTAATGATTGTGTTTCAACCTACATATTGAATTGATGATCATTAGCACCTGTTTGGTATAATTGTTTAATCATACACCTGACTATATGCCTACAAAATCCCTGACTTTGTGCAAGTGTACCTAGAAGAATTGATGCTGTTTTGAAGGCAAAGGGTGGTCACACCAAATATGGATTTGATTTAGATTTTTCTTCTGTTCACTCACTTTGCATTTAGTTAATTGATAAATATAATCTATTAACATGTCTATTTTTGAAAGCATTCTTACTTTACAGCATTTTTTCACACCTGCCTAAAACTTTTGCACAGTACTGTATATATTTTTTAAGTAACAATTATATTAGTATTCCTTTTCAATATGTTAGTCTATTTAAAAAAAGAAATATTGAGAATACTGCACAAACATGCCATTCTGCACTGCAGACTTATTACTATTTTTCTGTATAATAGGCAGACAACATTCACTACGCTGACCCCAGATTTCTAAAAAACAATAAAAGTGGCCAAAGGATACAGATGGAAGAGACCACAACTGAATACGCCCAAGTCACAGGCCAGCCCGCTGGAAACCAGAGGCAACCCCCATTAGAACCAAACACTGAATATGCAATGATCCAAAAGAATAGACCAGCAGTGTAGGGTTGGGTTGTGGTTGGGGTTAGGGTTGGGTTGAGGTTGGGGTTGGGTTGAGGTCGGGGTTGGGTTGGGGTCGGGGTTGGGGATAGGCTAACAGAGATGAACATTTCCACCGTACCCCCTGCACATCCTGGGGTCTATTCAAGTCACCTGCACGGTGGCAGACATAAATCCTGTACCCCCGCAGTTTAATAATTCAGATAGAGCCCACTGTGTACCAGGGTTATGAAATCCAACATCTCATCCATTCCCTGTGAGTCTCTAGTGTATTCATTATGAATCCCATCACCATCAGATTCCTCTGCACAAGGACCGAGCTGCTTTTAAAAAGCACTAAATAACAAAAACTAAGATAACTGTGTGCAATGATTTAATTCTAACATAAAACAGCAAACAAACAAAAAAAAGCTTTGATCACAGTTGTTGTTTTTGTTATTTTGTACTTTTTAAAAGCTGCTATAAGAAAATCAGCTCTGTCATTCAGGTAACCTTATACAGAGGAAACATGTTTAAAAAATAAAAACAAAAAACAACCAATCACCAATTAAAAGCTAAAATGCAAGTTCCCTGTAATTTGGATAGATGAGCACCCCCACCCCCACCTCCTCATCAGCCTTCATTTATTTTCTAAGAGGTGAAGGGTTGAATTATTAAACTAAGGCATTTCAAAGCATATCATAACCTTGATAACACTCCATAAAATCTACAGTATTGAATGCAGATGTTGATTAGCTTATCTCCAAAGCTTCACAAGGTGGTGAATTCAGGGACCGCGTTTTTTTGTTCAGCAGAAATATGCTGAACAGCAGTTCTTGGTTCACAGGTTAATAAAACTATGGCCTGGCTACATGGATTATTCCCCACCCCACACTATTCTGTCAAATTCTTGAACAAGTCTTTAGTCCCAGACCCCTAACACACACATAGTGAACAAGCTGTTGCATCTTGGTTGATCTATAAAGCAGCACACATACCATAAAATAAATATTTAAAATAACAAATATACAATTTTGATGCAATCCTTGTTAAATAAATAAATGATCAGTGTAGTTTGAATTTTTAAAAAGACGAAAGTCTAATGTTGACCCCTCCACTGCTGGTTAGGTGACTCCAAGTTGCAAACCATGTTGCTTCTATTGTTCCATGAATGTTGTGTATTTTATAATGACACTGGATACAATTCCTGGTATTGAAAAAAATTAAAATTATGGGCATTTTTAGTTAATTATTTAAAATCAATATTTCAGTTCCATTTTAAATATAAATATGTATTTATTTATGTTTGTTATTATGATTAAGCTTAGACTTGGGTGTCATTTATAAATAAATGTATACATATATTTTGCTATGTGTAATACAGGTTTAAAAGATCTATTTTTGTTAGGTACTAAATTATTAAAGAAATTGATAAAATGATAAAAACTTAAGTAATTGCCAATTTGATGTGCCTTTGCAATACTTTACTGTATCAAGAAAAATATTTTGCTACTTGTCACCTAAAGGGTTTTAGGTAATGCTTTATTCTGCGTGGCAGAAGCATTTCATTGTTATATATATTCATTGATATGACAGTACCCTTTTATTAACATTCAATTACATGTTAATAAACATTCAATACTTATGCACTAGGGACATGTAACCATATGAAAATTAAAAAGGTATCATTCCAAAACGTAATAAACCAATGTTTTACATTCCTATACAAGCTGGACCAGCAAACTATCAATAGACATCTTAATAAGCAGCATACTAATAGTATTTGGGATACGAGCACAAATTCTGTCATCTGTTTATTAAGTGACTTTGCCGCACAGAATAAAGCGTTACTATGGGTTTCTAAGGCTTTTCTATTTAATAGTGGATCTAATCCAGTATGTTGAACTGGCATGCTTTGTGTTTCTTTTCCTGTAAATGGATTACGCAGAGGAGCCGTGGACAGTCCCTGTGACTTGAGATGCAGTGAGAATGGTTATTCGAACAGGCCGCACAACAATTCAAAATGCAGTTTGAGATGCTTTACAATGTTGTGCATGTTATGAGATGAGCTACTAGTCAGCGATTGTTGCTAAGCAAAGCCCTGTTTGCAATGGCAATCAGGTCCATTAATAACATGTAATGAGATGGTGGAAAGTTTATTGATTTTGTTCTTTATCTTTTTTTTCTCTTTTTAAACTGTAACCAGTCTCTTGCTGCATGCTTGCTGGCTAGTCTAGTTGTGATGCATTGAATGCATTGCTGTTGTATTTGTTTTAAATGTAATAAATAAATAAACATTAGAATCATTTTAAAATGTGTTCATGGTTTTTGTAATGCACGTGTATAACAGTCACAGTCTACAGCCTGCATTGCTGCAGCTACTCATTAGACTATGTTGCCTCTAGTTACTCCATACAAAAACGTCTGGGCATTAAATCAAGCATGCTATGAACATCAATCCCTGGCTCTAGATATAGCCTCCACTGAAATCTCCATCGCTGGGACATGGACCCCAGATGGGGATAATAAATAGTTTATCTTCTGTTGAGAGAAACAGTGAGCAGTGCTTATCAGCTTGTTCCAAAGTCCAACATTTTTATTTTGTTAGATTATTTCCCTGATACCAGTTCCAGTTTCTTATAAAGCTCAAAAGCTCTGAGATTCATTCTTGCTATTAGATGCCCTCAGGGTGTTCAGGATAATGGAACGCAATTACAAAGCAAGGAAGACAACTGGCATCAGTTCATTTTCTACAATGTCAGAACCCTTGTATCTATTTGTATGACACCTTAACTCCCCGAGTTCCAGAACATCGCTACCCACACATCTGTTAAATCTTGAACACCTCATTGTGCGATTAAATCACTGTTTGCCAGAATATGTTTTTCTTTTGATACCAGGTGTCTGTGCTATAACCAAGAAACATCATTTAAAAAAACAAAATGATGCTTCATCTCTCAAAAAAGAAATTGCATGCAATCCACATCTAGTTAGAACAAGCATTTTGTTTCACTAAAACCACAATCAACAAACGTCAATAGAAAGACATACAAGTTAACTGTAGAGGTAGCTATTAATCTCAAGGTTAAATATGATCCATAAACTACTTCCTCAACCTTTGGAATTTGTTTATGCAAACCTGTGCTTGATATACAGTACCTGCTTCTAACACAGCATGTGTATGTAATTAAATAAGAACACGCAGGTATGGGGATCTGACATGTTGTACTTGTGAATCTGATATATCTTTTCAATAATAATAAATTATAGCACAGCTCTATGGCTTTATTTTTGCCAGTTCAGATTAGGGCTCTTAGTTTCCTTATTGACAGTATGTTTTTCAGTTGCTGAATTCAATTGATGTACACTACCGGTCAAAAGTTTTAGAACACCTCCATTTTTCCAGTTTTTATTGAAATGTACACAGTTTAATGTCTCAATGTACTCTGAAATTAAAGCATAGAACAAATAAACAATTGGAGATAAAAAAGAAATCATGGAATCGTTTTGTTTAACAAAATTTAATCTAAATTTTTGACTCATCAAAGTAGCCACCTTTTGCAGATATAACAGCTGAACACACTCATGGCATTCTTTCTACAATGAAAATCAAAAATTGTTCGGAAAGTTCTTCCCAACACTGTTGCAGAAGTTCCCACAAATGTGTTGCACTTGTAGGTTGCTTTGCTTTCACCCTTCTGTCCAGTTCATCCCAAACCAGCTCGATGGGGTTTAAGTCTGGAGACTGTGCTGGTCATTCCATGATTTGAAGCCTACCGTCTTGTTCTTTTCTTCTAAGGTAGTTCTGACATAGCCTGGAGGTATGTTTTGGGTCATTATCTTGCTGTAGGATGAACCCTGACCAACTAGGGCGATACCAGAGGGTATTGCATGGCGCTGCAAAATGCTGTGGTAGCCGTTTTGGTTCAGGGTGCCACTCACTGTGCAAGTCGCCGACTCTGGATCCAGCAAAGAGCCCCAGACCATCATGCTTCCTCCTCCATGTTTTACAGTTGGTGTCACACACCGAGGAACCATCCTTCGCCTACTCGATGGCCTACAAAACCCTGTGTGATGAACCAAGATTTCAAATTTTGATTCATCGGTCCATAAGACCTTCTTCCAGTCTTCAGTAGTCCACTGGCGGTGCTTCATGGCCCAGGCAAGCCTCTTTTTCTTATTTTGCCATCTTAGCAATGGCTTTCTTACTGCCACTCGACCTGTCAAACCTGCAGCTCGAAGTCTCTCTTCACAGTTGAAACTGAGACTTGCTTACTTCGACCAGTGTTAAGCTGTGCTTGAAGCTGTTGTCCTGTGAGCCGCCTATCACGCAAGCTGTTGACTCTCAGAAACTTGTCTTCTGATTCTGTTGTGGCTTTGGGTCTGCCAGACCTCTTCCTGTCAGAGTTTCCTCCAGTTTCCAAGTGCCTTTTGATGGTGTAGGAAACTGTACTCACTGACACCTTGGCTTTCTTTGCAATTTCTCTAAAGGAAAGACATTCACTTTTAAGGGTTATAATGGTCTGTCTGTCTTCCTTTGTTAATTGCCTTTTTCTCGCCATTATGATAGCAATATACTACTTCCTGCAGTACAATACTGTCCAAATAATGCTTAAGAGGGTGTAGTAACACAGTCTGTTCCAACACTGCTTTTATACAGACAGAGGGTTTGTAAGTAAGTAATCAACAAAAGTTGGGACACCTGTAGGAATTGTTAGCATCAACTTTCAAGGCTTAATTTACTTCCATTGCTGCAGAACAACTGTAAGTTGTTAACCCATTACTTGTTCCCTGAAAAAGGCCTCTTTGTATAACTCTGAAATGTACATTATTTTTCAGTTTTTGGTAACTTAAACTTTTTTTTTAACCTCTGGCAGTTTACCTCTTACCTTTGTACCATTTCAGGTTATTCACTGGACTTGAACTGCTTAAATTTCAATAAAAACTGGAAAAATTGGGGTGTTCTAAAACTTTTGACCGGTAGCGTATACCCTTCACTGTTCCTTGTTGTAGAGGATACTGTACTGTACTGCGCGTGGTTTTACACACAGTATAGGTTCATGGAAATCCCCTTTCCACTGCACTGCACTCAGGTAACTGGCACGGATATCTGTTTCCAGGTAGATAAGATTACACTCTTTGTGATAACCAGCTATTTTTCAGACCTGTTACTTCTCTGTTGGAACAGGGTCAGCACCTGCCAGTAACAAGCTGCCCTTTATCAGAAGATTTCAGATAATCTCTGATGGTAGAACACCCGCATGCACTTCGCTTTACCCACTTCTCTATAACAGGGGACAGGACACCAAAGAGCCATGTAACACAAGGAAACCTTCAGAATGTTTTTTTTTCCTGGAACTTAGTTGCAGTTAATGTCAAGTTACAATCATTTAAAAATATAACCTACACAGAAAAAAAAAAAAATCCTGCTAGCATGAATATAAACAAATTACTATTAGAATTAACAGACTGCAGCCAGTGTTTTGACTCACCAAATTGACTCCGCGCATCCCTCCAACTTTAAAGACTCTACATCTGCTTTAGGCTGACCAATGCACTTGAATTTAAACTTTCACTGATAACCTAAAAGTTTCTAAATGGTCCTTATTAACCCTTAAGGTCGCTGATACAGTATCTGGAACTGAAACCCAATTCTTTACAGATTCAGCTGGCCAAGGACAGGCTTCAGGAACTGGCTTAGGGATACAAAGTAAAATGCTACTTCCTGCAGTATTAGATTACCAACTTAGAGTATGTCACTTTATTTGTAGATGTGCTGTTCAAAGAGCATTTAAAATGTGATGACTAAACTGGCCTTGTAGGGAGCATATGGCAGCGATGTCTTGCAGTGTATGTCAATGCAAACCACTCCTACACAACGAGACAAGTTTCACAATACTGTCTGCTGTCAGTCACTAAGAAAATATTTCCCAAGGGTGACAGGTTGAGAGGAAGAGGGCTTCCATTGCTATTGACGGAGTTCATCCACAAGATATTAGCAACATTTTTACAGCTGTGTAACAATGAACAGCCTAGGCTTGGTCACGCTCAAAGCATTGAACACAATATTTAATAACACAGTGTATTAATTGTGCAGCTGATCC
Source organism: Acipenser oxyrinchus oxyrinchus (assembly GCA_030684275.1). NCBI lineage: Eukaryota > Metazoa > Chordata > Actinopteri > Acipenseriformes > Acipenseridae > Acipenser > Acipenser oxyrinchus. The sequence goes on along the minus strand of CM060296.1, from coordinate 4,430,187 downwards.
AAATAATGACTGCAACATGATCCAACTACATACATTAACATGCACAGCATTTTATCAAAGTTATTTTTTTTTAATCTAATTTTGTTGAAAGTAGGGCACACATAAACATACATATTAAATAATGTAATAAGGTATAGTTTAACCTGTATTATTAAAACTACACAATGATAGGGAGAGCAGGGATGGATTTACCAAATCTACAGTAACTTTCTAATTCTAGTCAAACACAATCTGTATAGGCTCAGACTGAGAGCTTTTAAGTAGCCCTGAGTAACATTTCTCTGTTAAAGGGTGTTAACTTAAAGAAACCAGACTGTTTATAAAACAAAATTAAAAAGGGTAAAACTTCTAAGAAACTAGGTCAACTATACAATTGTGTCACTGGTGTCCTCATCAGTGTACATTCTCAATACTCTGTATCTCTCATTCCTGTTGCTACTAACAAGGCTGAAACTAAAAGAGGTGCTTTGGATAACAGGGGCTTTAAAGGGCAAGATGTTAACCCAGATTTTAACCCAGACCATTAGAGATGAAAAGCTATTGCAGCAGCACACTCGACCCTGCTAGGAAATGGCAGAGAGGGGATGACAATGAAATGAGCGTGAAAGAGAGGGTGTGAGAGAGAGAGAGAGAGAGAGAGAGAGAGAGAGAGAGAGAGAGAGAGAGAGAGAGAGAGAGAGAGAGAGAGAGAGAGAGAGAATAAGGCTGATGAATTTAAAGCATGTTTGATTTCTCACCTTATTAATATCTGTCACCTGATCATTCTAGTATCACTCTCAGATAAGGTTGTTTTAAAAAGCAGAACCGAAAGCAGGGGAATGTGAATGTGCGTAGCCCTGGAGAGAGCATGTTGCTGCATTGCTCTCATTGGGAGACATGTCACTTTATCACTTTAGGGTTAGGGAACAGTAAACAATGAGTGTCGGTCAACTGTGTAGTGAACTCTTTCAACACTAATTAACGTTACAGAAAGACTTCCACAGAATAACCGGTTAACTATGTTGTGTGTCTTATACTGAATAATAAATAAAAGCAGGCATACGTATCTGGTTAATTATATTTCCTATACTACTAGAGCAGTGGTCTTCAAACCCCCGGTCCTTGGGGACCCCTGTGTCTTCTGTTTTTTTTATTACAACTGAGCTCTCAATTACTTACCTAAACCCTTAATTTAACTAATAATTATCTTAATTGGGTCTTTTTTTAATTGTTTTCAGCAGTAAACATTTGGAGATTTCAACTTAACTATAAAATGTTATAAATAACTTGAAATCTGCAACTTTAAGAGCAGAGAATAATTAAAAATGTCTAATTAAGTTCATTATTAGTTCAATGAAAGGCTTAGTTAAGTAATTGCAAACTCAGTTAAAATGAAAATCAGAAGACACTGGGGTCCGGAGGACA
>CM060296.1:4389158-4428283 GCA_030684275.1 Acipenser oxyrinchus oxyrinchus | reverse complement strand
CATTACTGGGATTTTATTCAAAACAGAGTACCAGTAAGTTGATATGAATGTGCCTTGCAATTGATAGAACATAAAAATGCAGTTATAATACCTATCCAAGTAGAAAGCAATGGTAGAGTCCCGAATGACTGATAATACAGTAGAGATGTGATGTGTCGAGCATGTATACACATTGCTTATATTATATGTCAATTACCACGAAACTCAAAATAAAATTGGGTAAAAATAATATTATAATTCTTACAAACCTTCATTGAGTTCACCAGAAACTGAAAGCAAAGTCCCAACCCAAACCAATGTGGAAAACGAAAACCACTTCATCTCCTTTGACATGTGTTTCACCGCTACATCAGGTGTGATATGATTCCTGAAACCACAATACCCCTTAATCATAATGTATCAATCTGTTTGTACCACTGAATCACAGAGGGATGAGAAATTATGTTGAGAGGTATTTGTTGGGAACTGTCAAAGTTACTGAAGGGAAACGAAAGCAGCCACTCTGTGTTGATTGTGGTGAACTCCTCTTGTAAACTATTTAGATGATGCTGTTACATTTCCAATGAGAAAAGCAGTTGTAATGGGGAAGGTCTCAGTTTTACAACAGCCGTTTAAGATTGCACATATTAGTGGTACACCTGGAGGTGCAACCCAGTCTCACTAGAGAAACATTAACAGATTAACGTTTCTGCATTTCTGCTTTCTGGGGGAAAAAACGTTACGTGGGTAACGTTTTCACTTTCAACCACAATGCTTCGCAGCAGCTTTTGTCGAAATTCTCTTTTTATATTTATATTCTGTGAACATTAGTGTATGGATAATCTTGTTTGCTTTTAAACCAATTAAATTATTACCAAAAAATTACTATTCTTTAGTCCATTCAATTTAATTCCGTACATGGTCTTGTTGTACTAGTGCTAAAATATACACTGCCTTTTTTCTTTATGTATATTTACCCGAAACCTCGCTTAATATAATTTTAGGAAACGACATGTCAGCACTGTGCTTGCATCCAGAGCGCGTCTGCCGATGAAAATTAAAAAAAACGCTAAAAACAAAACAGTATTTGGTTCAACAGAGACAGTAAGTAGCTTAAAACAAATAAGCTAAATGCTCCGTGTCTATCTGTATATATATATATATATATATCACTACTAGCCAGAACAATATAAACTATAACTATATATAGTTATAGTTTACTTTGACATTACAGATTACTTATAACTCCTGTAACAAAACACACACAGCTTTTATGACAACATCCCAAGGGTAAACTCAAATAAAGAACCTGCAATTATCCATTAAGACCCACCTTGATTTGCATTTTCAATGTATCATCAAATGACCATCACTTATTGTATGCCCATTTGTTATGTTCTTTAATTGGAACATTAACTTGACCCAGCTCTGATTGTACTGTCCTTAGCTCATACCAAGACTGGTAACTCATCCCAGACAACCCCATACTGCACACACTGCCAGAATTTACAGAGAGAGAATCTGAGTCCTGAAGCTCAGCCTAACCCACATGAAGAACAGCAGGAGGACGGATAAGGGCAGGTTTTATAACAAAGACCAGTCAGCCCCATACTGCACACACTGCCAGAATTCACAGAGAGAATCTGAGTCCTGAGGCTCAGCCTAACCCACATGAAGAACAGCAGGAGGACGGATAAGGGCAGGTTTTATAACAAAGCCCAGTCAGCCCCATACTGCACACACTGCCAGAATTCACAGAGAGAATCTGTCCTGAGGCTCAGCCTAACCCACATGAAGAACAGCAGGAGGACAGGGATAAGGGCAGGTTTTATACCAAAGACCAGTCAGCCCCATACTGCACACACTGCCAGAATTCACAGAGAGAATCTGAGTCCTGAGGCTCTGCCTAACCCACATGAAGAACAGCAGGAGGACAGATAAGGGCAGGTTTTATAACAAAGACCAGTCAGCCCCATACTGCCAGAATTCAGAGAGAATCTGAGTCCTGAGGCTCAGCCTAACCCACATGAAGAACAGCAGGAGGACGGGGATAAGGACAGGTTTTATAACAAAGACCAGTCAGCCCCATACTGCCAGAATTCAGAGAGAATCTGAGTCCTGAGGCTCAGCCTAACCCACATGAAGAACAGCAGGAGGACGGATAAGGGCAGGTTTTATAACAAAGACCAGTCAGCCCCATACTGCCAGAATTCACAGAGAGAATCTGAGTCCTGAGGCTCAGCCTAACCCACATGAAGAACAGCAGGAGGACGGGGATAAGGACAGGTTTTATAACAAAGAGGAGTCAGCCCGTCACACCTGTCTCTGACATTCCTAACCAGGTGATGGTTAAACTTCAGTGCAACTTACATTTTCTTTCTTCAAAAATAGAAGAAGAAAAAACTACAGGATTTTGTTTCTATAAATTTTGAATATTTGGTTCTGTAGAAATCTATATTTATACTTGCTATAGACCTCTTCACATGATTAGCCTATATACATTTATATATATATTCCTATGATTGTTGTTTTAGCTTGTAAAGTATGGAGTGAAATAGCTATCAAAAATCCGTGAGCGCAGAAACGCAGTTTGTAACTGTAAAACTAAGTGTGTAACCGTAAAATGGGAAACAAATACAATTACGGTTCTAATTTACACTTACGAAACTCAGTCTACGCTTACGCTGAGGGGGTCGCGAGTCCGGTATTAAATGCTGCGTAGTGTGGACGCAAACCGTATTTAGCACTTTTAAGCCGGCTTAAATGCAACTAATACGGTTTAAAGGCATAGTGTGGACAGGGCCTAAGAACATTCACACGCCTGTGAATTCAGTGAGACTGGCCAGAATAGAAGATGGGACTTCCACACTTAAAGAAAACATGACATATAAAACCTTATTTAAAAAGGATCGAGATAGGATTGTTTGCACCCGATGCTGTGAAGCGTCCGTCGCTGATTTCTCCGCCATGTTGGCTGTGATGAACAGTGCCCGATCAACAGCGCCGACAATCAACTAACTAGGCTGCCTGAGCTACACATTTGCAGTTTTTTTTGGAGCGTGAAATCACTCTCAAAAAGATTTGAAAGCGTAGACTGAGTTTCGTGCGTGCGCAGAAAAAACTGTAAATGTGAAAAGGGACTCGAGCGCGCAGAATAGAACCGTAAGCGAAAAAGAGAGGTTGTATTTTTCATTTTACAGTTAAACTGCGTTTCTGCGCGCTCGTAATTTTGATAGCAATTTCACTCGCAAAAGTGGCGAGCGAGCAGAAAGCAGATTTGTAAGCGTAGACTGAGATTCGTAAGTGTAAATTAGAACCGTAATTGTATTTGTTTCCCATTTTACAGTTACACACTTAGTTTTACAGTTACAAACTGCGTTTCTGCGCTCACGGATTTGTGATAGCTATTTCACTCCATAGTAAAGCTTATATGCTTATTGCTGCTTGGAATTACTGGTACTATTGTCATTTGGTAATATTTCTGATTCAAAGGCTTATTTTCTGTTTCTATTAGATAGTATATCCCGGATGGTTATTACAAGATGACTATATGAGTCCCAAAATTCCTTCTAAGGACTAGTAATAAAAGTATGGCAGTCCAATATATAGGCATTTCTATATATTTCTAGAGAATATTAAACATTCTTGCACTTTTCTGCTGAATAATATAGTCATTGTTTTACATTTCTACAGAATAATATATCTTTAGGCAGATTCATCAGAATTTGACGCAGGATTTTTTTCATATATGAAAAACTCAAACAATAAAAACATACAGAAAGACAGTCGGACGGACAGACAAACAGCCTCTATATTGTGTGAAATTGTGATGCATTCAATGCGATGTGCGTGCACCTCCACTAGCACCCAAAGGGGGGGTGAAGGGGTGAGGAGAGTAACACAGCCGGAGCCCCCCTCTGTCCTCCATGTCCCTCAGCTGTCCCAATACTTTGCTGAGTCAGATTTATAAATGAACCATCAGGTATCCCTATACTTCTATTTTTAAGACAAATTAAAGATAAATAATTTACCATAAACTTCCAAGGTAACACTTCCATTGAATGGTTCTCTTCCTGATGTAAAGCTATTGCCCTGAAATGTATACACTCCAGCGTCGCTGAGGTGCACAGATCTGAGCTCCATTGATCCTGTAGCTGTGTTCAGGGTGACTCTGTTCTCATATCCAGCGCCTATGACTGGGTTGGTTTCAGTCCATGACACCACAGGGATCGCTGCAGGGCTGAAAAACCATGCCACTGCACCTAGAACTCCAGGCGGTTTAATCTCCAGCATTGCATTGTCTCCAACCTCGCTGATTACAGGGTCTGTGACAGGTGTTAGTTCCAAACCTAAACAACCTAAAAAAAATATAAAATAATAATTATCTACATATTTAAAAATCCTCACGTGATCAAACAGTACAATTGTGCTTGACTGACAGTTTTACCTTAGAATTCTGAGTATGACACTGAAATGCTTAAAAACATATATAAAACATACTGTATTCTGTTATATATATATTTTACCTGCACATAGTGATATGATAACCCAGTTTATAAAGTGCGCTCCCATCCTGAGATCTCTGTCTGCCAGCCCTGCTGTGCTGTTTCAGAGTAGTAATCATCAGCACTCTCCTTCTCCAGGAAGAGATCAGCTGATTCACTGGGGGAGGGTGCTTGGCAATCCAGGAACACATTGTAACCATTATAGTAACCTTTGACACTATAGGTAATGATGTTTAAAGTTACAGACTATCCGTTGTGTATTATTGATCTGAGAGATGAGACAGGGTATTTGATTATTTGCCCAGTTTCAAGATGTTGGTTTCTGATTGGCATTAACCGTATTGTATTATATCAGTGTGTTGTGTGTTTGTATTACAATGATGTGACACACATTAGACACCAAGTAACATATTCTGTTAAAACAAGGTTGAAAGGATTATGTTAATGGTTCCGTTATGGCAGCACAACATGAATGTAATAAGCTCACATCAATGTATGCAGTGTAGCTTACGTCAACACTGTGATTGCTTAGTTATAGTTTTTAATATATATATATATATATATATATATATATATATATATATATATATATATATATATATATATATATATATATATATTTTCTTTTCATTGAATTGAAAACATTTTTGTACTAGAGAAAAAAAAGCATGGCATGTTTTTGGTTTTATTATTTTTTTGTTCCTATCTCTGTAGCCTTGACCATTAATATAGATTTATTCGACTAGAAATGTATGTCACACTGATTGAGACCCAACTGAAGTATCAGCACTCAGATAATATGTTGGACACTATATAGTGACACCTAGTGAATACAATGTGACACTGCAACTCCAGAACAGGGTAATTCATTCAACATATCTTAAAGAAGAGCTGTAGTTGCTTGCAATATTAATACATTGATTGGTTTCATATGTCAGCCTTTAAAAAAAAAACTATTGTTTCCTGTAAGTGCAACTGACAATTACATACCCACATTATGCACGTGTATCTACAGCAATTTTATATTATCGGTGTCACAGGAGGAAATAAGTCAGCTGGGAAATGAGTTAGCATTTGCCTTTTGAGACTTTCTACGCATGCGCGAATCTTGGAACTTAAAGGCAAGGTTAAACTGTCGCCATTTTCTGTCTGTAAAAATTGAAAACACGTCGTTGTAATATTAATAACATGTTTTTCATATTATTATTTAATAATAGGTTAACTTTAAGGCTACGTAGTTTACAAAGATTACATTTAATCGTCCACTAGGGGCGCTAGGGCGCCGCCCTACCATCGCAAAACACAAGAAAGAAAAAAAAAACATAAAAACGACTGTGAACATTTAAGTGCTTAATTCTGACATTTACTCGCGTTCTTAGTTGTTATTATCCACAACAAATGTGCATTTTATGGAAAAAAAAAAGTATTTGTGCCAAATCGCTGATTATGCTTATAGTATGCCTCTTCTCCTGGTTCCGGGGGGTCGCGCCCGGAGGATGACCGTTTATGAGCATGCGTAGTTATGATTTTCAGCCGAAATTGTAGCCTAGCTTTTCGCTGCTCTTATTAATCCCATTTGGGGCGGCGAATTTAACGCCCAATGGGGAGTCTATGCAGTTACCACCTAGACACACTAGATGGCGGTGTATAAAATATTGCTGTATTTATCAAGACGATTAATGTTGTAGCCAAATAGCAGCCTCAGAATAAGAACATTAAACAAGAAGAAAGAGAAGAAGTAATTTATAGCTCACAGCCATTTTTGTTAGAAAGTGAACGATGACAGAACAAGAAAGGCTAATGAACGCCGCGCTGTCTCTACAGCAAAGTCCGTTTGCGCATTCTCCAGAACATGGTACGAGAAAAAGCGCTGGCTGCGTGGGTGTGCAACACGCAACACGGTGTACTGCTCTCCATGTCTGCTGTTTCGGATAACTGCTCCGGATTTGGCCTGGACTGACCGAGGGGTGAGCGACATGAAGCACATCTCGGAAAAGACGAAAAAGCACGAACACGGTAAAACCCATATGCCGTGATGCTGGGCAAAGTTAACATAGCTACCCAACTGAACAGAGTTCAATAAAAAGGCATGAAGAGGTTTGCCTAACAGAAAGAGAGACGGGCAAAGTTTCTTTATAGGTAAATGCCTGACTGTTTCTGATCCTCACCTGTGTGATTCTGGGTCAGCTGAGCAAAATAATTAATTTACACACACCATCACTCTCACACACTCACTCTCAATCACTCACACACTCACTCTCAATCACTCACACACACTCACTCTCAATCACTCACTTACTCACACATACAGAACACATACTGAACTATACAGTAAAAATGTTGATGATGTTTAAGTGTTTGAGTTATTTGAGTTTATGCACATGTTTGAGTTATTTATTTTGGATTTATTTATTTGAGTTCATGTAAATGTTATTTATTTGAGTTTATGTAATTGTTTCAGTTATTTATTTCAGTTTTTTATAGTGTCAAGTTGAAATTTTGATAATGTTGATATAGCCTATGTTTAATGGCTATAGCCTATGTTTAATGTAATGTGAATGTTGATAAGTTAAATGGAAACAATGTAAGTAGTTTTAATGTAATAATATATATATTTTTTACCCCTAGGAGTGTGTATCCATTTGTTTGTGGGGGTGTTCTAAATGTGGAATTAGTTAGAAAATTGAAAAAAGATTTAACAAATTTGCATGAGCTATTTCCAAATACAAAAATAATTTTCTCATGCATCTCCCAGCGACATCTTTGGAAAGATGTAAAGGCATCTCCAAAAATAAACAAAGCCCCTACCCGAGTGAACAATGTCATTGGGGATTTTGTAAGGGGTTTAGGGGGGATTCATTACAGCACCCTGAAATTAAATATGATCAGGTTGAGCTTTTTAGGGGGGATGGTGTCCATATGAATGACACTGGAAATGATATATTCCTAAATAACCTCCAGCATGGAATTAAACCACATCTCCTGTAAATATATCCGTCCCTTCCCATACCCATACTACATGTACATGTATTGTGTATATTGTTTTGTTTTAATAAAAGTGTATTTTTTAAATATCTTTCTTATTGAGAAATGTATATACTCATGTACATAAGTATTACTGTATGGTATGCAATGAATGCTGTATGATAACTTTCTATTATATTCATATCTTTATATTTGATTCATGAGATCTGGTGTAAAACATAAAAATTAAAACAAATCAGATAACGTTAAGAGCGAGTTCACATGGAGCTTCACATAATAATCTACAAGTAAAAAGTATAACCTGTGACATGACGTTTTATCTTTCCTGAAATACAACGACTGGGGACTTTTACTGTAGAAGTGAGGATCAGAGATTTGCACAGGGCACTGCATTAAACTGGAGAGCTATCTGAATTATTAATAGGGGAGACCGGGGACAGTTGTAACAGTTTTTACATTTTGCGTCATAACTCTGAGACCATTTGAGCTGGTTTTCCCATTTTTTGATGCAAACAACTTACACCTGTCTGTTACCAATTACCACAGTTTTCATGTTTGTAGAGGTAATGTAAAGACCACAGTATTGCTTCAAATGCAAGGAATCCGATGTTACAATTGACCCCATGGCCGAGGGCAGTTGTAACAGTGGTCGGGGTCAGATGTAACATTTTGTGTATTTTATTTAATAACAAATAAACAACACGTTGTACTTCATTTAAAAACTGGATATCTTTATTCAATAAGATATATATATATAGATATCTATCTATCTATCTATCTATCTATCTATCTATCTATCTATCTATATATATAGATATCTATCTATCTATCTATCTATAGATATCTATATACAGTACTGTGCAAAAGTTTTTGGCAGGTGTGAAAAAATGCTGTAAAGTAAGAATGCTTTCAAAAATAGACATGTTAATAGATTATATTTATCAATTAACTAAATGCAAAGTGAGTGAACAGAAGAAAAATCTAAATCAAATCCATATTTGGTGTGACAACCCTTTGCCTTCAAAACAGCATCAATTCTTCTAGGTACACTTGCACAAAGTCAGGGATTTTGTAGGCATATAGTCAGGTGTATGATTAAACAATTATACCAAACAGGTGCTAATGATCATCAATTCAATATGTAGGTTGAAACGCTAATCATTAACTGAAACAGAAACAGCTGTGTAGGAGGAATAAAACTGGGTGAGGAACAGCCAAACTCAGCTAACAAGATGAGGTTGCTGAAGACAGTTTACTGTCAAAAGTCATACACCATGGCAAGACTGAACACAGCAACAAGACACAAGGTAGTTATACTGCATCAGCAAGGTCTCTCCCAGGAGAAATTTCAAGGCAGACAGGGGTTTCCAGATGTGCTGTCCAAGCTCTTTTGAAGAAGCACAAAGAAACGGGCAATGTTGAGGACCAGAGACGAGTGGTCGGCCAAGGAAACTTACTGCAGCAGATGAAAGACACATCATGCTTACTTCCCTTCGCAATCGAAGATGTCCAGCAGTGCCATCAGCTCAGAACTGGCAGAAAACAGTGGGACCCTGGTACACCCATCTACTGTCCGAGAAGTCTGGTCAGAAGTGGCCTTCATGGAAGACTTGCAGCCAAAAAGCCATACCTCCGATGTGGAAACAAGGCCAAGCGACTCAACTATGCACCAAAACACAGGAACTGGGGTGCAGAAAATGGCAGCAGGTGCTCTGGACTGATGAGTCAAAATCTGAAATATTTGGCTGTAGCAGAAGGCAATTTGTTCACCAAGGGCTGGAGAGCGCACATGAATGAGTGTCTGCAGGCAACAGTGAAGCATGGTGGAGGTTCCTTGCAAGTTTGGGGCTGCATTTCTGCAAATGGAGTTGGGGATTTGGTCCGAATTAATGGTCTCCCTCAATGCTGAGAAGTACAGGTAGATACTTATCCATCATGCAATACCATCAGGGAGGCATCTGATTGGCCCCAAATTTATTCTGCAGCATGACAACGACCCCAAACATACAGCGAAAGTCATTAAGAACTATCTTCAGCGTAAAGAAGAACAAGGAGTCCTGGAAGTGATGGTATGGCCCCCACAGAGCCCTGATCTCAACATCATCGAGTCTGTCTGGGATTACATGAAGAGAGAGAAGCAACTGAGGCTGCCTAAATCCACAGAAGAACTGTGGTTAGTTCTCCAAGATGTTTGGGCTAACCTACCTGCCGAGTTAATTGATAAATATAATCTATTAACATGTCTATTTTTGAAAGCATTCTTACTTTACAGCATTTTTTCACACCTGCCTAAAACTTTTGCACAGTACTGTATATATATATATATATATATATATATATATATATATATATATATATATATATATATATATATATATATATATATTCATTTAATATATTTAATACATTTAAACATTTATTTTATATCTACATTGAACATTTTGTATCTACATTGTAGTAGCCTACAGGAGGTAGATTAGTAGATCCCTCCTCAGCTAACTTCTTTCTGGCCTTGCAAAATCTGTACAATGTTACATGGCAAATCTCAAATGATTTTGCCACAGCTCTCACTGACTTTCCCTCATTGTTAACTTCATTGGAAGCTTGCTCCAAGATGTGTAATGGCACACCCCTACTTGTCTTCCTTGGTCTGAAAGCAAAAAAAAAGAGCTAGTTTTGTATGGGGTCAATTGTAACACGTGTTACAACTGGCCCCAACCCTGGGAGCCATGATTAAACTGCATGTCCTGACAAGAAACAGAAAAACTAACAACAAACGACAGTGTAAACTGTAAGTACACAGATTAGCTATAAAAATATATAGGTTTAAATGAATTAACTAGGAAACTCAGGATATATCACAAAATAAAGTTGGTGAAAAGTTACTTACCTACCTCAAAAATCGTTTTTGTCGATAAAATCTTAGGCTTTTATCACAGGCAGTTTGTTTTCCACATGCAGGCAGGGACCCTAACTGAGCATGTGCAGAGTGAGTTGCATCACTCTAGCTTGTCTCTGATTGGAGAAATTCAAGGTGTTACAACCGACCCCTGTTACAACTGACCCCGGTCTCCCCTACAGTATGTGGTGCTGTGCGAATATATCTACCATGTCAACTAGGATTACAGATGTTCATATAAATAATTTAACTGCACTTTAGGACGGTATGTATAGGAAGCTAATCGTTTTGTGCGTTTCTCAAATTATATAAACACCTTAAAACACCATCCTCCACTAAAAACGTGTACGTTTTCTATATTAACAGGTTTAGATATCCCACGTAGACTTGATTAAAACAAAAAAGTATTCACATTTGGCAAGTAGTGATTTTAACTATGCATTGACATAAATTATACCGACAGAATAATGTTCTTAAAATATGTATTTATGTTTAAAATATATATAAAAATACAGCGTGCAATTTCCTGAAGATAAAATGTATTTACAATAAAAAAAATAAACGTAAACATACATTATGATAAATGTCACCTTTAAACAAAAAATACTGTCTGCAATACACTTCGATAAATAAGATGCCAACATATTTAAACAAAAAATACTGTCTGCAATGCAATACCTGTTTAAGTTTCTCAAAAAAAAAATACGAATGGCGTCCTGTAATTTTCAATGAATCTCCACAGAGAACCTTGCCTTTAAGTTCCAAGATTCGACATGCGTAGAAAAAGCTCAAAAAGGCAAATACTAACTTATTTCCCAGCTAGCTTATATCCTGTGACACCTGTTGCAAATCATGATTTTCACTACAGATGAAATGATTGATCACATTCACAAGAAACATATCGCTGTGCATGCTCTATACAAAATATATGATATGAAAAGCTAATGTTAGATTCCAGTAAATCTGTTTATGAGAAGTGAAGAAGCCGGTTCATTGATAGAGAGCCTCTTATCTGAAATGATACGAAACAGGAAGTCTCTTTCACACGGCAATGGAGAACTCGCAAGCAGCTCTTCTGACGCTGGGGTTCCTGCTGTTTCTAAAAGGTAACAATGTTGCATCTTTAAACTTTCTAGCTGCGTGTGAGAGAGCTGTAATGAGACACTTACCTATTTATTTATTTATTTATGTATATTTATTTATTGCTTTTTTTTTAGGTTGTTTAGCTTTGGAACTAACGCCTGTGACAGACCCTGTGATCAGCGAGGTTGGAGGCAATGCAATGCTGGAGATTAAACCCCCTGGAGTTTTAGTTTCAGTGATATGGACTTTCAGCCCTGCAGCGATCCCTGTGGTGTCATGGACTGAAACCAACCCAGTCATAGGCGCTGGATATGAGAACAGAGTCACCCTGAACACAGCTACAGGATCAGTGGAGCTCAGATCTGTGAACCTCAGCGACGCTGGAGTGTATACATTTCAGGGCACTACCTTTACATCAGGAAGAGAAGCATTCAATGGAAGTGTTACCTTGGAAGTTTATGGTAAGTTATTTATCTTTAATTTGTCTTAAAATAGAAGTACAGGGATACCTGATGGTTCATTTATAAATCTGGCTCAGCAAAGTATTGGGACAGCTGAGGGACATGGAGGACAGAGGGGCTCTGCTGTGTTACTCTCCTCACCCCTTCATCACCCCCTCTTTGGTTGCTAGTGGAGGTGCACGTACACGTGCATTGAATGCATCACAATTTCACACAATATAGACGCTGTTTGTCTGTCCGTCCGACTGGCTTTCTGTATGCTTTTATTGTTTGAGTTTTTCATATGTGAAAAAAATCCCTCGTCAAATTCTGATGAATCTTGCTAAAGATATATTATTCTGTCGAAATGAAGTGGAGTGTATACATTTCAGGGCAATAGCTTTACATCAGGAAGAGAACCATTCTATGGAAGTGTTACCTTGGAAGTTTATGGTAAGTTATTTAAGTAGTACTAAATCAAGCGGTGGTTCTTAATCTCAATCACAGTGTCAGAGCGCACTCTGTCCGTTCATAAACTCCCGCAGTGCTCTGTGGTGTTTGAAAACTCAGAGGAGATGAATTTGGGAGCGGTCGAGCACACTGTGGCCGCTCCAGCTTCAGAGCTGGATTCTCAGAGCGTTCCCTTTCAAAATGGCTAACGGCTCGCTGTGGTGGATTAATGGCATATAATCGAAACCCATTTTTATTATGTATTTCTATATTTGTCATTTAAATGTTTTTTTTTGAGAAAAAAAAGATTCCGCATTTTATTTTGGGTTTTACATTTTGAAGCGACTGAAAGAGTGAAAGGGGACGAGTCGTTTACACGCTAGCCTTGTTCAACACCAATTAGCACTGACCGGTATTTCTTTCATTTTCTTTAAACAGTACCGCCTCACAAAAATAAAAAAAATCTACCAAGAGCAGCAATAATAATTACAGCGTATGAGACTTAAGAATTGAAAACTCATGTAAAAAATAGCCTATAAATACAAAAATCGGTTATATCGGTCTAAGAAAAAGCCACTAAACGGCACAGCTGTATAATGGTCATAGTTAATAAAAGTACGATCTGTATTAAACCGCTTTTGGTCGTTCGAAAACTAAACGAGAAAATTAACGCTCTGAAGCGCTCCGAAGAGATTTCATCGATGCTCTTTCAGACATCGAGACGCATTTGTCAGAGAAATGTATGTTTCTTTTAGGTAAGTCAATTAAGAACAAACACTTTTTACAGTGGGAGGGGATGAGACTTGATCTAAGGAAAGTGATTCTCCGAATTCGATTTTAACAACTTCATTTTCCATACGTTACGCTTGTTATATAAGCAGAATACTCGATGAAGGTTCATATCTCAATCCCACCCGTGCCGGGTGTTTCCACTGTATTTGCATCTCGTTGCTAAGTAATGCTAAAACATGTAGCGATGGTTAGCATACGTGTAGATTGTTTGTGCCCAGTGACCAGTGACTCGGACTTTCAAAACCGGAATGTCCCGGATCCACAATCATTAAGCTCTTTGAAAACAGCATATCATCACTTGTGGAATAAACTACAGGCTCTGTAAAAGTTCATGCTGTATCCTCTATATACTGTACGTTGTACCATACTGAATGCGATTAAAAAAGAAAGACACACGATGTTATTATTGCCACAGTGTCCTGTAAGTGGGCGTGGAGTCCGCTTGTTGAGATGCACAGAGATACAGTTGAAACTCCATTCAAACCGCAGATTATTTGTATAAAACAGTGAGAAGAAAAAGGTCTGTGTGCGCTACCGCCCTAGAGAGGAGTCAGGAGCACTTCTCTCACTAACTAAAGCCTATACAGTTACTGGGCTTTATTGTGTCACACCAGTAAGATGTTGTCTATCTTGACTTACGCAATACAGGATGAGATGTATTGCGGCTCGGCTCAGACAGGCTTGCTCAAGCTTCTCCACGCTGATCATCTGTGTTCCGTTTCGGTGGGAAGTCTCAGTGTTACCCAGTGTTTGTACCCCGGAAGTGCTTACTAATTAGCATTTTGGTACCAACTGTAGGGATCTGCAGAAACTCATTACTGATACACAGAATTCCTTTTCAGAAGTATTTATCGGCAGGTATTCAATAAATCCATTCATTAATGTGTTAATTTAAAAACCAGAAAAATCTGTCCTCCCTCACGTTTACAATTGAGCACCAATCAATGGCAATTATCTTCCACACTGAGTGTTTTAAAAGCCGCTTGGAAGAATATTTTCCTCTCGTTGGGGCGCTGACCTTTTTACTGGCGTACTGAGGCTGGAAACTGACAACGAAAAGTTATTTTCATGGGACCATACATTCTTTTAAAACTATAATGCAAATGTAGAGATTATAAATTCTTCATTTAACCCTTTTCATAACTACACCACAGTGGACCCTTTCCTTACTTCTGCAAAATGTACTTTCTTGTTTTCAATTTACCATCAGATGAAGTAAGAAATTCTGTCCCTTCTGTTCACAGAGCCAATAACTAATGTAAATGTGAAACCCAGCCTTGCACAGCCAATAGCAAACCAGGCTCTAAAGCTGACCTGCGAGGTGCTTGGATCACAGACTGTTTCCTCAAGGCTCTGGCTGAAGGACGGTCAGCCCTTGTCCACTAGTGACAGAATAACATTGTCTGTGGACAGCAGTGTAGTCTCCTTCAACCCAGTGCTGCAGTCTGATAATGGAGAATATCAGTGTAAAGCTAGTAACCCTGTAAGTGAAGTGACGAGCACTGGATACAGATTGGAGGTCAATTGTAAGTATCCAAAGATCTTCTTTTCTCTGTGCATGTTGCATTCAGACTCATTCTGCCTGCTCCACTGGGGTGTGAGTGATTAAGGCTCTTCACAGTTATATTGTGTGTATTGCAGATGGACCAGAGCAGGCATCTATTACAGCACCAGACTCAGCAGCTGAAGGCTCATCCATAACATTCACATGTTCAGCTCAGTCTATACCTCCTTGTGATTACACCTGGTATTTCAATGGGAAAGAGACTGCCCAGGGCTCGCAATACAAGATAGCTTCTGTAAGCAATGCTGATAGTGGAAGTTACACCTGTGTAGCCTGGAACTCAGTGACTGGAAGAAACACTTCTGCAGTAAAGGAATTTAATGTGACTGGTGAGATATAAGATATGATTTTACTTTCCTTGTAAAGAGTGAAGGTCATATTGGCTTTATTTACAATGACTTCTGACACACAGAATGGAATGTTCTTTTTCTAGAATGATGATGTCATTACAGCACCATTGTTCTATACTGTTCTAGATCTTTCTGAACTCGTTCAGTGCACTGCAGAGTGTCCAGGGAATTGTGAAAGTCGTAAAATAGTGAACACTCCCCAACACTTAGCTGTGAGATATTTGTTTGCTGATATTCTCTACACACTAACAATTCACTCCTCTGTCCAGGTTTGGGGTCCTTGTCTTCAGGAGAGATCGCTGGAATTGTCATCGGCACACTTGCAGGGGTCACTGGCGTTGCTCTTGGGGTGTATTTCAGTGTAAAGCTATGCAGGTGAGTGCACTGCGTGGATTACTGTCCACATAGCGACACATTGTGTGACGTGTTGTTCAGCACCCAGCCTATTGTTAGCTATTCTGTTTCCTGTCCAGTTTCATTGAAAGATCTATTGTGAGTATCTTCCTCAGCATGCATCCTAAATGTAAATATCATCTGACTGTGAAAAAAGAATGAAAATGTCTCATTTATGTTTCTCATTTTATTCAGGAACAATCCACATGATCTCAATCCTGGTCCAGCTCAAAGCAGTGAGTATGCCTGATTCCTGTAAGAGACCCACCCCAATGTGGGAGCCTTCCTCTCTCTACACTGCAGAATCTATTACCCTCGTTTATATATCACTTTAATGTCCTAATTCTATACTGTTGATTTCTCTGCATCTCGTATTACAGGTGCAGGTGCTGTCACTTATGAAAACTTCAAGGGGCCGAGTGCATCAGCAACGTATGAGAACACCACTGCTATCCGGAGAGCAGTGAGTAACCAGGGGGATACTGTATATGAACCTGTGTGCTCGCTTGCTTATGAAGCTGTGTGTGTGTGTGTGTCTCTGTGCGTGCGTGTGTGTGTCTCTGTGCATGCGTGCGTGTGTTGATCGGTATTCATTAACAGCTCATTACAGTAGTAACAGAGCGACCTTTATCATTTGAAATGTACTCTGCACTTCCCTGGGGATTTATTGAATGCTTCTGCAAAGGCGGGTTTTGCTGATAACAGGGAAATAATATACAGAAAACACAAGGGATGCATCATCTTCATAAGAGAACCTGCTTTGAAAGTAACTGAAATCCTGATTCTTTTTTCGGATTCTTCTTTGTTCAGGGAGAAGCAAAAAACCTGGACAGCACATACACAGTAAGGAGCCTTTACTGTAATACAATCACACTGCTGGTATAATTCAGACCTATTGATGAATCTCCTCAACCAATAACTGTGCTCCTCTCTCCCTGTACAGGGCTTACAGTTTCCTGATCAGTCCACATATAGCACCTTGAACAGGTAGGGGGGATTCCATACACCTGAATAAACACCTTGTATCAGCTCTGACAAGTTAGGAACTCAATCATAAGATATAAGATATATAACGAGTGTACTAATGGGATAAAGTGTAAGCCATTGTACTTTCTCTCCAACAGACCTTGATTCAGGAAACATCACAACAGCCGTACAGCCTGTGACCTGAAGAGGATTTTTTTCATTTCAACATTTCTACTACTTCTGCTTCCTGCACCTAAACACATGCACACACACACACACACACGCACACACACACGCACACACACTGACACACATACATGCACTGGCACTGACGCACACACTGTACTCACACACATGCACACGTACTGACACACACACTGTACTCACACACACGCGTGTGCACACATACACTGACACACACACACACTGTACTCACAGAGAGCACCCCCTTCTGAACAAAAGGTTGAGTCAGGTGCCTGTGACAGCAAAAACAACAGGCTTCTCTGAACACACAGTGGACAAGCGCTCTGGCTTGAATGCTTCGTTAACGGATCTTTCATTTCATGATTAAATATGATGATTTTATCATAATTATAATGATTCCACACATGGTTGAACAAACTGGAAATATTCTGTGCATGAAGGACCAATGTGACACGAGGGTGGGAATGAGCTGCAGTATAATGACTGATAAAAGAGACTGACATTGAGATGTGTGACAGGAAGCAGGTTTGACTGTATACTGCAGCAGTGTGGAGTAGTGGTTAGGGCTCTGGACTCTTTACCGGAGGGTCATGGGGACACTGCTGCTGTACCCTTGAGCAAGGTACTTTACCTAGATTGCTCCAGTAAAAACCCAACTATATAAATGGGTAATTGTATGTAAAAAATAATGTGATATCTGTATAATGTGAAATCATGTATAATGTGATATCTTGTAACAATTGTAAGTAAGCCCTGGTTTAGAAGTCTGCTAAGAAATAAATAATAATAATATTTGCTGCTTACACAATATCTTATTTTAAATATTAAAAAGATACAAACTCTATGTATTTATTAAGAAAACAATGTAATGAATTGTAAAAATTCTACCCCTGTAAAAGTTGTCTTAAAATGCAATAACATTGTAATAAGCAATGCCGTATATTATATTCATGAGCTCCAGAAACGAGGGTCACTCTTCATTCTCATTGAAATGCTGAACAGCCACAGCTGAGATAATAAGGGGGGTTCCACCAGTTCTCATCCACCAAGGTTATCATCGCCTGTGATTGGAAGAGATTGGATCTGCATAACCAACAGCATCCTGACGTCACCGTGATGCATTTCATATTGTGGGATATAGCGACACCTAGTGGTGCAGAGAATATTTACTTCTAACCACTGGAAATACTCGAAGCGTAAACCACACACTTGCACAATACAAACGGTGTCTGTATTAATGAAGCAAAAGAGTTAAAGGGGTAATCATCCAAGGTGTTTATTGTTATTTTTAAATCCTCTCCACTGTATAATAATAATCTTATTTTCTAAACATCATTTTCACTTTAACTCTTGTCAGTCCATTTACACAGTGACTGTTTCTGTTGTAAAAATGCATTTGAATAAAAGTACATTCATTTTAATTTTTCCAATTTATTAAAATGAGGCATTCTTTACAATGAAAACAAATACAGTAAATCCAACACATCATCACAAAGAAAGCCAGCAAGACCCAAACATCTAAACGAAGTCTCGGCACTCAGAGAATACGTGGTATATAGTGACACCTAGTGAATACAACGAGACAGTGCAACTGCAGAACACGTCTATGTCTTACACTAGTTCCGTGGTTGCTTCCGATATTAATACTGTATATTGATTAGTTTAATATTTCAGCCTTGAAAAAAAAGTGCAATTGACAATTACATACCCGTATTGTGCAATTGTAGCTTCAGCAATTCTATATTACTGGTTCCAAATCACGATTTTCACTGCAGATGAAATGATAATCACATTCAGAAGAAACATATCGCTGTGCATGCTCTATACAAAATATATGATCTGAAAAGATAATGTTAGATTCCAGAAAATCTGTTTATGAGAAGTGAAGAAGCCGGTTCATTGATAGATAGCCTCTTATCTGAAATGATACGAAAGAGGAAGTCTCTTTCACACGGCAATGGAGAACTCGCAAGCAGCTCTTCTGACGCTGGGGTTCCTGCTGTTTCTAAAAGGTAACAACGTCTCTTATTTTATACTTTCAAGCTGTATAATGGGACACGACATTATTTTCAACGCTTGGACTTATTTCAGTTCGGTCTCATTTCTGTTTTTTGTTTTTTTTTCTTAATTAACGACCACTAAAGGTGTTCAGAATTTAACAATTCATAATGTCAGTTTAGTTCATGTAGTATCACTTTTCAGCAGTTTATGTTTTATTAATACAACAACAACTATTATTATTATTATTATTATTATTATTATTATTATTATTATTATTATTATTATTATTATTATTATTATTATTATTATTATTATTTTGGAAAGCGCAAAAAAAATCTAATTCTAGCAGGTCATCCTATAAAGACATGTTTTCTATTTTTCTGATGTTTCTAGAGAAGCAGTCTCAAAATGATGACAGCATTTTTGCCCCATGAATTGCCGACTGTTAACCAGATAGAAAACTAAATCCAATAATGGGAACACATTCCAGCATTATGATTTGTAATCAAATACAAAGAAATAAAACATCCTTAAAAACACAAGTCCTGTTTGTTTAGCAGACCAGGGCGTTTCTATAGGTCTTCTTTTATTTTAAAATGTTGTGTTCGAAAGAAAATGGACTAATTCTTTGTATTTTTTATTTTTTTTAGTATGTGAAACTTTGGCATCAGAACGCAGTACAAACCTCGCTGTGGGTGTTGGAGAGGATGTGCAGCTGAAGATTAATCCACCTGTAGCTGTATCTGTAGTGACCTGGTATTTCGGATCTGTAGGCTTATTTATTGTGACATGGAACGGTGTCTCTGAGGCTGTAACCCTTCCGTATCAGGGTAGAGTCGAGCTGAATAACAACACAGGAACACTGACGCTCAAAAATGTAAGCCGAAGTGACTCTGGATATTATTTGTCTCAGGCTGTAAGCACTGCAACAGGACATCCAGTACAATATAATGGAAGCATTGCCTTGAATGTTTATCGTGAGTACATTATTATTGTTCCTCTTACATTTCTTTTTAATACAGCATTGTGTTCTTGTTAGTAGTGCGAGCAATCAATTAATGGGGCATAATCTGACATTTCACTAAATGCCATAGTGAGATGAGAAAGCTACTGTAATTCTATTAAGCTACAAACACTGCAGCAGGAAATCCACATTATAATGGCACCATTGCTTTGAATGTTTCGGATGAGTACATCATAAATTAATATGTGATCCTAATATACGAGAAACAATGGGCATTATTATTACAGTCAGAAGTAAATTGACTGCATGGGCCCTCACTGGTATGAGTTCTGTAATATTGAGATTCAGATTTGTACTCATTATTGCTCTATTAACTGTCTTCTATCTGGCATTCAGACCCGTGTTGTTTTACCGTGTTTATACAGTGACTCGGACTTTCAAAACCGGAATGTCCCGGTTCCACAATCGTTAAGCTCTTTGAAAACAGCATATCATCACTTGTGGAATAAACTACAGGCTCTGTAAAAGTTCAAGGTGTATCCTCTATATACTGTACGTTGTACCATACTGAATGCAATTAAAAAAGAAAGACTCAAGATGTTATTATTGCCACAGTGTCCTGCAAGTGGGCGTGGAGTCCGCTTGTTGAGATGCACAGAGATACAGTTGAAACTCCATTCAAACCGCAGATTATTTGTATAAAACAGTGAGAAGAAAAGGTCTGTGTGCGCTACCGCCCTAGAGAGGAGTCAGGAGCACTTCTCTCACTAACTAAAGCCTATACAGTTACTGGGCTTTATTGTGTCACACCAGTAAGATGTTGTCTATCTTGACTTACGCAATACAGGATGAGATGTATTGCGACTCGGCTCAGACAGGCTTGCTCAAGCTTCTCCACGCTGATCATCTGTGTTCCGTTTCGGTGGGAAGTCTCAGTGTTATTTGACTCCTACCCTGACCCTGGCACGGAACACGGTTTTTAACATTCATTCAAACCTATCGGCAGGGTTTTAAGAAACTAAGTGAGAAGTCAGGAATCAAACTCTGCATTCCATAGATCTTCATGTAGCTTGTCAGCCTGGGCTCCAGCAGAGAGCACTCACTACTGACTCAAAATACACACGTGTGAGTCAGCTCCATCCTCCCCTGATACATAACAACTTTAGTGACAGTGCTGGGTACAAAAGTCTAGTCACAGTACAAATGTTTTTTTTCTTGTTTTAAGTTTGCAGAGGCTTTTTCCAAAACCCATATTAACCCATTTTTAAGTGCCTCTGACTGGCCTTAACATGGCTGCAATTTTGAGGTCGTAGGACAATGCACTTTGGGTTATTGTCTTGATTTTTGGTACACAGCTGAATTCTTTCATTTCAGTGCCACTTTCATTTAGTCTCTGACCATATTCTTTCACACAGTGTTTGCATTTTTATGTTTGTATCAGTTACAAGGTGCATAAATATCAACTTACTGGTACTCTGTTTTGATTAAAATCCCAGTAATGATCACCTGTGGACACAGCACACTCAGGTTCTATTCCCCAGTGTTTTCTCTCTTCTCTGCAGAACCTGTCTCCCAACCCACAGTCCGCTCCAATGTGACTAATCCAGTGGAGTTCAATGACACTGTCAGTTTGACCTGTACAGCCTCTGGCTCTGCCGTCTCCTACCGATGGTTCAATGGCAGCTCTGTGCTTAGTGACAGTGAGCGGATTCGTCTGAGTGATGACAATAAAACACTGACCATACCCGGGGTGTTGAGATCTGATGATGGGACCCTGTATTGCTATGTGTTTAACCCTGTCAGTAACAGCACCAGCGAGCCGTTTCATCTCATCGTGAGCTGTGAGTGCTGATCAATGTTTGCATTGATGTAGTCAGATCTTAAATTGGCAGCCTTGGTTTCTAGTCAAGCCAAATGCATTTCTGTGTTAACTCAGAATTGCATTTTACATACTAGTGCTTTGAACTCATATTCCTATATATAAGTATTTTTTTTACAATAGAGCTACATTTTAAAATGCCTTACTAAGTAGTTTGTCTAAAATGGATAGGTTAGGTAGGATTGCTTGTACATATGAGATATAGCTAAAATGTCACCTGTTAAAACATGCTTATAACATGACTGTGCATACCTTGATATTTTATAGTATGTGTTGGTTTATGTTGGTTGTATTTAGACTGATTGTATTACAAGTGTGGGTCCCCTTCTGTAAGTATGAATGGTGAATGGCTTTGTACTGCACACTACAGCAGTATGAAATAGTGAACCAGACTGGTAATACATTAGATAAACTCAAATAATGACACAGGTTTAATTTTCATAATTGTCTGTGTGTGTGTGGTAGCTTTGGTTTGGGCTGCTATGGAAGAGCTTCAAAGATCAGTGGCTATTGTTGTTTGATTGGAATCTCATTGTGTTCAACAACATTTTAATGTGAATGTTCATTGTAGATGGACCAGAATCCCTCACTCTGTCTATCAGCCCCCAAAAGCCGATCTATAGTGCAGGATCAGACCTCACCCTGTCCTGCTCTGCACAGTCCAGCCCACCTGCTCACTACCAATGGTTCTTTAATGGAGCCCCTCTTAACAAACTGGGCTCACAGCTGAATATGACTCACACTCAACACAATCAGACTGGAAACTATACCTGCTGGGCCTTTAACAATATAACCCTCAGGTATGCTAAGGAAACAAGAGAGGTTATTGTTGTGGGTAAGTGACTCAGTTATAAAACCATATTTGCTGTACTTTTATTTTATAAAATTTGTTTGGCCGTTTCTTGAACTTGAACTGTAGTTTAAGAAAAGTTAAGAAAAGCAATCTTACTTGGAAGCCATGCAAGATTGTTTTTTTTTCTCTTATTGATATTTATATAAACAAATCTTGTTTTTTAGCTTTCTTCATTAAGAGCCTTTGTAAATAGTAAAACAGAAATTATAATCCAGCTGAAGCAACTTAAAAATAAAAGCTAAAGCAGGCCTCTTCTCAACTTCTTCTATTCATCCTGTTTTTAAAGAATGTTTTAATGCCAGTATTGATTATTGTATCAAGTTTTTCTGTTTTAGAGATTAATACTTTTCAGAGCACTTTTTTAATCTAAGAGAATGTGTAAACACTTTTTAAAAACAGTCAATATATTGTATTTAGGGCACAATTGTTCATTGTTGAGCATCCTTTTGTGGAGTAGAAATAAGGCTTTGATAGTTTAAACCCAACACTGAATTGCTGCCTATGAATGTATCTATAAAGGTTCTCACTTACAATTTTAGGATTATCATTTTTTTCATCAGGGCTTTGATACACATATGCACAGAAAATCATTATTCTGGACAGTTGTGCACACAGTATGTGTTTATTGCTGTGTAAATTATCTTTGTATCGCAGAAATCCTTTTTAGTGTAATGTTTACATGCTTACCTTTCTGATATCAACTAAGTTCTATATATAGCGTTTGTACCCCGGAAGTGCTTACTAATTAGCATTTTGGTACCAACTGTAGGGATCTGCAGAAACTCATTACTGATACACAGAATTCCTTTTCAGAAGTATTTATCAGCAGGTATTCAATAAATCCATTCATTAATGTGTTGATTTAAAAACCAGAAAAAGCTGTCCTCCCTCACGTTTACAATTGAGCACCAATCGATGGCAATTAACTTTCACACTGAGTGTTTTAAAAGCCGCTTGGAAGAATATTTTCCTCTCATCGGGCGCTGACCTTTTTACTGGCGTACCGAGGCTGGAAACTGACAATGAAAAGTTATTTTCATGGGACCATACATTCTTTTAAAACTATAATGCAAATGTAGAGATTATAAATTATTCATTTAACCCTTTTCATAACTACACCACAGTGGACCCTTTCCTTACTTCTGCAAAATGTACTGCCTTGTTTTCAATTTCCCATCAGATGAAGTAAGAAATTCTGTCCCTTCTATTCACAGAGACAATAACTAATGTAAATGTGAAACCCAACCCTGCACAGCCAATAGCAAACCAGACTCTAAAGCTGACCTGCGAGGTGCTTGGATCACAGACTGTTTCCTCAAGGCTCTGGCTGAAGGACGGTCAGCCCTTGTCCACTAGTGACAGAATAACATTGTCTGTGGACAGCAGTGTAGTCTCCTTCAACCCAGTGCTGCAGTCTGATAATGGAGAATATCAGTGTAAAGCTAGTAACCCTGTAAATGAAGTGACGAGCACTGGATACAGATTGGAGGTCTATTGTAAGTATCCAAAGATCCTCTTTTCTCTGTGCATGTTGAATTCAGACTCATTCTGCCTGCTCCACTGGGGTGTGAGTGTTTAAGGCTCTTCACACAGGTATATTGTGTGTATTGTAGATGGACCAGAGCAGGCATCTATTACAGCACCAGACCAGGCAGTTCTCAGTTCATCCGTAACATTCACATGTTCGGCTCAGTCTATGCCCCCTTGTAATTACACCTGGTATTTCAATGGAGCAGATGCTGTCCAGAGCTCACAATACAAGATAGCGTCTGTAAGTTTGTTTGCTGATATTCTCTACACACTAACAGTTTACTCCTCTGTCTAGATAAAGAAGAGCCCACAGGTTTGGGGTCCTTGTCTTCAGGAGACATCGCTGGAATTGTCATCGGCACACTTGCAGGGGTCACTGGCGTTGTTCTTGGGGTGTATTTCAGTGTAAAGCTATGCAGGTGAGTGCACTGCGTGGATTACTGTCCACATAGCGGCACGTTGTGTGACGTGTTGTTCAGCACCCAGACTATTGTTAGCTATTCTGTTTCCTGTCCAGTTTCATTGAAAGATCTATTGTGAGAATCATCCTCAGCATGCATCCTAAATGTAAATATCATCTGACTGTGAAAAAAGAATGAAAATGTCTCATTTATGTTTCTCATTTTATTCAGGAACAATCCACATGATCTCAATCCTGGTCCAGCTCAAAGCAGTGAGTATGCCTGATTCCTGTAAGAGACCCACCCCAATGTGGGAGCCTTCCTCTCTCTACACTGCAGAATCTATTACCCTCGTTTATATATCACTTTAATGCCCTAATTCTATACTGTTGATTTCTCTGCATCTCGTATTACAGGTGCAGGTGCTGTCACTTATGAAAACTTCAAGGGCCGAGTGCATCAGCAACGATGAGAACACCACTGCAATCCGGAGAGCAGTGAGTAACCAGGGGGATACTGTATATGAACCTGTGTGCACGCGTGCTTATGAAGCTGTGTGTGTGTGTGTCTCTGTGCGTGCGTGTGTGTGTGCGTGTGTGTGTCTCTGTGCGTGCGTGCATGTGTAGATCGGTATTCTTTAACAGCTCATTACAGTAGCAACAGAGTGACCTTTATCATTTGAAATGTACTCTGCACTTCCCTGGGGATTTATTGAATGCTTCTGCAAAGGCGGGTATTGCTGATAACAGGGAAATAATATACAGAAAACACAAGGGATGCATCATCTTCATAAGAGAACCTGCTTTGAAAGTAACTGAAATCCTGATTCTTTTTCGGATTCTTCTTTGTTCAGGGAGAAGCAAAAAACCTGGACAGCACATACACAGTAAGGAGCCTTTACTGTAATACAATCACACTGCTGGTATAATTCAGACCTATTGATGAATCTCCTCAACCAATAACTGCGCTCCTCTCTCCCTGTACAGGGCTTACAGTTTCCTGATCAGTCCACATACAGCACCTTGAACAGGTAGGGGGGATTCCATACACCTGAATAAACACCTTGTATCAGCTCTGACAAGTTAGGAACTCAATCATAAGATATAAGATATATAACTAGTGTACTAATGGGATAAAGTGTAAGCCATTGTACTTTCTCTCCAACAGACCTTGATTCAGGAAACATCACAACAGCCGTACAGCCTGTGACCTGAAGAGGATTTTTTTTTCATTTCAACATTTCTACTACTTCTGCTTCCTGCACCTAAAGACACGCACACACACACACACACGCACACACATGCACACACACTGACACACATACACACACTGACACTGACACACACACTGTACTCACACACATGAACACGTACGGACACACACACTGTACTCACACACACGCGTGTGCACACATACACTGACACACACACACTGCACTCACAGAGAGCGCCCCCTTCTGAACAAAAGGTTGAGTCAGGTGCCTGTGACAGCAAAAACAACAGGCTTCTCTGAACACAGAGTGGACGAGCGCTCTGGCTTGAATGCTTCGTTAACGGATCTTTCATTTCATGATTAAATATGATGATTTTATCACAATTATAATGATTCCACACATGGTTGAACAAACTGGAAATATTCTGTGTATGAAGGACCAATGTGACACGAGGGTGGGAATGAGCTGCAGTATAATGACTGATAAAAGAGACTGACATTGAGATGTGTGACAGGAAGCAGGTTTGACTGTATACTGCAGCAGTGTGGAGTAGTGGTTAGGGCTCTGGACTCTTTACCGGAGGGTCATGGGGACACTGCTGCTGTACCCTTGAGCAAGGTACTTTACCTAGATTGCTCCAGTAAAAAACCCAACTATATAAATGGGTAATTGTATGTAAA
Organism: Acipenser oxyrinchus oxyrinchus; assembly: GCA_030684275.1. Classification (NCBI taxonomy): domain Eukaryota; kingdom Metazoa; phylum Chordata; class Actinopteri; order Acipenseriformes; family Acipenseridae; genus Acipenser; species Acipenser oxyrinchus. The sequence goes on along the minus strand of CM060296.1, from coordinate 4,402,152 downwards.
AAATAATGTGATATCTGTATAATGTGAAATCATGTATAATGTGATATCTTGTAACAATTGTAAGTCGCCCTGGTTTAGGGCGTCTGCTAAGAAATAAATAATAATAATATTTGCTGCTTACACAATATCTTATTTTAAATATTAAAAAGATACAAACTCTATGTATTTATTAAGAAAACAATGTAATGAATTGTAAAAATTCTACCTCTGTAAAAGTTGTCTTAAAATGCAATAACATTGTAATAAGCAATGCCTTATATTATATTCATGAGCTCCAGAAACGAGGGTCACTCTTCATTCACATTGAAATGCTGAACAGCCACAGCTGAGATAATAAGGGGGGTTCCACCAGTTCTCATCCTCCAAGGTTATCATCGCCTGTGATTGGAAGAGATTGGATCTGCATAACCAACAGCATCCTGACGTCACCGTGATGCCTTTCATATTGTGGGATATAGCGACACCTAGTGGTGTAGAGAATATATACTTCTATGCAATGGAAATACTCGAAGCGTAAACCACACACTTGCACAATACAAACGGTGTCTGTATTAATGAAGCAAAAGAGTTAAAGGGGTAATCATCCAAGTTTTGTATTATTATTTTTAAATCCTCTCCACCGTATAATAATAATCTTATTTTCTAAACATCATTTTCACTTTAACTCTTGTCAGTCCATTTACACAGTGACTGTTTCTGTTGTAAAAATGTATTTGAATAAAAGTACATTCATTTTAATTTTTCCAATTTATTAAAATGAGGCATTCTTTACAATCAAAACAAATACAGCAAATCCAACACATCATCACAAAGAAAGCCAGCAAGACCCAAACATCTAAACGAAGTCTCGGCACTCAGAGAATACGTGGTATATAGTGACACCTAGTGAATACAACGTGACAGTGCAACTGCAGAACACGTCTATGTCTTACAGTAGTTCCGTGGTTGCTTCCGATATTAATACTGTATATTGATTGGTTTAATATTTCAGCCTTGAAAAAAAAGTGCAATTGACAATTACATACCCGTATTGTGCAATTGATAATTACATACCCGTATTGTGCAATTGATAATTACATACCCGTATTGTGCAATTGTAGCTTCAGCAATTCGATATTACTGGTTCCAAATCACGATTTTCACTGCAGATGAAATGATTATCACATTGACAAGAAACATATCGCTGTGCATGCTTTATACAAAATATATGATATGAAAAGATAATGTTAGATTCCAGTAAATCTGTTTATGAGAAGTGAAGAAGCCGGTTCATTGATAGAGAGCCTCTTATCTGAAATGATACGAAAGAGGAAGTCTCTTTCACACGGCAATGGAGAACTCGCAAGCAGCTCTTCTGACGCTGGGGTTCCTGCTGTTTCTAAAAGGTAACAACGTCTCTTATTTTATACTTTCTAGCTGCGTGTGAGAGTGCTGTAATGGGACACTTACCTATTTATTTATTTATTTATTTATTTATTTATTGCTTTTTTAAGGTTGTTTCACTTTGGAAATAACACCGGTCACAGACCCTGTAATCAGCAAGGTTGGAGACAATGTAACGCTGGAGATTAAACCCCCTGGAGCTCTAGGTGCAGTGGCATGGACTTTCAGCCCTGCAGCGATCCCTGTGGTGTCATGGATTGGATTCCAACCAGTCATAGGCCCTGGATATGAGAACAGAGTCACCCTGAACACAGCTACAAAATGTACTTTCTTTCTTGTTTTCAATTTCCCATCAGATGAAGTAAGAAATTCTGTCCCTTCTATTCACAGAGACAATAACTTATGTAAATGTGAAACCCAGCCCTGCACAGCCAATAGCAAACCAGACTCTAAACCTGACCTGCGAGGTGCTTGGATCACAGACTGTTTCCTCAAGGCTCTGGCTGAAGGACGGTCAGCCCTTGTCCACTACTGACAGAATAACATTGTTTGTGGACAAGAGCACAGTCTCCTTCAACCCAGTGCTGCAGTCTGATAATGGAGAATATCAGTGTAAAGCTAGTAACCCTTTAAGTGAAGTGACGAGCGCTCTGTACAGATTGGAGGTCAATTGTAAGTATCCAAAGATCCTCTTTTCTCTGTGCATGTTGCATTCAGACTCATTCTGCCTGCTCCACTGGGGTGTGAGTGTTTAAGGCTCTTCACAGGTATATTGTGCGTATTGCAGATGGACCAGAGCAGGTATCTATTACAGGACCAGACCAGGCAGTTCTCAATTCATCCGTAACATTCACATGTTCGGCTCAGTCTATGCCCCCTTGTAATTACACCTGGTATTTCAATGGAGCAGATGTTGTCCAGAGCTCACAATACAAGATAGCTTCTGTAAGTTTGTTTGCTGATATTCTCTACACACTAACAGTTCACTCCTCTGTCCAGGTTTGGGGTCCTTGTCTTCAGGAGAGATCGCTGGATTTGTCATCGGCACACTTGCAGTGGTTACTGGCGTTGTTCTTGGGGTGTATTTCAGTGTAAAGCTATGCAGGTGAGTGCACTGCGTGGATTACTGTCCACATAGCGACACATTGTGTGACGTGTTGTTCAGCACCCAGCCTATTGTTAGCTATTCTGTTTCCTGTCCAGTTTCATCGAAAGATCTATTGTGAGTATCTTCCTCAGCATGCATCCTAAATGTAAATATCATCTGACTGTGAAAAAAGAATGAAAATGTCTCATTTATGTTTCTCATTTTATTCAGGAACAATCCACATGATCTCAAACCTGGTCCGGCTCAAAGCAGTGAGTATGCCTGATTCCTGTAAGAGACCCACCCCAATGTGGGAGCCTTCCTCTCTCTACACTGCAGAATCTATTACCCTCGTTTATATATCACTTTAATGTCCTAATTCTATACTGTTGATTTATCTGCATCTCGTATTACAGGTCCAGATGATGTCATTTATGAAAACTTTGAGGAGCCGAGTGCATCAGCAACGTATGAGAACACCACTGCTATCCAGAGAGCAGTGAGTAACCAGGGGGATACTGTATATGAACCTGTGTGCACGCGTGCTTATGAAGCTGTGTGTGTGTGCGTGCATGTGTGTGTGTGTGTGTGTGTGTGTGTGTGTGTGTGTGTGTGTGTGTGTTTGTCTCTGTGCGTGTGTGTGTGTGTGTCTCTGTGCATGCGTGCGTGCGTGTGTGTGTGTGTCTCTGTGTGTGTGTGTGTGTGTCTCTGTGCGTGCGTGCGTGTGTGTGTTGATCTGTATTCATTAACAGCTCATTACAGTAGCAACAGAGCGACCTTTATCGTTTGAAATGTACTCTGCACTTCCCTGGGGATTTATTGAATGCTTCTGCAAAGGCGGGTATTGCTGATAACAGGGAAATAATATACAGAAAACACAAGGGATGCATCATCTTCATAAGAGAACCTGCTTTGAAAGTAACTGAAATCCTGGATTCTTCTTTGTTCAGGGAGAAGCAAAAAACCTGGACAGCACATACACAGTAAGGAGCCTTTACTGTAATACAATCACACTGCTGGTATAATTCAGACCTATTGATGAATCTCCTCAACCAATAACTGCACTCCTCTCTCCCTGTACAGGGCTTACAGTTTCCTGATCAGTCCACATACAGCACCTTGAACAGGTAGGGGGGATTCCATACACCTGAATAAACACCTTGTATCAGCTCTGACAAGTTAGGAACTCAATCATAAGATATAAGATATATAACGAGTGTACTAATGGGATAAAGTGTAAGCCATTGTGCTTTCTCTCCAACAGACCTTGATTCAGGAAACATCACAACAGCCGTACAGCCGGTGACCTGAAGAGGATTTCTGAAAGTTTTTATTTAAATATTTCTACTACTTCTGCTTCCTGCACCTAAACACACGCACACACACACACACACACACACACACACACACACACTGACACACATACACCACTGACACTGACACACACACTGTACTCACACACACACACACGCACACGCACTAACACACACACGCACTGACACTGACACACACACACACACTCACTGACACTGACACACGCACTGCACTCACAGAGAGCGCCCCCTTCTGAACAAAAGGTTGGGTCAGGTGCCTGTGACAGCAAAAACAACAGGCTTCTCTGAACACAGAGAGGACGAGCGCTCTGGCTTGAATGCTTTGTTAATGGATCTTTCATTTCATGATTAAATATGATGATTTTATCACAATTATAATGATTCCACACATGGTTGCACAAACTGGAAATATTCTGTGCATGAAGGACCAATGTGACACAAGGGTGGGAATGAGCTGCAGTATAATGACTGATAAAAGAGACTGACATTGAGATGAGTGACAGGAAGCAGGTTTGACTGTATACTGCAGCAGTGTGGAGTAGTGGTTAGGGCTCTGGACTCTTGACCGGAGGGTCGTGGGGACACTGCTGCTGTACCCTTGAGCAAGGTACTTTACCTAGATTGCTCCAGTAAAAACCCAACTATATAAATGGGTAATTGTATGTAAAAAATAATGTGATATCTGTATAATGTGAAATCATGTATAATGTGATATCTTGTAACAATTGTAAGTCGCCCTGGTTTAGGGCGTCTGCTAAGAAATAAATAATAATAATATTTGCTGCTTACACAATATCTTATTTTAAATATTAAAAAGATACAAACTCTATGTATTTATTAAGAAAACAATGTAATGAATTGTAAAAATTCTACCCCTGTAAAAGTTGTTTTAAAATGCAATAACATTGTAATAAGCAATGCTGTATATTATATTCATGAGCTCCAGAAACGAGGGTCACTCTTCATTCACATTGAAATGCTGAACAGCCACAGCTGATAATAAGGGGGGTTCCACCAGTTCTCATCCTCCAAGGTTATCATCGCCTGTGATTGGAAGAGATTGGATCTGCATAACCAACAGCATCCTGACGTCACCGTGATGCATTTCATATTGTGGGATATAGCGACACCTAGTGGTGTAGAGAATATATACTTCTATGCACTGGAAATACTCGAAGCGTAAACCACACACTTGCACAATACAAACGGTGTCTGTATTAATGAAGCAAAAGAGTTAAAGGGGTAATCATCCAAGGTGTTTATTGTTATTTTTAAATCCTCTCCACCGTATAATAATAATCTTATTTTCTAAACATCATTTTCACTTTAACTCTTGTCAGTCCATTTACACAGTGACTGTTCCTGTTGTAAAAATGCATTTCAATAAAAGTACATTCATTTTAATTTTTCCAATTTATTAAAATGAGGCATTCTTTACAATGAAAACAAATACAGCAAATCCAACACATCATCACAAAGAAAGCCAGCAAGACCCAAACATCTAAACGAAGTCTCGGCACTCAGAGAATACGTGGTATATAGTGACACCTAGTGAATACAACGAGACAGTGCAACTGCAGAACACGTCTATGTCTTACAGTAGTTCCGTGGTTGCTTCCGATATTAATACTGTATATTGATTGGTTTAATATTTCAGCCTTGAAAAAAAAAGTGCAATTGACATTTACATACCCGTATTGTGCAATTGTAGCTTCAGCAATTCTATATTACTGGTTCCAAATCACGATTTTCACTGCAGATGAAATGATTATCACATTGACAAGAAACATATCGCTGTGCATGCTCTATGCAAAATATATGCTATGAAAAGATATTGTTAGATTCCAGTAAATCTGTTTATGAGAAGTGAAGAATCTGGTTCATTGATAGAGAGCCTCTTATCTGAAATGATACGAAAGAGGAAGTCTCTTTCACACGGCAATGGAGAACTTGCAAGCAGCTCTTCTGACGCTGGGGTTCCTGCTGTTTCTAAAAGGTAACAATGTTGCATCTTTATACTTTCTAGCTGCGTGTGAGAGTGCTGTAATGGGACACTTACCTATTTATTTATTTATTTATTTATTTATTTATTGCTTTTTTAAGGTTGTTTCACTTTGGAAATAACACCGGTCACAGACCCTGTAATCAGCAAGGTTGGAGACAATGTAACGCTGGAGATTAAACCCCCTGGAGCTCTAGGTGCAGTGGCATGGACTTTCAGCCCTGCAGCGATCCCTGTGGTGTCATGGATTGGATTCCAACCAGTCATAGGCCCTGGATATGAGAACAGAGTCACCCTGAACACAGCTACAAAATGTACTTTCTTTCTTGTTTTCAATTTCCCATCAGATGAAGTAAGATCGGCAGGTATTCAATAAATCCATTCATTAATGTGTTGATTTAAAACCAGAAAAAGCTGTCCTGATTATTTTGGACACTTATTTCAGTATTGCTGTAAAAATAACACTTATCTTTCCTAAAGAGTGCCTAATTCTGTCCCTTCTATTCACAGAGCCAATAACTAATGTTACTGTGAAACCCAGCCTTGCACAGGCAATAGCAAACCAGGCTCTAAACCTGACCTGCGAGGTGCCTGGATCACAGACTGTTTCCTCAAGGCTCTGGCTGAAGGACGGTCAGCCCTTGTCCACTAGTGACAGAATAACATTGTCTGTGGACAACAGTGTAGTCTCCTTCAACCCAGTGCTGCAGTCTGATAATGGAGAATATCAGTGTAAAGCTAGTAACCCTGTAAATGAAGTGACGAGCGCTGTGTACAGATTAGAGGTCAATTGTAAGTATCCAAAGATCCTCTTTTCGAATTCAGACTCATTCTGCCTGCTCCACTGGGATGTGAGTGTTTAAGGCTCTTCACAGTTATCTTGTGTGTATTGCAGATGGACCAGAGCAGGCATCTATTACAGCACCAGACTCAGCAGCTGAAGGCTCATCCATAACATTCACATGTTCAGCTCAGTCTATGCCCCCTTGTAATTACACCTGGTATTTAAATGAGACAGAGACTGCCCAGGGCTCTCAATACAAGATAGCTTCTGTAAGCAATGCTGATAGTGGAAGTTACACCTGTGTAGCCTGGAACTCAGTGACTGGAAGAAAGAGTTCTGCAGTAAAGGAATTTATCGTGACTGGTGAGATATAAGATATGATTTTCATTTGTGTGAGTCCTTTTCCTTGTAAAGAGTGAAGGTCATATTGGCTTTGTTTACAATGACTTCTGACACACAGAATGGAACGTTCTTTTTCTAGAATGATGATGTCATTACAGCACCATTGTTCTATACTATTCTAGATCTTTCTGAACTCGTTCAGTGCACTGCAGAGTGTCCAGGGAATTGTGAAAGTCGTGAAATAGTGAACACTCCCCAACACTTAGCTGTGAGATATTTGTTTGCTGATATTCTCTACACACTAACAGTTCACTCCTCTGTCCAGGTTTGGGTTCCTTGTCTTCAGGAGAGATCGCTGGAATTGTCATCGGCACACTTGCAGGGGTCACTGGCGTTGCTCTTGGGGTGTATTTCAGTGTAAAGCTATGCAGGTGAGTGCACTGCGTGGATTACTGTCCACATAGCGACACATTGTGTGACGTGTTGTTCAGCACCCAGCCTATTGTTAGCTATTCTGTTTCCTGTCCAGTTTCATTGAAAGATCTATTGTGAGTATCATCCTCAGCATGCATCCTAAATGTAAATATCATCTGACTGTGAAAAAGAATGAAAATGTCTCATTTATGTTTCTCATTTTATTCAGGAACAATCCACATGATCTCAAACCTGGTCCAGCTCAAAGCAGTGAGTATGCCTGATTCCTGTAAGAGACCCACCCCAATGTGGGAGCCTTCCTCTCTCTACACTGCAGAATCTATTACCCTCATTTATATATCACTTTAATGTCCTAATTCTATACTGTTGATTTCTCTGCATCTCGTATTACAGGTCCAGGTGCTGTCACTTATGAAAACTTCAAGGGGCCGAGTGCATCAGCAACGTATGAGAACACCACTGCTATCCGGAGAGCAGTGAGTAACCAGGGGGATACTGTATATGAACCTGTGTGCACGCGTGCTTATGAAGCTGTGTGTGTGTGTGTGTGTGTGTGTGTGTGTGTGTGTGTGTGTGTGTCGTGTGCGTGTGTGTGTGTGTGTGTGTGTGTGTGTGTGTGTGTGTGTGTGTGTGTGTGTGTGTGTGTGTGCGTGCGTGTGTGTGTGATCGGTATTCATTAACAGCTCATTACAGTAGCAACAAAGCGACCTTTATCATTTGAAATGTACTCTGCACTTCCCTAGGGATTTATTGAATGCTTCTGCAAAGGCAGGTATTGCTGATAACAGGGAAATAATATACAGAAAACACAAGGGATGCATCATCTTCATAAGAGAACCTGCTTTGAAAGTAACTGAAATCCTGGATTCTTCTTTTTTCAGGGTGAAGCAAAAACCTGGACAGCACATACACAGTAAGGAGCCTTTACTGTAATACAATCACACTGCTGGTATAATTCAGACCTATTGATGAATCTCCTCAACCAATAACTGTGCTCCTCTCTCCTGTACAGGGCTTACAGTTTCCTGATCAGTCCACATACAGCACCTTGAACAGGTAGGGGATTCCATACACCTGAATAAACACCTTGTATCAGCTCTGACAAGTTAGGAACTCAATCATAAGATATAAGATATATAACGAGTGTACTAATGGGATAAAGTGTAAGCCATTGTACTTTCTCTCCAACAGACCTTGATTCAGGAAACATCACAACAGCCGTACAGCCTGTGACCTGAAGAGTATTTTTGAAAGTCTTTATTTAAATATTTATACTATCTGCTTCCTGCACCTAATGACTATTTCTGTTGCATTTTTATAAACACACACACACAACACAACACACACACACACACACACTGCACTCACACAGACACACACACACAGACACACACACTGCACTCACACAGACACACACACAGACACACACACACACACACAGACACACACACACACTGACACTGATTTGCTGTTTAAATTAAAAGCTCTTATTAATAAAAAAAACTAATGAATTGTAAAAATTCTACTTCTGTAAAAGTTGTCTTAAAGTGTAATAACATTGTAATAAGCAATGCCGTATATTATATTCATGTGCTCCAGAAATGGGGGTCACTCTTCATTCACATTGAAATGCTGAAGAGCCACAGCTGATAATAAGGGGATAGAATATATACTTCTATGCAATGGAATACTCGAAGCGTAAACCACACACTTGCACAATACAAACGGTGTCTGTTTTAATGAAGCAACATTAACTCGTGTCAGTCCATTTACACAGTGCAGTGAAACCCTTGCAATGTGATCATGATACAGTAAAAGGATATTGCTGCTGTAGAAAGATTGCAAAAAAGAGCGACCAGAATTATCCCGGGTTTAAAAGGCATGTCATATGCAGACAGGCTTAAAGAATTGAATTTATTCAGTCTTGAACAAAGAAGACTACGCTGTGATCTGAGTCAAGCATTCAAAATTCTAAAAGGTATAGACAATGTCGACCCAGGGACTTTTTCGACCTGAAAAAGAAACAAGGACCAGGGGTCACAAATGGAGATTAGATAAAGGGCATTCAGAACAGAAAATAGGAGGCACTTTTTACACAGAGAATTGTGAGGGTCTGGAACCAACTCCCCAGTAATGTTGTTGAAGCTGACACCCTGGGATCCTTCAAGAAGCTGCTTGATGAGATTCTGGGATCAATAAGCTACTAACAACCAAACGAGCAAGATGGGCTGAATGGCCTCCTCTCGTTTGTAAACTTTCTTATGCTCTTATGTCTGTACACTTATTTTAGTCAAATAAAGAGTCTAATTCAATAAACTGTTAAAAAAAATTGTGTAACAGGAGAAGGGGTGCAATTTGTAATTACAACATGCGGCCGTGTCAATTTCGTAACACGGGAAGTAAATGTGAAAGTGTTGTGTAAACTGTGTAATAAAGGCAAGACAAGACAATATTTAAACTTTAAAAAACTTTGAAAGTTAAGTTCATGCAGCTATGCCTGTTGCTGTGGACTGTTCCTGTGATAAAAGTGCGTTCGAAAAACAAAAATGTTTTTAATTATTACAATTTATTACAATAAGACATTCTTAACAGATCAATCAGAGACAAAAGAAACCACATCGCCACAAAGAAAGAAAGCAAGCATGAGAGACTGACTGCAGTTCAAACAGACAAAACGCTACAGAACGACATCAGTAAAGTCGCTTTCCAGCCTCGTTTTCTTACTTAATAGGTGTGGCTGCCATTTCAAAAGAGCCACGCACAGAAACGTCCCATAAAACATCCATTATTAGACTGTAAGTTTGAACTTCAAAAGCATTAGACCAGGGGGCGGATCCGGACCCCCAGGACCCCACCTCCCGGGATCCGCCCGTGCATTAGACTGTAAGTTTACACTTCAAAAGCATTAGACCAGGGGGCGGATCTAAACTTTCATGAAGTGGGGAGGAAGGACCCCGCCCCGGGATCCGCCCATGCATTAGGCTGTAGGGTTACACTTCAAAAGCATTAGACCAGGGGGCGGATCCGGACTTTCATGAAGGGGAAACCATTTACAGACTTAAAAGCCAGAAACCATTTACAGTATCGGACTTCTATTGATGTAGCACTGCAATAAAAGAAACGTCTCAATCATGTGCGTTAAAAAGTTAAGCTCTCCAATACCGTGGTAAAAGCACAGCAAATAATTGTACAGGAACGCAATTAGGTATGACAAATACAATTTAAAACGCGGCTCCACGGTTTCTCTGCCACAATATCTTGACAGATCCCAACATGAAAGATGCACTGTATTCATGCTGTGATTTATAAAGAATGACACGCCCCAAAACTCTGGGAAACAGTTGCAAGGACCTATCCAAAAACAAAAATTTAAAAAAATTAACCCACAAATGTGACTCAGACTCACTGGTGCCATCTAGATACATCGATTTTCATTAATACCGTCCTAAAGATACGCAGAATAATCCCCTGTGTAATTATTTTAAAATTGTAATCCTACAATATGCTGGTTTAAAAGAAAGTCAACGTGGCTGGTCAGCGTGTTGCATTAGGTGTTATATGCAATAGACCAGAATAGAAACGCTCTGTCTGGGTAAGCTTTCCTCTTACAGTAGTTCTGCAGTTATACAGTTTAAAATGAATAGCAGTATGTGTTAGAATTAAATAATCGCACACAGTTATCATAGTTTTGGTACTTTTAGAATGTTGTTATGAGGATAGCAGCGCCACGATTAACGCTTTTACTGCCCAGGGTATGTTCCCATATCTGTAAATTAAAAGCTCTTATTAATAAGTATTTATTAAGAAAAAAACTATTTTCTCAATGTGAAATATATTGAACCCTGGCCAGCTAAGGGTTACAGTATGCGTATACACGTCGGCGTCCCGATTCGTTAAATTGACCACAAGAGGTGCGGCAGCGAGTCCAGGTCGAGGTGTTAATTTGGGGCTGGAACTGAAGCACGGGTCCGTGTGGCACCCGCGATTCCCCTTAGCATTCCACAGTTCTGCATGTGAAAACTTGCTGTGGAACAACGACAGCTATGCTGTAGTTTGAGATGGGGGTTGGCAGAGAAGCAGCGCGAAGCCTAAAGCTACCTCTGTTGTTGGGGCATGTTTGCTATCTTTCGGAACTGGGGGCTGGGTCCCGGGCGTGTATCTATAAGGACATGACACATCGTTGAATAATGTTGTTGTTCTTTCTCTCTGCTCTGTGTGACATGACAGGACATGACATGAGAACGGCCGGCGCGTTCATTCTCACATCGTGCGAGTAGGAGGCTGTGTGGTCCAGTGGTTAAAGAAGGGTTTGATACCAGGAGGGTCAAATCCCAGCTCAGCCACTGACTCACTGTGTGCGACCCTGGGCAAGTCGCTTCACCTCCTTGCGCTCCGTCCTTCAGATGAGACGCAAAACAAACGAGCTCCTATTGAAGTGACTTTGTTTCCCCGTGTGGGTGATGGGTATTATAAATTGATCAAGATGAAAAACTTTTACGAATATCATCGGCTGGATGTAAACGGTTAAGAAATCTACGATCGTGTAAAAGAGTAACATTTTAAGGAAGAGTAAAAGAAAGGTATTGAGTAAGTGAAACAGTAAGTAGAGATTTTAAAAGCCACGTGTTTTCATGCAGAAAGACAGAGCAGCAAAGCGATCCCTGAAAGCGTGCCGATAGCAATCTGTGCAATCTCTGCTTTCAAACATCCCGATCCAGAACCAGAACCCGATTCTGAAAGAAAAAAAACATTTCAGTGAGGGATGTGCAAAAACTCGCTCCTCGGAATTGCCAGAACTGAAGAAATCCAACCATTAACGTTAATTAAGGGCAATTAACTTCCACATTGAGTGTTTTTCAAGCCTTTTGGAAGAATGGTTTCCTCTCATCCAGGGCGCTGATATCTGTACTGCTGTACTGGCGTGCCGAGGACATACACTGACTTAATCGCCATTGATTGTACTTAATTCTAAAAGTGAGGGAAGGGCGGCTTTTCCTGTTTTGAAATCAACACATTAACGAATGGATTTATCGAATACCGATAAACAGTTCTTAAAGGCAATTCAGAGTACGAGTAACGAGTTTATGCACACCCTAATTTAAATACAGTGCGAGGGATAATCAACACATTAGCGCAACATCAAGTACTGGGAGCTTATCTTTCCCATACCTCTCCAACCTTAGCAATTCGTCAGCTAGGAAGTGCCATGATACTTGTACAAATGCACCGAGTACAGTGAGCCTTTTCTAATGAAAGATAATTGGGTTGTGATTTAGTAGGTAGTACTTTTTGAACACAGATGTTGATGTGTATCCAGTTAGTTATACATGCATTTGATTTGACCAACAGCACTCTTCAGTATTGCAAACGCACTTAACATTTCTTGAAATTAATGGATGGTAACCAGGTAGAAATATTTCCCTTACAAACCCAATAAACTCACCAGTCACATTAAATTCCTTTACTGCAGAAGTGTTTCTCCCAGTCACTGAGTTCCAGGCTACACAGGTGTAACTTCCCCTATCAGCATTGCTTACAGAAGCTATGTTGTATTGAGAGCCCCGGGCAGTCTCTGTCTCATTGAAATACCAGGTGTAATTACAAGGGGAGAGACTGAGCTGAACATG
>CM060296.1:4354158-4384158 GCA_030684275.1 Acipenser oxyrinchus oxyrinchus | reverse complement strand
GAAACAGAAACTGGCTCGGGACTGTCCTAACAGAATTTGAACTCTGTTTTCTTGGAGCGGTAAGTTTTTCTGGACCCGGAAATGTTCGGCTGTGTCGATGTCATGCGGATAGCACAGGGCACGGACTCGGGGGTAAAGGTTATTTTTTTATTATCTGGATAATAATCATGATGAAAGAACACGGAAGCCGTGTTGGGTCCTCGCTGAAATGAAGGCGACTCACTCAGCAGTTTGGAGTTTCGCTTGCTTTGTGTTTATTCATGGTAAGGAAACCAGATTTTCAATTCTCTACAAGACAGTGTCATCCTAAATGTTAAAGAATTGCCAGCGTAACTGATTTGAAACTTGAAACGAATCTAAACGAGAGTAACGGGTAAACGCTTCTGCTTCGTTTTGTTTTTGGTAGGAACCGAGTCTGGTAAACGTTTAGCAAAGCGAAGTCTTGATAGTCTTGATACGGGACCCTATAACGTTCCCAAGCTGAAATACAAAGATTCTCTCTCTCCCTATTACCTGCTCTCTCTCTCTCTCTCTCTCTCTCTCTCTCTCTCTCTCTCTCTCTCTCTATCTCATATATATATATATATATATATATATATATATATATATATATATATATATATATATATATATATATTGTTTTGTGTTAGATTTTCTGTACTTGTAAAGACCTTAAAATTAATAAAATTAATAAATAAACAAGGAGGCTGTGTGTTCCAGTGGTTAAAGAATCAGGCTTGTAACCAGGAGGTCCCCGGTTCAAATCCCACCTCAACCACTGACTCATTGTGTGACCCTGAGCAAGTCACTTCACCTCCTTGTGCTCTGTCTTTCGGGTGAGACGTAGCTGTAAGTGACTCTGCAGCTGATGCATAGTTCACACACCCTAGTCTCTGTAAGTCGCCTTGGATAAAGGCGTCTGCTAAATAAACTAATAAATATACAATGAAGCACAGCAGGGATGGAAATAAGACTCCTGTTGCACAGCAGTGTGATCCAGTCCTGGTTTCACTGGGAGTTTAATAATAAGTAATAAAACCTGGACTGGGTGACAGTGCTATGCAATCATGAATCAACAACAACAACACAGACTTGCATTAGCGGCTCACTTATATACCGTACATTTCACGAGGCAATGACAGATATATCTGTAAATAAACCCTATCTCTGTTTCGATAACAGTGCTTAACAAGACTGTATTCACAGCACAAGCTTCTGTACCGATATCGAACGTCGCTGTGACACAATCCTCACCGGACTTACCAATAGCGGGCAGCACCGCTGTGAATCTAACCTGCCTGGTGTCTGGGTTAGCGGTTGCTGACTCAAGGCTCTGGATGATGGATGGTCAGCCCTCTCCACTAATGACAGGATAACACTATCAGCGGACAACAGCACGGTCTCCTTCAACCCAGTACTACTGTCTGATAACGGCGCATATCAGTGTACGGCTTCTAACCTTGTAAGCAATGAGACGAGCGATGCATACAGATTGGTCGTCAACTGTAAGTACTCAAAGCAAAGTCTCCTGTTTCTTTGACCTCTCGCTTTAAGGCTCTTCATAGTTATCTTGTGTGTATTGCAGATGGACCAGAGCAGGCATCTATTACAGGACCCGACCAGGCAGTTCTCAATTCATCTGTAACATTCACATGTTCGGCTCAGTCTGTCCCCGCTTGTGTGTACACCTGGTATTTCAATGGGAAAGCGATGGCCAAGGGTTCGGACTACGAGATAGATGCTGTAAGCTCCGGCAATACGGGCAGCTACATGTGCATGGCAGCGAATTCAGTGACGGGAGGGACCAGCATTGCAGAGAAACGACTTGCTGTGACTGGTGAGGTGCTGTGCTTTTCTACATGCAGAGCGCTTGAAGAGTCAGATCAAGCTTACACGCTTTCAAGGACACTGTGCCCCGGGAGACCGAGCCCGCGTTCTGCGATTGTTCCATGAAGCGTCTCTAATGACTGTGTGTTTACAGCGTAGTTACTTAGTTAATACGGGTATGCCGACACGTGATTTACAATGTCATTACGCGTAGTTACAATGTAGTTAATGCGTGCATCTTGTTGTACGATTTAACCCTAACCCTAAACCCAACCCTAACCCTAACCCTTTCTGATACAATTGTGTACTTGCATATATGGTGCAGAAAGACTTACGCATGAAGTGCTTTGTAACTATGCAGAATAACATTGCAATGGTGTGTAAAACACACACATGCATTTACATAGTAACTCCTATAAGTAAGTACACGGTAGTGAGAGACGCTTCCGGTTCTGTAACGTGTGACCCCCTTGCCCAGCTCTCTGGTTAATCCCGCTAACCTGCTCTCCCGCTCCCCTGCAGGTGTGGTTGAACCCCAGCTCCCGCGGCCTTGACGTCACAGCAGGTCGTAGTGCTCGTCACCAGCATTGCGGCAGTACTCATTGTCTCAGGCCTCACGCTGTCTTATTTCGGCATACAGCGTTATAAGTAAGTGCACACAACTGTTTACCGTACATTAATCTCATTCTTATCGTTTCCTTTTCCCAGAGAACTATGCTCTTCCATGAAAGAAAAAAAAATGATAACTATTGTAAGACTCCTTGAAAGCCTCAGGGGTGAGAATTTCAATTTCCGCTCAGGAATCACTGATAGAGAAACAACAGGCGCTCATGTTGTGTGAAAATGTTAGAATACTTTGTGAAGAATCTGCAGAAGCAATGGGGTGTTCTAATACATTTGCACACTACACTTGCACATATAGATTGGGTTAATGTCATTGTAGAACTCATTCCTGTATCTTGGTTTTTGTTTGTGTGTTTGTTTGTTTGTTTCAGAATAAAACAATCATCCAACCGAAATAATTCCCAGTTAGACTCGGGTCAAAAGAGTAAGTACCTTCTCCCATACAATTTCAATTGCAAAGGTTGTCTGTATAGTTGTGAGTGACAGATTATAGGCTAGTCAGCTAATTACCGTGATTTCAAAGCATTTACAACAGCCCAATAAATCCAGCGATCACCATCCTTCACGCTTCACTGTGCTGTTGTTTATTTTATATATCAATCAATCAATCAAGCTTTATTTTATATAGCGCCTTTCATAGTGCACCACCATCACAAAGCGCTTACACACACACACACACACATATACATATATATAAAGGTAATGTAGGTACACGCAAATGTGAATAATTGATTTGAATTCTTTTATATATACTGTAACACTGAATTTTCATTGTATCACAGGTTCAAATGCTGTAGCTAATGGTGGCCTGTCACGATATGAAAACATCACACCCACAGTTGCACAGAAAACAGTAAGTCGCTGTTGACCAGCCAGCAGTTAAATAACATTTAGATTGTGTAATGAAAAAGCTGTTGAAAAAAACCCACGTACTGATAACAAGCTCAGGTGTGTCTTATTATTAAACTCCCAGTGAAACCAGGACTGGATCACACTGCTGTGCAACGGGAGTCTGATTCCCATCCCTGTTGTATATTCTCTTTCTCAATCAATAACTTTGTTCTGTTTGTCTGAACAGGATTTGGAGTTCTCGGATGAGTCTCTCTACACCACCTGAACCGGTAGGGAAGAACTGTGATAATGAGGGAAGAACTGTGATAATGAGGGAAGAACTGTGATAATGAGGGAAGAACTGTGATAATGCCCCTTCTCACATTAACCCCACTGCCCGACAGCGCTCATACAAAAATAAAAATAATGATCTCTTCACATTAAGTACAGAGATGGAAATAAGGCTCCTATTGCACAGCAGTGTCACCCATGCCCATGAGCTTGATTAGACACAGTGTGCAGGTAGCAAGCTCAGTTGTGTCTTATTATTAAACTGAAAACCAGGAATGGATCACCCTGCTATGCAATGGGGGTCTCGGTTCCATCCCTGAAGTCTACGGCAGATGATATGCACCAGAAATGCTTGAAAATCATCTCTCTTAACAGTTTGAAGGATTTGGTTTAATGGATTTCAGCAGGGGGCTCTGCATGACCCTGGGGAAGGCTAGTTAGTTGGAACAATCTATACAGTGTGCATAAAACGCAAGATCAGACTGCAATGCGCTGGCAGTCTCTCTAAGATTAACCCTCTGCTCTTTTGTCTTCTGCAGAACGGCTAGAGTACCAAAACAAGCTGAGAGCTGGATGTGATTGAGATCGACAAGCCAAGCATACTGTAATACCTGTAGAGACTGATCACTCTCAGAGAATCATGACCAAACACACACAGTCCTGACTTACAGATCAGCAATTCATATATATATATATATATATATATATATATATATATATATATATATATATATATATATATATATATATATATATATATATATATATATATATATATATATATATATATATATATATATATATATATATATATATATATATATATATATATATATATATATATATATATATATATATATATATATATATATATATATATATATATATATATATATATATATATATATATATATATAGCCCAATGTATAGTAGATTATTACTTCTTATGTCTTTGATTGTTAATTGTGAAAGGGTTTCTATTCTTATTTCAGGGTGTGTGTGTGTGTGTGTGTGTTTTTAGTGCAGCCAAGCACCGATGTGAATTAATAAACCGGCGCCTTGTCCAATCCCAGCCCTGTAGGCCCATTCCACGTCATGTTTGTTTAACAGGTAAAATGAGGTCATGAACGACTTCACGGTGTGGATGCGGGTTTTAATTGATTAAATTAGATCTATGCAACACTTACAAGCATTGCAGTAGCTTCAGACTCAGCGTTTTCTACTGTAGTAATAACCGTTTGTGACAATTCTGTGCGGTTCTTATAAAAAAACACGTTAAGGTTTTTCATGCTGCAGTACACTCGCTGTGCACTAGAGGGCGCTGGCGGTTACTACTAGAACACACTGGCTGATCAAACCTGCATGGCATATGACGTAACTTTGTTTTTTTCACAATGGTAGGCTTTTTATGTCTTGGTAACTACACTCACTTATTTATATTGAAATCTATGACTCTATCAATACAGAACTCAGTACAGAACCATTGCAATGCCGTTTCACACCATAGGAAAAGACTGCGTTGTATTATTTAGAACAGGGGTGTCTAATCAATCATTCACAATCCCGGAGGGCCATCAGTCCACTCTAGGTTTGTTTAACAGGTTCAGTGAGAGACTGACCGACTGCAGGGTCATGATGGAGGTTTAATGAATTGGTTCGATGAAGCCATTTCGAGCCGGAGCGGCAGGGCACGCCGTTCAGAAGAAGAAGGCTGAGAGGGGAATCAGTATGAGCAGGGAGCTCGGATCCAGAGGCCGGGCGCTGTTGCAATCTTTGGTTTTGCAGCAGAATCTTTTCCCAGTGAGGGAGTCCTGGATGAACCGCGACGCTGGTGAGCCCACGTCACAGAGGCTTTTCAAACGCATCCCTTAACGCCATCCTCTCTCGCCCTTCGGTTCCTGCAATTAAACCAAAATAGCAAGCAAGTCAGAAAAAATTGACTTTTTTTTTTTTTAAATCTGCGATACGTTTCCCCTGTCCTGGGTAAAATGTAGTTTCCTTTAATCTGGGTAACCAGGACGCTCCTTAGCAAGAGAACCGTTTTCCATTGCGTAGTCTAATTTGCACCCGCAATTCAGAGCGTAAACCCAAGGATGCAAGATCCAACGAAGTGGTCAGACAGCGAAATCATTGCAGCGTGATACACTGACACCCAGACAGCCCACCTCCGGCACCCCATGTCCCGATACGCTCCGGTAGATAGGCCCGGCCCTGCCAATTTTCACCCACCTATTTTGAGACAGTGGTCTTCACTGGTGGAGCATTTGACTTTTGAACGGCATTTTTATTCACTCCAAAGCTGCCATAGCACTCCAGTTTAGCAGGCGGCCTGTCTTCAGATGCTGTAAATGGGAGACGGAGACATGAACTGATGGGTGGATCCCGAGATTCTCCTCCGCTAAATAATGTCAAACCCGAGCTTCATGACAGCCCGTGGCCAGCCGATCTGATTGAGATCAGTCGATTGAATGGGACGTTATCAAACAAATCCCACAGCAATAGGCCAGAAGGTATACCTTCTAGGACTAAACCCTAAATCTACCCCCTACCCCTAAACCTAATGCCTACCACTAATCTAATCTCTACCCCTAAACCTAACTGTGTTACCATTAAAATAATTTGTTACAAATATTTCAACACCGCTTTTTAGCGCCCTCTAGCGGCTATACATCCGACGTCCATTAAAGCGCTTGATCCGAACCGATTCTATCTGTTGGGAGGCTAGTAGGTACCTACTGGCCATTCTTATTGGATGATTTTTGCTTGATAACGTCCCATTGAATCGACTGATCTCAATCAGACCGGGTGCCGTGGCATAGGTGTAGAAAGACGGCTGTACGGTCAGACAGACCCACCCCACCCCATATCCCTGTGATCTGATCTTGCCACTGGCTTAAATGTAATGTTAAGTCTAAGCTTCGAGTCAGCTCGGATAAGCACCCCGCCCCCAGGTTCTATATTCACCCGTCACGTGTTCAGTGTTGCAGCTATCCGTCTGGCAGCATTTTAAACTGACGTGCCCGCTTGACGTCGTGACGTTGAAGGAGACGGGCTTGTCACAGAGGGCAGTGGGGTAACACGACCGGAAGACTTTGGTCACACGTTTCCCGCCACCTTAAAAGCAAACGAGGTTGGTTCAGAACAGTGAAGCAGACTTTTCACGGTAGACCTCGAAAGAGGAAAAACGCGGTCAAGCGCGCCATTAGAAAAGTCATGTTCCATTTACATCAGAAAGAGCCCCAGCAAGGGGCTGTGTGTGTGAATTGGGCGCCTTAGCTTCGACACTGAGAACTGTTAGACATTGCTTGGGTATAGATAATCATATTTGCTTTCTTGTTGCACAATATATGTACAGCTATGGCCAAAGCTTTGCATCATCACCTTCTAGAATTAACTTAATTTTGCTTCATCAATTCGAATGAATCTCGCTGAATAACATTATGTATAACACATTGAATTACACACCGCCGCTTTGTAGTTTTCCATATATACTTAACGGAACACTGTCAAAAAATTGAGGAATCTAGCATGAAATATTACTGTACTGCTATTATGGCTTCCGGTAGACTTTATGCGCCATATCATTGATTACACGATGTAAATAAAATATCTCAATTATTCATATCGCTTCTTTTTTTAAAATTATATTTTCAATCCTAAAATTCTAGGTGATGCAAAACTTTGAGCCATTAGCTAGAAGTACACAATTGTATCAGAAAGCGGTTAGGATTAGGGTTAGGATTAGGGTTAGGGTTAGGGTTAGGATTGGGGTTAGGGTTATATCGTGCACAAGGATTTACACATTAAGAACATTGTCATTATTCTTAATAACGTTGCAATTATGCGTAAGGGCACATGAATTTACTTCACACACTAATTAAGAGACAAGGGGGCTGGTTAGGCATTGATTTCATTAACCAGAATGTTATCTTCGCTGAATAGGGAGAGCGGTTTAGTTAGCGGGCGCGGCTCCGTACCTGTGAGCACTGCACTGATGGCAGAAACGCAGGAGCTCACCGAGGCATCGCAGGTTGTTTCAGTCCCCAGGCAGGAAGCCCAGTCCTCCGCAGTACATGTCAGACATTTGAGGGAAGAAACTGAAGCAACAGCGGAAACATCGCAGTTAGAAACACACACAGGAGCGACTTATACAGATCAATCAATCAATCAATCAATCTTTATTTTATATAGCACCTTTCACAGCGGACCATCATCACAAAGCGCTTTACAAGATGCAGTAACAACTAGAAAATTCATAATACTTTAAATACAGAGAAATGCATAATACATGAAATAGTAGCAGCAACACAGCAGCTAATAGCAGATATCAGGCTTAAAGAGCATGGAAAGCGAGAGAGAACAGGCGGGTCTAGGGAGTTGATTTGAAGCGAGCGACGGTGCGAGCGTCACGCACTGAAGCTGGGAGAGAGTTCCAGAGAGTCGGATCCATGAAGCTAAACAAGCGTTAAAAAGTCTCCTTGCATTCGCGGGTCCAGGAGGTCCTCAAACGCACGGCTTAATGACATTCTGCAATGATCTTTTTTTAAAAAGAAGTCACTATACTTCCGTCTCAATTTGAAGTGTACCACGCCTTATATCTCTGACTCCGGCAGCTCTCCACCGAACCCCACCCTTTCTTACAAATCCACAAATAACAGAGAAGTCTTGATTAAGCCGACCAAGATAGTGATAAACGAATAATACAATTCTAAAGCACATCTAAACAACAACAAAAAAGTTAATAGAGACAGTAACTCATATACAGCTCATGCACGCCATGTCTTTACAGTGCGGGTCTTTTTCAGCACCAGGGACAGCGTCTAAAGCGTTGCCCGACCCATTCACCTCTAAGTAACTTAAATGCGCCTCTTACAACACGTTACACGTATTATTATTATTATTATTATTATTATTATTATTATTATTATTATTATTATTAATGTCCCAGTAAAACGCGTTTTATTTTTCAATTAACGCGCACATGTATGGTAACCATCTCCTTAGTCAATGCCTACAAGCGTTTACCTCATTAGTGCTCCTAAACGATGGCGATTTCATCCAAGCCATTGACGCGTTGTTAATATATCGATCTCGGCGCCTTACCTGTATGCAACAGCGCGCAGAGGATGATAAACGCCGGGATCGGTTCCATTGGAGGTTCATGGTTTTAAAATCCGCTGCTGGGCGTATTTATTTAACAGGTCTCGGGTGGGGTTGCGAATTTGCTTTTGGACAGGACGTCACCCGCCTTCATATTCTATTGGGCTTGCCTGCCGTTAAATTAACCGACAGACAGCAGGGCTAACAGCGCGTCAGAGCGGGGACTAGGAAGGGTTATCGCTTCATATATCTGTCCATATTTCCTCCTTTATAAAATTATTTACTAAAACTAAGACCGGATATAAACAGGTAGCGCATGAGACATTATTATTATTATTATTATTATTATTATTATTATTATTATTATTATTATTATTATTATTATTATTATTATTTATTTAGCAGAAGTAGTAGTTTGTTTTTCATTGTATTGTTTTATTTCCTTTTGGAAATGTTTGATATATATATATATATATATTTCTACGCTTTTCTCAGGTATGCAAGTGCTGTATATAACCCAAAAGCATTCAAACAGGTGCCAAAGCAGGAACTTGGTTTCAAGGGACGAGGTTTCAGGCCTCGGCACATCACCAGGGAGACCCGGGTTTGATCCAGCACCCTAGCCTCAGCTCTCCCGGTCTCCTGGGACCAGGTTTCAAGCCCCTGTTCCCGGAAAAAAAAGTTTCTTCGTGTTGCCTCAGTTTAATAATGACCGCACACTCTGTTTTGTATCTTTCAAGCGAGCTCGTTAATAATTTAATTCTCACTCATAAAATATGCATGTTACAAAATATCAGCTCCAGGCTGCGATCACTCGCGGTTTGGCTTTCCGCCCGCGCTGTCCGGCATCGACACAACAAAGGGTACATCAAAAAACACACCAGCCCAGACAAATAAAAACTTCCATCTATACAAGGATTCGTGTTCATCTTGAGCTTCAATTTTAAGCGTTTAAAATATATATTATGAACGTCAAAATCTGCATTGAAAAACAGAATTGATAGGTTATAAACTACACCTCGTAAATTAGTCCTGAGAACCTCGCTACAGTTTATAGTTTGGGAACGAGAAAGGTCCATTCGGCTCATCAAGACTCTTATTAGCACAGAATCTAGTCTTTTTTGAATGTTTCCAGTGTTTTAGATCCTACGTCACCTTGTTAGGCTATTCCACGCATTTATAATTCGGTTTAAGAAAGCGTTTCCTGCCTTTCCTAATAGACTTCCATGTAACACGACCTGGTTATTCTACAAAATAGTTTAAGGTAAACTACCCATGTCAGCACAGAGAATTCTTCACTTCTCAATATCGTACAGCATATACTCGAAGTTCATGATTAAAAAGGACTGCCTTGCTTCTCCATTAGTTTCCCAGAGCGAAACTAAGTTTTAAAATATTTGAATATGCATTTTTAATAAACGGGCACAACCGCATAATTGTGGGCATCGGGTAGTGCTGTTGTATGATGGCAAAACAAATTATAAAATGCTGGAAAACGGACAAGATGAGGTTTTTTTTATAAATGAACAAAATATAAAAGGAGAAGGCTCCTAATGGAGCTGTCTTTATTTTCGAAATCATTTTTAATTGACCCTCTGATGCAGAGAGAACAAGTGAAACTGTAAGAAATATAAAGGTCTATTTAATCTATTGATTAATCGATAGACAGACAGACAGAGAGAGAGAGATAGATAGATAGATAGATAGATAGATAGATAGATAGATAGATAGATAGATAGACAGAATAAAATTTGTTGTACTACTTCAGTAGAGAATAAATGAGTGAATGTGTTTTATTCATGACAAACCACAATACAAATACAAAAAAAAAAAAAACATTTAGCAGATAAAACTAAATCCTACATCTAAATACATTAAACTGCACTGTTATTTTTTTAAAAAAGTTATTGGGTCTTATTTCAACTTGATAGTTAAGAAACTTTCACCCACCCTCACACCTAGCCCTGAGATTCAGAACTACCATAAATACACCTCCGTCTGTCACAATGGTTTTATTTTTAGAATTTTTAAGAGTTTGTGTGAACTCTAGAGTTAAATAAGTTGCCTTGCCCTTAACTTTTTGAAGAAAAAAAAACACAGCTACTGAAGGGGATACAAAATAAATGATCAGGGGATAGGAGTTTGAGCAATCGGACCCCAGCATCAAGACCAAAAAAAAAAAAAATCCATTATAACGGCAAAAAGATCTTAATATTAAACCTACAGACTCAGAAGAGACTTTTCTTTTTTTTTTTTAATGCTGTGAGAAACGTGACTTTTTCAAGTCAGATTTAGCAGGGCCCTGATTGCTGGCACTCAAATTCTTGACCCACAGTCATTTCAACAAGGGAAGTTCTGAAGTCCACTTGGTAAATCATTTTCAAATCACCTCTTGAAACAGAAAATGATCTGCAGGGCGAATCTGAAGAAGAATCTGGAAATCACTCTGGGACTACACTCTCAGTCACGCCTCCCTTGCTTTGATTCTAATAATATTATACATTTCTTTAATAATACCCCTGAACGGGACGTCCAGTCTTTCTAAAGATGGGTGCTGGCTGTGTGTGCAGTTCACTGTTATTTTTATTAATAATGAGTCATTTAGCAGAAGCTTTTATCCAAAGCGACTTCCAGAGACTAGGGGGTGAACTCTGCTTCATCAACAACTGCTGCTGCTGCTGCTGCTGCTGCAGAGTCGCTTCCAATAGTTTGTTTTACGTCTCATCCGAAGGATGGAGCACAAGGAGGTGAAGCGACTTGCTCAGGGTCACACACAGTGGCTGAGGCAGGATTTGAACCTCCTGGTATCAAGCCCCTTTTCTTGAACCACTGGACCCCCTCCCCAGGCCTCACTGCCAGCCCCTTGTCTCTGTTGCAGTGCCTTGGCTGCCATGCTCCACCTCTCGATCCACTGCTGCAGGGTCAGGCCGTGTCTCCTCTCCTCAGGGAGGCAGAGCTGAGCAGGCTGCTCCCACCTGAGAGGAGAGAGAGAGAGAGAGAGAGAGAGAGAGAGAGAGAGGAGGAGGGCTTAAAACCAGCTGAATTCACATTATCATCATCATCATCATATCTGCAGGGATATATATATATATATATATAAAAGACATTTCAGAGGGCTGGATCGCATCAATATCAGGGTCTAGTGCTGTATATTATAAAGACATTTCAGAGGGCTGGATCGCATCAATATCAGGGTCTAGTGCTGTATATTATAAAGACATTTCAGAGGGCTGGATCACATCAATATCAGGGTCTAGTGCTATATATTATAAAGACATTTCAGAGGGCTGGATCGCATCAATATCAGGGTCTAGTGCTGTATATTATAAAGACATTTCAGAGGGCTGGATCGCATCAATATCAGGGTCTAGTGCTGTATATTATAAAGACATTTCAGAGGGCTGGATCGCATCAATATCAGGGTCTAGTGCTATATATTATAAAGACATTTCAGAGGGCTGGATCGCATCAATATCAGGGTCTAGTGCTGTATATTATAAAGACATTTCAGAGGGCTGGATCGCATCAATATCAGGGTCTAGTGCTGTATATTATAAAGACATTTCAGAGGGCTGGATCGCATCAATATCAGGGTCTAGTGCTATATATTATAAAGACATTTCAGAGGGCTGGATCGCATCAATATCAGGGTCTAGTGCTATATATTATAAAGACATTTCAGAGGGCTGGATCGCATCAATATCAGGGTCTAGTGCTATATATTATAAAGACATTTCAGAGGGCTGGATCGCATCAATATCAGGGTCTAGTGCTATATATTATAAAGACATTTCAGAGGGCTGGATCGCATCAATATCAGGGTCTAGTGCTATATATTATAAAGACATTTCAGAGGGCTGGATCACATCAGTATCGGGGATGGAAATAAGACTCCCATTGCATAGTGGTTTGATCCATTCCTGGTTTTGCAATGAGTATAGTAAGACACACCTCAGCTGGTTACAAAACGATTTCCACATTAAGTACATTGTGACTAAGCATACTAACACATGCATTAACTAACTGTAATGTAACTGCACAATAACTCGAGACTTCACGAAGCAAACCGAGTTCACTGTGTGGGGTGATGCAGGTTGGGCAGCTGCTGCAGGCACAGAATTTGCACCCTGGTGTTGGGTGCGGGCGACTCACCACTGCGCCACGGCCGCCTTGACCTCAGAGCCATACTCCAGACACTGACTGCTCTGCTGGGAGAGATGCTGGACAGTGGGCAGGAGGTTAGTGACCAACTCCTGTCCTCCGACCTCACACACTGCAACAGAGCTGAGAGAGAGAGAGAGAGAGAGAGAGAGAGAGAGAGAGAGAGAGAGAGAGAGAGAGAGAGAGAGAGACGAGAACCCTCCAGTTAACACTTGTGTCAAAATTCATCACAATCGGCTCGAGATGAAGCTAAAACTGAATCAATTATGAAATCTCCATAAGGCTGTGTGTGTGTGTGTGTGTGTGTAGAGAGAGAGACTAGGTGTGTGTGTGTGTGTGTGTGAGAGAAACAGACTAGGGGTGTGTGTGTGTGTGTAGGTGTGTGTGTGTGTGTGTGTGTGTGTGTGTGCAGTGTGTGTGTGCAGGTGTGTGTGTGTGTGTGTGTGCTGCAGGTGTGTTTAAGACTTTACCCTGCAGATCAGCGGGGCAGCAGCTCCTCCTGCTGGTGAACGCTGTGTAAGCAGCTCTGCTTGAGTTCCAGGAGGTGCTGCAGGCGCCTCAGCTCCAGCTTGAGAGCCATTGTGTGGAAGCTGAGCTGCTCTGAGCCTGAGAGAGAGAGAGAGAGAGAGAGAGAGAGGGAGAGGGAGAGAGAGAGAGAGAGAGAGAGAGAGAGAGAGAGAGAGAGAGAGAGAGAGTATAAAACCTCACTGAGGGAGTGCAGAGTGACAAACACACGAGCATCTTCAATCATTTGCCTAAACAAGGTAATCATGTTTCAAAATCCAGGGTTTGGAAATAGGACTCCCATTCCAGGTTTTCCTACAAGTCTACAGTGTACAGGTAACAGCTGGGACGTGTCTTATTAAACTCCTAGTAAAACCAGGACTGGATCGCCCTGCTCTGCAATGGGAGGGTCCTGAATCAGGACGGACTCTCACCCTGTAGCGGGGAAGGCCAGGCTCTGGCAGGTGCTGTCGAAGATTCGTGACTCAACCGAGCCGAGGCGCCCAGACGGTGAATAGAGAGCTTGTGAGCTGGAACTCGCAGTACACTGAGAGAGAGGGAGGGAAGGAGGGGGAGGAGAGGAGAGAGGGAGAGGGAGAGGAGAGAGAGAGAGAGAGAGAGAGAGAGAGAGAGAGAGATGCAGATAGAGGGAGGGAGAGGCTCATCAATGAAACAATGTGGGTAGGTCTGTATTTTACTGTACTAAGAGTGCATGAATAATAATAATAATAATAATAATAATAATAATAATACTACAAACTGGTTAAAAATTCCTATATTTGCAGTCTTTTATTTAAAGACTTGTTTACCAGTTCAGTTGTTGTTTCGCTTTTTTAATCTGAATGCGCTATGCTCCGTCGACCATGTGATCGCTCCCTGCAACGAATCTGATTGATGGATAGCGCCTGAGGAGTCGGACGGATTTTGAAACGCTGCTCGAGTCTTGAAAGATAAAGGAGGGGGGGGGGAGGAGTCCCGTTGTGGCTACGTGGATGGCAGTGACCAAACCAGCCGGTTTCACCTCCTTTATTTCCTCTCTCATGGATTCAGTGTCATGCCCCGAATCGGATTGTGATTTGTTTTTATTCTGGTGATCCAGTAGCTCTGACCGCTGCGATGCGGGCCAATGCCAGACAGCAGTGCCCTCTGATCAGGGTCCTGTTGGTAAATGAGCTAGTTTGGGAAGGACTCACCCGTCCACGTTCCTCCGGGACAGTGCGTGCAGGGAGAGGCCCCAAACTGCCGCAGCTCTGTGCTGACAGCGCTGTGCATCTCCCGCGCCCCCAACTCCACATCCCTCTGGTGACGCTGCAGCCTGTCCTGTACGAAGAGCTCGATCTGAGGGGGCAAGCACACACAGAGACACACACACGCGCACACACACACACACACAGTGATACAGACAGAGACAAACACACGGAGACACACACACACACACACACACACACAGACAGTGATACAGACAGAGACAAACACACAGAGACACACACACACACACACGCACGCACGCACGCACGCACGCACGCACGCAGTGATACAGACAGACAGACAGACACACCGACGCACACACGGATATAGACACACACAGAGACAGATACAGACACACACACACACACACAGACAGACAGACAGACAGACAGACAGACCGACCGACGCACACACGGATATAGACACACACAGAGACAAACACAAGAGATAGACAGACAGACAGACAGACAAACACACAGAAACACAGAGACCGACACACAAACACACACACACACACACATAATAAAACATTAGAATCCCAGTTCACAGCATCTCTGGTTTCAAAGAGAAATCAGACTCCGTTAGAGCTGTGGATGGAGGAGGTTACCTCTGCTTTGACTTTCGCCAGCTCAGCTTTGGCTGTGGAGTTTCCTTTGATGAGGCCCCAATCTGCTCCTGCTTCTTATCCTACAAAAAAATACACACCAGGGCAGGAGAGAAACTGTTAACAGAGTCCAACCTTCTCAGAGCCTCGTGCCGGTGAGATTTTACAGTTTCTGTGATAAACCCTCCACTCGATGTATCGTGGGTGTCGGGCTCCAATATAAATCCTCTATATAATCGAGGGCCGTGATACAGCGAGAGACCCATAGATAAACAAACAGGCTATTAGTTATTAGTTAGCCAATAGGACCTAGTTTGTTTTTACGCCTCACATGAAGGACGGAGCACAAGGAGGTGAAGTGACTTGCTCAGGGTCACACACACACAGCGAGTCAGTGGCTGAACTGGGATTGAACTGGGAACCTCCTGGTAACATGCCCTTTTGCTCTAACCACTGGACCACCATGCCACCCTATCCTTCTCTTACCACCAGCTGCCTGAAGTCCATGATGCTTTGCCACTTGTGCTGCAGTGCCAGGATGGCCCCCTGTTTGCCCCTGGCTGTCTCTGCCCAGTCCTGGCATTGCTTCTGCAGACAGTCCCTCCGTGCCTTCACCATGGAGAGCTGCAGCTCCAGATCAAACACAGCCCTGCGGGACGGGGGGCGGGGGTCAGGAAACACAAGCCTCTATTAGATCACAGGAGTCTGGTTTCACAGAACCTGATTAGCACTAATCTGGGACTTGCAGTCCCAGAGGCAACGTACAGCCATGGATGAAAAGCTTTGCATTACCCTAGAATTTAAAACTGAGACATCATGTAAATCACAAATCAGCAGGTTTCATTCGACTTTACAAAGCAAACTGTGTTCATTCTACAGGGCGATGCAAAACTCCTGCTCCCTAGCTGTGGCGGCTGTGATGATGGGGGCAGCGAGGCGCTAATAAATAAACAAGGCATTGGCTAGTTAATTCTATTACAGGGGAAAACAGAGGCATAGCTATTAGCTGACATCGAGATTGATAATTGAAATGTATGAGGAGTATGTACTGATAACTATTTAAAAGGCACTTCGAGAACAGAGTGCAACCAGCTCCGGGTGTGCTTCTGGTTTCGCGCGGCACGGATGCAGGAGGGAGGAATCGCTGCAGGGACGCAGGAGGGAGGAATCGCTGCACGGACGAGGAGGGAGGAATCGCTGCACGGACGCAGGAATCGCTGCACGGACGCAGGAGGGAGGAATCGCTGCGCCCTGCCCATTTTCTGTCTCTACCGAGCAAGGCAGGCCACCTGGGAGTCTCCTGCCAGCACAAGAGCCGACTCTTTCCTCTTGGTGTCCAGCAGAGCAGAGAGCTCCCTCTCCTGAGAGACAAGAGCAACCAGAGACACGCCTCTCCTCCACCCCACTCCAGCCTTCCTGCAGAGAGAGAGAGAGAGAGGGAGGGGAGAGAGAGAGGGGAGGGAGAGAGGGTGGAGGGGAGAGGAGAGAGAGGGAGAGGGAGAGAGGGGAGGAGGGAGAGAGAGGAGAGGAGGGAGGGAGAGGGAGAGAGGGGAGAGAGAGAGAGGGGAGAGGGAGGAGAGAGAGAGGGAGAAGGAGGGAGGGAGAGGGAGAGGGAGAGGGAGGGAGGAGAGAGAGAGAGAGACAGGGAGAGAGGGGAGGGAGAGGGGAGAGGGAAGAGACAGGAGAGAGGAGAGGAGGGAGACAGAGGGTGAGCCACACAGGAAATCACTCCTGCTGCACAGCAGTTTCACCCATTCCAGGTTTTACTACGAGTTTGATCAGCCCCCAGTGTGTGTCGGTCTGGTGTGTCTTACTAAACTTGTAGCAAAACCAGGAATGGAACAAACTGCCATGGAATGGGAGTCTTCTTTAAATCACCGATCTATCTATTTAAAGGCATGGAAATAAGACTCCTATTGCATGGCAGTGTTTCCCCATTCCAGGTTTTACTACAAGCCACAGTATTATTATTATTACTATTATTATTATTATTTATTTCTTAGCAGACCCGCTTCCAGGGCTTAACTTACAATTGTAAACAAAAATCCATTTCAAGAATCACAGTACAATTGAGAAGGAAGTTCCCAATTTTAATCATCCTATTATTTATAACTGTATAAACCAGACTGAATCCTTATTGCCATGAAGTGTCTCTAATGACTCTGCATTCTATATATCCAGCACACAGGCCCTTACACATAACTACAACGCAGCGATGCACAGTTACAATGCGCTTCATGTGAAAACCTTTCTGCCAGGACATAACCCGAACGATTGAAAGGACAGAAAGGAAAAGGGTTTTTTAATGCTACTTGTTCCTTTCCTTTACCTGCAGAAGCCACTTCACTGAAGGGAGCAGCTCCTGATCCTCGGACACATCCTGCAGATGCTGGCTCTCATAACGAAACCTGAAACAGAGCAAGCAGCGTGTGTGTGTGTGTGTGTGAATAAGCAGGGACGGAAAACAAGACTCCCTTTACAAAACACAACGTACGAGACTGAAGCAGCTCTTTGGGAATCGCCCCCCCGCCCGCCCTCCCGGCCCCGGGACTGGTCAGTATCTCACCGAGTGCCAACACATCCCGGGACACGTTGATCCTGGCTGTCCTCTCCCAGCGCTGCCTGTCTGTGGGAGGCCAAGTCCTCCAGAGCTCCCAGCATGTGATTGGGAGGATGGGAGCGAATCAAATCCTGGGAAAACAAAATAAAATAAATAAATAAATAAATAATTTTTTGATGAATGATCCTTCAAAAGTTTGGTCAAAATCAGGTTTTGTGTGCCAGGTTTTTTTCAGGAATTTTTCCAACTGCTAATTATCGCCTAAAATGAACACGATGAATCCCAGTTGTCTTGCATCGCTTTTAACTCCCAGCTTTCTCCCTGTTTAGTAAAAGGGATGGAAGTAAGCCTCCTGTTGCACAGCAGTGTGATCCATTCCTGGTTTCCCAGGAGTTTAATAATAAGACACACCTGAGCTTGTTAGCTAGACACACTGGGGGCTGATCAAGCTGGTAGTAAAACCTGGAATGGATCACACTGCTGTGCGATAGGAGTCTGATTCCCCATCGCTGTCGCGTTCTCTCGCCTCGCTCAGATTTTTTCTTTTGGCTTTTAAAACAAAGCCATCCAGCTGCTCTTTCCCACAATAGAGGGGGTGTCTGAATTAAAGGCATTATCTGGTGCCCAGCTTCATTACATGGCACTTAACCCCCCAGCTTCTCTTAATGGATAAATCAGTTGTTTACAGGAAGAGAGAGGAACAGGACATCTTAATAGCAGTGGCTTCAGATAATTAAAACCGCCAGCGTTTTGTCTGCAGCCGTTTGTCATAAGTTTGCATCATCCTTTTGACTTCTAATCCACTTTCTTTAGATTACTTCCAAGACCCGGCTTATCTAAGGAGAGTCCGACAATTCCCCGCCCAGCAGGTACCCACCTCCACTGAACTGAGCCAGTGCTGAAAGGCAGCGCCGGTCCTCCCGACACAAACTGAGGATCAGGAGAAAGGAAGACAGGTAAAACTCCAGTTATCATCATCTTAAACATGAAATGAGCAAGTGGCTTCACAAGACCCAGGTTTGCTTTTGTTTTGTTGGCACTACAGTGCTGTGCACTAGATGGCGCTCCAATATACAGCGTCTCTGGACTTCATACGCAAGCTCTACGGGAGATAAACTAAAACTAAAGAGCAGCTCCCTGAATACCTTCAACTCTTTAGAGAGAGAGAGAGAGAGAGAGAGAGAGAGAGAGAGAGAGAGAGAGAGAGACAGAGAGAGAGAGAGAGAGAGAGAGAGACACAGAGAGAGAGAGAGAGAGAGCAGAGAACAGAGAGAGAGAGAGAGAGAGAGAGAGAGAGAGAGAGAGAGAGGCTCATCAATGAAACAATGTGGGTATTCTTTTAGCTTCACATATGACTGCTTATTGTATATCATGCTCACAGATAATCATTTTTAAAGACAAGGCAAGGATGACAGAAGCCAGACTCCAGCCGTGACTCACCGTGTCTCTGATGTCACCGTCCCCAGCTCACTGTCCAGAAGAGACTGGAAGAACTGAAACCTCTCCTGACAGACCTGCTTCACCTCACGCTGAAACACACCCACACACGCACGCACGCACATGCAGTGAGAGACACATGCACACAGAGTGACAGAGACACACACACGCAGAGTGAGAGAGACACAAACACGCAGAGTGAGAGAGACACACACACGCACGCAGAGAGAGACACACACACACACACACGCACGCACGCAGAGTGAGAGACACATGCACACAGAGTGACAGAGACACACACACGCAGAGTGAGAGAGACACACGCACGCACGCAGAGAGAGAGAGAGACACACACACACACACGCAGAGTGAGAGAGACGACGCACGCAGAGAGAGAGAGAGAGACACACACAGGAGGGAAGCAGAGACAGACACACACACACAGTATGTTTTAGAACCAGTGATTTATGGAAATCCTAGATTCAGGGATTTTTAATTGAGAAATTCCTGAGCTACTTGAGATCTCGCCTCACCAGAATCTGGGGTTCAGGGCCAGCTGATCCATCGCTAGCTGGGGTCCCTCCAAACCCAACCTCCACTTCAGCTTTCCTGGGGTGAGATCAGAATTCAGAATTCAAGCCCTACAATTCTAGTGCTGCATGAAACGATGATTCGACTGTCCAGATCCATCTCTCCACTGGCGTGGATCGGGCTGATTCACCATTCAGAGTGAATTAAGAAACAGCTGCTTGGGTTTGTGTGGGTCGCTGTTCTCCGCAGAGTCTTTAAGAAAAGCAGCGATCATCACAAACCCCAGCAGCTGTTTATTCACTGCTTCACTTGGAATGGTGAATCAGCCCAGTGAAGTGAAGTGTCAGCCCCTCCCTCCGTCCCCGCACCTGGTCAGCTGCTCCAGTGTCTGGCGGTGCCCATGATCCTGTGGATATCCTCACTGCTCGCTGCCTGTCCCGAACACAGCCCGCTGCACGATCTCAAAAGCACTTCCTCTTCTTAGACTCGACAGCGTGCTCCCAGGTCTCTCTGACTGAACTCTCTGTGAGACACACACACACACACACGAGACACACAGACACAGAGCACACACACAGACACACACAGACACACACACACAGACAGAGACAGACACACACACACACACACAGAGACACACAAACACAGACAGCACACACAGACACACACAGACAGAGACACACACACACAGACACACAGACACACACACACACACACGACAGACACACACACACACAGAGACAGACACACACAGACACACGACACACACACAGAGCACAGACAGACACACACACACACACACAGACACACGACACACACACAGACAGAGACAGACACAGACACACACACACACACAGAGAGACAGACAGACACGACAGACACACACACAGAGACAGAGACAGACACACACACACACACGACAGAGACAGAGACAGACAGACACAGACAGCACAGACACACACACAGACACAGACACACACACACACACACACACAGTGACACAGACATTAAAACAATGATGAAAAGAAGACCTTAAAATGAGCCCAAATAGATCCTTGTCCTTAACCTCTGTTGTTTTTTTGTTATTTTTTTCCCGGCGAGTGTCTCTGGGACCCTGCACCGCAGTTTCCTCCTCCCTCCCTCACCGCTGATAGTGAACTCGCACTGTGCCATCTCAATCTGGGAGTCCAGCTGCTCCAGCTCTGACCTCAGCTCCAGCACCTCTCTCTGTATCGCCTTCCTCCTCTCAGCCTCGCTCTGAGCCTCCCCTCCTCACCTGCAGAAACACCATCGATCACACAGCCAGAAAACACACACACCAGCAATGGAAAGAAGACTCCCATTGCATAGCGCTGTGATCCGCTCCTGCTTTTACTGCAAGTTTATTAAGACACACCTGAGCTTGTTACCTAGACACACTGGGGCTGATCAAGCTGGTAGTAAAACCTGGACTGGGTGACACTGCTGTGCAATAGGAGTCTTATTCCCCATCGCTGTAGTGGTTCTTTTCTGTGTTTTCTGACTACCTTTAACACAAGAAGCAAACTGGGAAGCATACTGGCAAAAACAATACACGGAGAAACCATTCAGCTTCATCTTCATACAATCTCTTCTTTAACACAGAGGGTTTTATAAGAGAGAAATCACCCAAACTCACCTCAAACTCCTGCATCACTTTGTACCTGGGGCATGCTGTCAAGGAAACTATTCAGAGTGACAGCGGAAACGCTGATTCAAGCAGGGATCAAACAGGCGTGTTAGAGGCTTGGGGGTCCAGTGGTTAGAGAAGGGATCCCGGGTTCAAATCCCAGCTCAGCCACTGACTCACTGTGTGTGACCCTGAGCAAGTCACTTCACCTCCTTGTGCTCCGTCCTTCGGATGAGACGTCAACCAAACGAGCTCCTATTGGAAGTGACTCTGCAGCAGCAGCAGTTGTTGATGATGCAGAGTTCACCCCCTAGTCTCTGTAAGTCGCTTTGGATTAAAGCCTCTGCTGAATGGCTAATTCATTGATTTAAAAGGATACCATTGAAGATTCCCTCTCATGATCTTCACATTTCTGCAATACAGAAAAAAGATTCTATCTTCAAAGGCTTACTTCACACCATCTCCAGACAGAACATATCATTTCTGAAGCGCTTAATATCAATACTGTTTAGCGTGCCTGTATGATTTACTATGACTGGGTCTCGATTTACCAAGCTTGCTAAAAACGTTATTATTCAACTACTGGAGCTGAATCCAAAACCGATAAGGAACTCTAATGCCTGCCTCCTTTGCAGGGATGCAAATAAGACTCCCACTGCGTGGCGGTTAGCTCCACTCCTGGTTTTCCAAGGAGTTTAATTAGACTCACCTGAGGCTGTCACCTACACACACTGAGGCTGATCAAGCTTGTGGAAAAAAAACTGGAATGGGTGAAACAGCAAAGCAATAGGAGTCTTATTTCCATCCCTGCTTTGAAACTTTTAAAACTAGTAAATAAATAATCTCTATACAAATTCATAGTTTGAGAAAGGGACACCTGGCGGTCATTTTTCAAGTCGCTCATTCTACAGAAGACAAGAGACAGCAAGCACTGGGAGGAATCAGTTTGCAGGAAGCTGATCAAGTAAGCCAGAGAGACAGAGAACACGAGAGCGGTATATTAAACAGCTGAGAAATGAAACGGGAGGCACATCTTCATTTAAGTTGCTGCTGCACATTTTGAAAGATGACTTTGCTAATAATCCACACTGGTTGAGAGAACAGCAGCTCTCACCTCTGATGGTGAACATGCTGAGTGACGTATTTCCAGATGTCTGTACCTTGCCGAGACACAGCCTGAGGAGAGGCGGCAGACACACAATGTGGTTACTTATAAAACAGTAGCTAGTATCGCAGCTATTACAACATTACAACTCCGCTTCTGAAGAGAAAGGGGCTCCCTCCAGTCCAGGGCAGGCTTGAGGCACGGAGACTGAACTGCCCTCCCTCCCTCACCCCCTAAGAGAAAGGGTGCTCCTCCAGTCCAGGGCAGGCTTGAGGCATGGAGTCTTTACTGCCCCTTCCTCCCTCCTCCCTCCCTCACCCCCTAAGAGAAAGGGGCTCCTCCAGTCCAGGGCAGGCTTGAGGCATGGAGACTGAACTGCTCCCTCCTCCCTCCCTCACCCCCTGAGAGAAAGGGTGCTCCCTCCAGTCCAGGGCAGGCTGGAGGTATGGAGACTGAACTGCCCCCTCCCTCCCCCCTAAGAGAAAGGGGCTCCCTCCAGTCCAGGGCAGGCTGGAGGCATGGAGACTGAACTGCACCCTCCCTCCCTCCCTCCCCTAAGAGAAAGGGGCTCCTCCAGTCCAGGGCAGGCTTGAGGCATGGAGACTGAACTGCACCCCACCCTCCCTCACCCCCTAAGAGAAAGGGGCTCCTCCAGTCCAGGGCAGGCTTGGGGCATGGACACTGAACTGCACCCTCCCTCCTCACCCCCTAAGAGAAAGGGTGCTCCCTCCAGTCCAAAGCCGGCTGAAGGCATGGAGACTGAACTGCACCCTCCCTCCCTCACCCCTAAGAGAATGGGGCTCCCTCACAAGGAAAGCACACTGACTTTCTGAAGAAGCTGTCACACGGCAGTTTGCGTTCAGGCAGCTGGAACTCCTCGGAGGCCCAGCTCTTCAGATCCTGGTACAGACTCCTCCCGTCCATCCCGCAAGACGAACCCACAGTTACACGCCGTGCGTTTAGAGCAGGGCTGTCCGATCGATCCCGGTCCAGGAGGGGTTAACAGGCGCGGTGAGAACGGGAACGACGTCAGAGTCTGGATGGAGGTTTAACTGGATCAGATCAAGAATTTAGAACGGGGTCTGGGACAGACCAGGACTGGGTTAGATCAATCATATTAAATAAAAACTACCTCTCAAATCAAACACCCAACTCCGTGCCGTTACAGCACAGACGCTACTAACCTGACTGCACCGAGACCTGCAGGTAATATATAAAGGAAAACATTGTTATTTAAGTCAGATTGAAACAGGATTGTAACTCTGGCACTTTAGCTGTTGTTTTAGCTGCACAAACTTTTTTTTTAAATATAACAATCTGTTTCCTTTTCTCACGATGTCAGAAAAATATAAATAATGATCTTTCTTCAGCCCTGATGTTAAATTAGACTGTTAGCGGCAGTACTACTGGTAATTTAACACATCAGTGTTATTTTATATATTAATAAGAATAACGATAATTCAAATACAGTTTTTAAAAAACATACGCATTACGGAACTACTTTACAATTTTAGCATTACAAAAAATATATATAGATTCATGCTTCTTACTTTCTTGTTACGGCACTCTGGAAATCAGCTGAATAAATTCTGTTTTGATTCTTGAAAAATCTTTTCCGCTTCCCGCCGGGTGTTGTTACGTCCTACGTCATCATCCGCAGACAGCGCAAGGCTGATGGGTAATGTAGTTCTTTTTTTAAAAACTGTTGCCTTGGGCGGATACTCAGTAAGAATCGGAGACTGCATGAGCTGTTTTAGAGCTGTATAAAATACCTTTTAACGTTAAAACCAGAGAGCATTTAGTACAATCATTTTACTATTGCGGCAGAATTGTTTTATTTATCTTGAAGTTTTTCGCTTTGCATTGTCTTAAAAGATGCATCTCAAAATATCGTCACCTCTTCAAAAGTTAAAAAAAAAATAATTCGTGCGCACAAAAGTGTAGAAAATGACACCACACAAATACAAAACTTGGGATAAACGTATACAATCGCCGAGAGCACGTTTACACTGATATTAATACGTAATTAATAAACAACTATTAATTGTAGACCTGGCTCAGCACTCCATTCGGATATAATAGAGCCTGCTGTGCCACGGTTCTCACCGCTAGGTGGCAGTCAGAGGCAGGCGCAGCTTTATTCACAGAGCGGTATGCCGGGTCTGCGCTGTGAGTCACGTGATTACCTGACATCCATTATCCGAATATGTATTAGCTTTGTAGTATTTGCTGCTTCTTCCCCTATCATTGTGCGGGGCTGGTGTAACCTTACTACACTGTGAGCCACACGGCCACGTAAAGCACCATGAGTATAGAGAGTTAACATATATATAAAATCATACTAAGAATTATTTATCTAGGCTATAGGGGTGATGTACAGCTTACAGGAAATGGCAGGCATCCTCTAATTATTATTATTATTATTATTATTATTATTATTATTATTATTATTATTGTATTCAATAGTTTTTAAAAAGAAAACCTACCGGGATAGGATTTATTTCTGAGTATATTTTGACCAACCTTAAAATAGGAGGCTGTGTGGTCCAGTGGTTAAAGAAACGGGCTTGTAAGTAGGAGGTCCCCGGTTCAAATCCCACCTCAGCCACTGACTTATTGTGTGACCCTGAGCAAGTCATTTCACCTCCTTGTGCTCCGTCTTTCGGGTGAGATAATTGTAAGTGACTCTGCAGCTGATGCATAGTTCACACACCCTAGTCTCTGTAAGTCGCCTTGGATAAAGGCGTCTGCTAAATAAACAAATTAATAAAACGTGCGCTTCAGATCTTGCAAGCAAATAGCGAAGAAATCCAGCGCTGTGTGTGTAAATTGCATTATTATTATTATTATTATTATTATTTAAGATCTCAAGACCCGCCTGTTCTCTCTTGCTTTCCGTGCGCTTTAAGCCTGATATCTGCTGTTAGCTGCCGTGTCTATGATTTCTCACTGCATCTTATTCTCATGATTGTATATGACATGTCTGTCAGCTCTGCTCGTGTCTCATGATTCTGACTGCGTCTGCGTCTTTCCCTGTATCTTCTCATGATTGTATATGACATGCGCACTCTGTCGTGTCTCTGCCGCGTCTGATCTTTCCCTGTATCTTCTCATGATTGTATATGACATGCGCACTCTGTCGTGTCTCTGCCGCGTCTGATCTTTCCCTGTATCTTCTCATGATTGTATATGACATGCGCATCCACAATGCTTTAGAATTCTCTATATGTATATAATGTATCATGCATTGTTTTTCACTGTATTGATTAAGCGCTTTGTGATGGTGGTCCACTATGAAAGGCGCTATATAAAATAAAGATTGATTGATTATTGTTATTAGTAGTTGTTCATATTGACTTTTAAGGATTATTACTGTAAACTGTGTTTAAATATTACACTTGCATTGTAACCCTGTACTGTCCTGTAACACCTGCAAGTCGCCTTGGATAAAGACGTCTGGCAAATAAATCAATTAAAAAAATATTACAAATACTAATTTAAATGTTGTTCTTTGGAAATACATATGTGCAAAGATATAAGAATAAATAACTAGCAATATTAGAATCAATCTCTCTCTCTCTCTCTCTCTCTCTCTCTCTCTCTCTCTCTCTCTCTCTTATGCAAAGTGTTGAAGAGAAAGCCAACTGCGCTGCTGCTTAAGAACTTCCTCCATACGGGTTGAATGTGATCTTTATCCACACAGAACACAATCACAGCAACTATTCATAAAATTATTCTTTATTTCAATTTTTCAAAGATTAGTAGATTTTTTTTACAGAGTAAATATGGTTACGATCTATATACAGAATTGAAGTTCACCACACACGCACGCACGCACACACTCAAGCACGCACACACACGCACGCACACACACACCAATATCAATAAGAGAAACACATGAAAGTTGTTCACTATTACTGACAAGAGATTTCTTTAAGTGCAATGCAAAACTTTTGCCCAGAGCTGTACACATTATAATTCATTCATTATAAATCACCAAAAACAAGATTAATTATTAGATTATTAATAACTATACCATTTGTTCTATGTACAGTATGGCATCAAGATACGAAGACGCACTGCATTTTTTTTACAAATACTTAACGAAGGTTGATCTCTTTATACCTGACATAGAATCGATTTTCTAATGCATTCTAAACCTCATCAATACCAGATCTGGAATTGAATTTAAGGCTGAGAGAAATCCTGTGTTTTATAACTGTGCCGTGAGCGCTTGCTTTCTTCCTCTGAGAACAATGTTGTTGTTAAGCGAGCGGTTATAATGGATTCGGTGTGTGTTTTCAACAGTGATATTCAGTACAGGCTTGTAGAGATTCGCTGTGTAATTAAAACTGTCTTGACAAACAGGAAAAAACTTCGGTCCCAAAACTGTGACTCCCATCGGCGCTCTGTGTCCTGGTCTAGCCGACTCAAGCTTTACTAGCGTAGGGTCCTCTTACTGCGAACATTTCCTGAAAACAAAACAAAGCAATTATAAATTCAATCGCTTGCTTAACGAAATTAAAATCCTCGAAATGTTAATCAAGGGAAGCAAAAAATGACCCGTGAAGCGAAATGTCAGACCCGAATCAAAAGGGGATACTGGCTGTGTTTTGTGAGCTGCAATTATTCACAGTAAGATCCGTAATACAAAAATAATCGCCTTACACTAGCACTGATTAACAGTGCCCTTATAATTGCTATGGAAAGTTTTAAACCCCAAAAACCCGATCATTTACTAATGTCACTCTGACCCTACAGATTCTTGTTATCTGGTCCTAATTTTAAATCCATTATCAGTCCCTGGGAACAAGTAGGTGACGTAAGCACATGGCTGACCTGCAGCACGTTTCTGAACTAAATAAAAACAAGTTCTGTTTCATTTCTTTGAAACTTTATTGAACCCAATAACGTAACACAGCATGGTCTGTCTGAGGCACGCCCCTCGTGGGTGTATCCCCGTCTCATTTCGATTCACGGGGTATTTTTTGTGGAACACTGGCGAGCCCGTGACCAGCGTGTCCACCCTTGGCTGACCTACTCAAATCGGGTGAGGGGCGCTTTGTCACACGTCACCTCGCTCAGAACCCCGTTCGGTTGTTTTGGGGCACCCCCCTGCTGCGCACTTAACCCTTTCAGTCCCACGTCGCTGTTTGAAAGAAAAGCAACGGCGTCAGGAAGTCGTCCGCTTCCCAGGGCGAAAGCAAAGCGAGGTGTGATAAAGCACGGTGAAGCGCAGGCAAGCCCTGGAAAACCCCCCCAGAGAGGTGTGGTAAAGCAAGCTGCGGTAAGCTATGGCCAATGCCTGCAGGAAATAAGACTCCGGTTGCAAAGCACCTTGATGCATTCCTGGTTTGCTCTATGCGTTTAATAATAAGACAGAATGAGGTTTTCTAATACGTTTTGCACACTGCTATGTGTGTAGATAAACTCTGTAACTCAATACAGCTTTCTAAGTATATATAGCCTGGATTGGAACCCAAGCCAGCAGTGGAAGACAGCAGAGGTTAGTTAAGCAAGGTCTGGAGCCCCAGGGAGACCGAGGGAGCCTCGGGGAGCACGAGGGAGCCTCGGGGAGCACCAGGGAGCCCCAGGGACCCTCAGGGAGCACGAGGGAGCTCCGGGGAGCCCCAGGGAGTCCGAGGGAGCCTCAGGGAGCACGAGGGAGCTCCGGGGAGCCCCAGGGAGTCCGAGGGAGCCCCAGGCTGGTCACTCACACTGTGGACACGTTCCTCTCCTCCTCGTCCAGTCCCTTGGCCCCCGGACGCCTCTTGCCCAGCAGGTTGACCGCGACGCACATCATCAGGCCGCAGTGATTGGTGAAGTAGCAGGTGGTATCCACGGCAATGAGCAGCACCAGGAAGATCACCATGACGATGCCCACAATTCCGCCGGTGCCGACGCCCGGCTTCTCAGACACGGACAGCGACTGCAGAAGCAAAACGCAGGCAAGGTGAGGGGATGCAATGCAGCCTCTGCAGCAGCTCAGCTAAGAACAGGCAGCCCATTCGGAACGAACAAGCCACTATCCTAGAAAATGCTGCCCACTTAAGACCACCTAAGACCTCAAGCTATCAAGACCTCTTGCCTTGTTCCTGCCTAAATCCCCCAATGGTTTTAACCCTTCACTGCCCAGGGTATGACCCCAGACCTATCTAGTGCCTATCTGTCTTCTCCGTGGGATTAGTCTCGTTGCTCAGTGCTGGACTCTCTCCAGGCCCACAGCGCTGAGCGGAAGTGAACTCATTGAAACAGGGCTGTCCTGGTGGATCACAGCGGCACTACACCTTATTGACAATGCTATGGCGGGTGGTTTATATTTTGTTATAACAGATTCTGTTAGCAGACCTTGATTTAAGACCCCACCCCCCCGTCCCCTGTGAAGTTACCTTCTGGATAAAGATGATACAGTGGAAGTGATGTAGCCAGCCAAGTGGAAATGAGGTCATCAAGGGATGATGTCATATGGAAGATCACGTGATTGCAATGAGGGATCGGATTGGATGTGGATGATGATGATTGAACCATGGGAAACCGCAAGGTAAAAAAAAAAAACATAATAATATTAAAATGAGGCGAATATGCAAAACGCAACATGATTGAAAATATAAAACCTGCCATTTAACCCCACAGTCCGTATCAGCATTCAGCTGCAAATTACATTTCTGTTAATAACTAGTGGCATCTTTATTGTGTCAAAGCTGTAAAAGAGGGACTTTTAATTATTGGATTAGTGGTTAGGGGCTCTGGACTCTTGACCGGAGGGTTGTGGGTTCAATCCCAGGTGGGGGACACTGCTGCTGTACCCTTGAGCAAGGTACTTTACCTAGATTGCTCCAGTAAAAACCCAACTGTATAGATGGCGTAATTGTATGTAAAAATAATGTGATATCTTGTAATAATTGTAAGTTGCCCTGGATAAGGACGTCTGTAAGAAATTAATAATAATAACTTGTTTAATTCTGCTTAAATCCTTGCTGTGTGTGTGCTCCTTCACACAGACAAATACAGAAATAATGAATTTGCTTGCAGTCCCGTTGGGATAGGGGCTGGCTGGTGATACGCACAGCTTGCCAGGGTGCGGACCTTGTGCTGCAGAGAAGCCCCCTTCTCCTATCTTGTTAATGGCAGCGACTCGCACCTCATATGATGTGTCGGAGAGGAGGCCAGCGATCGTTAGGGAATCTGCGTGGAAGCAAAAAGGGTCATGCAGGAACTTTTCCACATTTCCTTCATCCCCAGACATTCCTGCACCTGCTTCATCGCTTCAGTCGTTCTAAAGTTAGCAGCTCTTCTTATTAGCTTCAAACATCTCATTCGTTTTAGGTCTCACCCGAAGGACGGAGCACAGGAAGGTTAAGTGACTTGCTCAAGCCTACTTCTGCCATAGTCACCGCCTCCAGCAACATTACCAGCACATTTTCTTTCCTATGATTTCCCAATGCATTTTGACTCTACAGTACAGCACAGTCTCTCTTACTGTTGGCTTCCACAGTCGTTGTACTCCACTGGCTTCTGCCCTCCTCCTC
>CM060296.1:4351992-4353658 GCA_030684275.1 Acipenser oxyrinchus oxyrinchus | reverse complement strand
TGCTTTACCGTGCTCTCACCCTTTATCGCATTTTGGTATTCAGGAGATGGGGTAAAGGATTGAAAAGTGTCCCACAGTAAAACCACAGCAACATGTAACTAATCAACTGAAATAACATTACTGACCCCACGATTTAAGATGTTGGGTGGAGCACTGCTCCTCGCTGGTCTAGTGAAATCGTTCTTCTGTGCTTCCTGGGGCTGGGTGTAGGCTAACGGAACCCTGAAATGGATTTTGGCTGACAGCTGCAGTTTCCCCAAATCATGTTTCGACTTTAATAGTGCAGTGACTTCAGGGGTGGGAATAAA
The DNA here is from genome assembly GCA_030684275.1 of Acipenser oxyrinchus oxyrinchus. NCBI lineage: Eukaryota > Metazoa > Chordata > Actinopteri > Acipenseriformes > Acipenseridae > Acipenser > Acipenser oxyrinchus. The sequence continues at coordinate 4,353,350 of CM060296.1, read as the reverse complement.
ACTCCCATTGCAGAGCAGTTTGATCCAGTCCTGGTTTTACTCCGAGTTTAAGGGTCTGATCAAGCTCGTATTAAAACCTGGAATGGGTTTTAACACACACACACACACACACACACACACACACACACACACACACACACACACACACATGTTTGCATTCCTATATTTGTGGGATCTTCTCATTGACTCTCACTATATTTTTTATTTACTATTTCTAACTCCAGTCAGACAAAGCTCCACACAGGGTGAAAGTCGACAACAAACTAAATATTTTGGCTCTTTTTTTTAAGGCATATTTAGTTCTTAAAAACGTGTTTTCCAAAGTCGTTTTTTCAGAAGTTACTACACACACACACACACGCACACACACACACGCACACACACACACACACACACACGCACACACGCACACACACACGCACGCATAGACACAGACACACACACACACACACACACACACACACACACGCACACACACACACACGCACACACACACACACACACACACACACACACACACACACACACACACACACACACACACACACACACACACACACACACACACACACACACACACACACACACACACACACACACACACGCACGCACGCACGCACGCACACGCGCACACAGACACACACACACACACACACACACCAGTTAATAGTGGAGGGGCACATTTGAATATTTCTTCCCGATTGACTTACTATGCACGTTCACGGTTACACTCCCATTGAATGGCTGCACCTCTGCCGACACAAACACCGTTCCCTCAAACGTATACACTCCGGAGTCGTTGAGGTAGACGGGTTTGAGCTGCAGCGAGCCGGTTTTCGTGTTCAGAGTAACCCTGTTCTTGTAATCGAGGTCTATCTCTGGTTCTGATCCGGCCCACGACACCACAGGCGTTTTTGGTATCGAAGATCCAGATCATCCCACCGAGAGGTCCCGGGGTTTAATCTCGAGGAGCACGCTGTCCCCAACCTGGCCGATCACGGGGTCTGTGACGGGGTTCAGTTCCAGAACAGCCGAACATCCTAAAACAAAATGCAATAAAAATGATTAAAACATTATTATTATTATTATTATTATTATTATTATTATTATTATTATTATTATTATTATTATTATTATTATTATTGCTACTAATAAATAGCACGATAATGCTAACAATAACATATTTTCTTATCTGAACTTATTTAAACGAATTATTTGCTAGCCATGCACAATTTAAATAAAAAGTTACTTTTTCTTTAAAAAAAAAGTTATTACCGACTTAAAATGCATATTTTTTTCTTCCTAATGCATGTATATTTACCTGCACAGAGCGATACGACAATCCAGGTTATGATGTG
>CM060296.1:4281992-4349492 GCA_030684275.1 Acipenser oxyrinchus oxyrinchus | reverse complement strand
GGTCCCCGGTTCAAATCCCACCTCAACCACTGACTCATTGTGTGACCCTGAGCAAGTCACTTCACCTCCTTGTGCTCTGTCTTTCGGGTGAGACGTAGCTGTAAGTGACTCTGCAGCTGATGCATAGTTCACACACCCTAGTCTCTGTAAGTCGCCTTGGATAAAGGCGTCTGCTAAATAAACTAATAAATATACAATGAAGCACAGCAGGGATGGAAATAAGACTCCCGTTGCACAGCAGTGTGATCCAGTCCTGGTTTCACTGGGAGTTTAATAATAAGTAATAAAACCTGGACTGGGTGACAGTGCTATGCAATCATGAATCAACAACAACAACACAGACTTGCATTAGCGGCTCACTTATATACCGTACATTTCACGAGGCAATGACAGATATATCTGTAAATAAACCCTATCTCTGTTTCGATAACAGTGCTTAACAAGACTGTATTCACAGCACAAGCTTCTGTACCGATATCGAACGTCGCTGTGACACAATCCTCACCGGACTTACCAATAGCGGGCAGCACCGCTGTGAATCTAACCTGCCTGGTGTCTGGGTTAGCGGTTGCTGACTCAAGGCTCTGGATGATGGATGGTCAGCCCTCTCCACTAATGACAGGATAACACTATCAGCGGACAACAGCACGGTCTCCTTCAACCCAGTACTACTGTCTGATAACGGCGCATATCAGTGTACGGCTTCTAACCTTGTAAGCAATGAGACGAGCGATGCATACAGATTGGTCGTCAACTGTAAGTACTCAAAGCAAAGTCTCCTGTTTCTTTGACCTCTCGCTTTAAGGCTCTTCATAGTTATCTTGTGTGTATTGCAGATGGACCAGAGCAGGCATCTATTACAGGACCCGACCAGGCAGTTCTCAATTCATCTGTAACATTCACATGTTCGGCTCAGTCTGTCCCCGCTTGTGTGTACACCTGGTATTTCAATGGGAAAGCGATGGCCAAGGGTTCGGACTACGAGATAGATGCTGTAAGCTCCGGCAATACGGGCAGCTACATGTGCATGGCAGCGAATTCAGTGACGGGAGGGACCAGCATTGCAGAGAAACGACTTGCTGTGACTGGTGAGGTGCTGTGCTTTTCTACATGCAGAGCGCTTGAAGAGTCAGATCAAGCTTACACGCTTTCAAGGACACTGTGCCCCGGGAGACCGAGCCCGCGTTCTGCGATTGTTCCATGAAGCGTCTCTAATGACTGTGTGTTTACAGCGTAGTTACTTAGTTAATACGGGTATGCCGACACATGATTTACAATGTCATTAGGCGTAGTTACAATGTAGTTAATGCGTGCATCTTGTTGTACGATTTAACCCTAACCCTTAACCTAACCCTAACCTTAACTCTATCTACCCCTAACCCTAAACCCAACCCTAACCCTAACCCCTTTCTGATACAATTGTGTACTTGCATATATGGTGCAGAAAGACTTACGCATGAAGTGCTTTGTAACTATGCAGAATAACATTGCAATGGTGTGTAAAAACACACACATGCATTTACATAGTAACTCCTATAAGTAAGTACACGGTAGTGAGAGACGCTTCCGGTTCTGTAACGTGTGACCCCCTTGCCCAGCTCTCTGGTTAATCCCGCTAACCTGCTCTCCCGCTCCCCCTGCAGGTGTGGTTGAACCCCCAGCTCCCGCGGCCTTGACGTCACAGCAGGTCGTAGTGCTCGTCACCAGCATTGCGGCAGTACTCATTGTCTCAGGCCTCACACTGTCTTATTTCGGCATACAGCGTTATAAGTAAGTGCACACAACTGTTTACCGTACATTAATCTCATTCTTATCGTTTCCTTTTCCCAGAGAACTATGCTCTTCCATGAAAGAAAGAAAAAAATGATAACTATTGTAAGACTCCTTGAAAGCCTCAGGGGGTGAGAATTTCAATTTCCGCTCAGGAATCACTGATAGAGAAACAACAGGCGCTCATGTTGTGTGAAAATGTTAGAATACTTTGTGAAGAATCTGCAGAAGCAATGGGGTGTTCTAATACATTTGCACACTACACTTGCACATATAGATTGGGTTAATGTCATTGTAGAACTCATTCCTGTATCTTGGTTTTTGTTTGTGTGTTTGTTTGTTTGTTTCAGAATAAAACAATCATCCAACCGAAATAATTCCCAGTTAGACTCGGGTCAAAAGAGTAAGTACCTTCTCCCATACAATTTCAATTGCAAAGGTTGTCTGTATAGTTGTGAGTGACAGATTATAGGCTAGTCAGCTAATTACCGTGATTTCAAAGCATTTACAACAGCCCAATAAATCCAGCGATCACCATCCTTCACGCTTCACTGTGCTGTTGTTTATTTTATATATCAATCAATCAATCAAGCTTTATTTTATATAGCGCCTTTCATAGTGCACCACCATCACAAAGCGCTTACACACACACACACACACATATACATATATATAAAGGTAATGTAGGTACACGCAAATGTGAATAATTGATTTGAATTCTTTTATATATACTGTAACACTGAATTTTCATTGTATCACAGGTTCAAATGCTGTAGCTAATGGTGGCCTGTCACGATATGAAAACATCACACCCACAGTTGCACAGAAAACAGTAAGTCGCTGTTGACCAGCCAGCAGTTAAATAACATTTAGATTGTGTAATGAAAAAGCTGTTGAAAAAAACCCACGTACTGATAACAAGCTCAGGTGTGTCTTATTATTAAACTCCCAGTGAAACCAGGACTGGATCACACTGCTGTGCAACGGGAGTCTGATTCCCATCCCTGTTGTATATTCTCTTTCTCAATCAATAACTTTGTTCTGTTTGTCTGGACAGGATTTGGAGTTCTCGGATGAGTCTCTCTACACCACCTGAACCGGTAGGGAAGAACTGTGATAATGAGGGAAGAACTGTGATAATGAGGGAAGAACTGTGATAATGAGGGAAGAACTGTGATAATGCCCCTTCTCACATTAACCCCACTGCCTGACAGTGCTCATACAAAAAATAAAAAAATAATTATCTCTTCACATTAAGTACAGAGATGGAAATAAGGCTCCTATTGCACAGCAGTGTCACCCATGCCCATGAGCTTGATTAGACACAGTGTGCAGGTAGCAAGCTCAGTTGTGTCTTATTATTAAACTGAAAACCAGGAATGGATCACCCTGCTATGCAATGGGGGTCTCGGTTCCATCCCTGAAGTCTACGGCAGATGATATGCACCAGAAATGCTTGAAAATCATCTCTCTTAACAGTTTGAAGGATTTGGTTTAATGGATTTCAGCAGGGGCTCTGCATGACCCTGGGGAAGGCTAGTTAGTTGGAACAATCTATACAGTGTGCATAAAACGCAAGATCAGACTGCAATGCGCTGGCAGTCTCTCTAAGATTAACCCTCTGCTCTTTTGTCTTCTGCAGAACGGCTAGAGTACCAAAACAAGCTGAGAGCTGGATGTGATTGAGATCGACAAGCCAAGCATACTGTAATACCTGTAGAGACTGATCACTCTCAGAGAATCATGACCAAACACACACAGTCCTGACTTACAGATCAGCAATTCATATATATATATATATATATATATATATATATATATATATATATATATATATATATATATATATATATATATATATATATATATATATATATATATATATATATATATATATATATATATATATATATATATATATATATATATATATATATATATATATATATATATATATATATATATATATATATATATATATATATATATATATATATATATATATATATATATATATATAGCCCAATGTATAGTAGATTATTACTTCTTATGTCTTTGATTGTTAATTGTGAAAGGGTTTCTATTCTTATTTCAGGGTGTGTGTGTGTGTGTGTGTGTTTTTAGTGCAGCCAAGCACCGATGTGAATTAATAAACCGGCGCCTTGTCCAATCCCAGCCCTGTAGGCCCATTCCACGTCATGTTTGTTTAACAGGTAAAATGAGGTCATGAACGACTTCACGGTGTGGATGCGGGTTTTAATTGATTAAATTAGATCTATGCAACACTTACAAGCATTGCAGTAGCTTCAGACTCAGCGTTTTCTACTGTAGTAATAACCGTTTGTGACAATTCTGTGCGGTTCTTATAAAAAAACACGTTAAGGTTTTTCATGCTGCAGTACACTCGCTGTGCACTAGAGGGCGCTGGCGGTTACTACTAGAACACACTGGTTGATCAAACCTGCATGGCATATGACGTAACTTTGTTTTTTCACAATGGTAGGCTTTTTATGTCTTGGTAACTACACTCACTTATTTATATTGAAATCTATGACTCTATCAATACAGAACTCAGTACAGAACCATTGCAATGCCGTTTCACACCATAGGAAAAGACTGCGTTGTATTATTTAGAACAGGGTGTCTAATCAATCATTCACAATCCCGGAGGGCCATCAGTCCACTCTAGGTTTGTTTAACAGGTTCAGTGAGAGACTGACCGACTGCAGGGTCATGATGGAGGTTTAATGAATTGGTTCGATGAAGCCATTTCGAGCCGGAGCGGCAGGGCACGCCGTTCAGAAGAAGAAGGCTGAGAGGGGAATCAGTATGAGCAGGGAGCTCGGATCCAGAGGCCGGGCGCTGTTGCAATCTTTGGTTTTGCAGCAGAATCTTTTCCCAGTGAGGGAGTCCTGGATGAACCGCGACGCTGGTGAGCCCACGTCACAGAGGCTTTTCGAAACGCATCCCTTAACGCCATCCTCTCTCCGCCCTTCGGTTCCTGCAATTAAACCAAAATAGCAAGCAAGTCAGAAAAAATTGACTTTTTTTTTTTTTAAATCTGCGATACGTTTCCCCTGTCCTGGGTAAAATGTAGTTTCCTTTAATCTGGGTAACCAGGACGCTCCTTAGCAAGAGAACCGTTTTCCATTGCGTAGTCTAATTTGCACCCGCAATTCAGAGCGTAAACCCAAGGATGCAAGATCCAACGAAGTGGTCAGACAGCGAAATCATTGCAGCGTGATACACTGACACCCAGACAGCCCACCTCCGGCACCCCATGTCCCGATACGCTCCGGTAGATAGGCCCGGCCCTGCCAATTTTCACCCACCTATTTTGAGACAGTGGTCTTCACTGGTGGAGCATTTGACTTTTGAACGGCATTTTTATTCACTCCAAAGCTGCCATAGCACTCCAGTTTAGCAGGCGGCCTGTCTTCAGATGCTGTAAATGGGAGACGGAGACATGAACTGATGGGTGGATCCCGAGATTCTCCTCCGCTAAATAATGTCAAACCCGAGCTTCATGACAGCCCGTGGCCAGCCGATCTGATTGAGATCAGTCGATTGAATGGGACGTTATCAAACAAATCCCACAGCAATAGGCCAGAAGGTATACCTTCTAGGACTAAACCCTAAATCTACCCCTACCCCTAAACCTAATGCCTACCACTAATCTAATCTCTACCCCTAAACCTAACTGTGTTACCATTAAAATAATTTGTTACAAATATTTCAACACCGCTTTTTAGCGCCCTCTAGCGGCTATACATCCGACGTCCATTAAAGCGCTTGATCCGAACCGATTCTATCTGTTGGGAGGCTAGTAGGTACCTACTGGCCATTCTTATTGGATGATTTTTGCTTGATAACGTCCCATTGAATCGACTGATCTCAATCAGACCGGGTGCCGTGGCATAGGTGTAGAAAGACGGCTGTACGGTCAGACAGACCCACCCCACCCCATATCCCTGTGATCTGATCTTGCCACTGGCTTAAATGTAATGTTAAGTCTAAGCTTCGAGTCAGCTCGGATAAGCACCCCGCCCCCAGGTTCTATATTCACCCGTCACGTGTTCAGTGTTGCAGCTATCCGTCTGGCAGCATTTTAAACTGACGTGCCCGCTTGACGTCGTGACGTTGAAGGAGACGGGCTTGTCACAGAGGGCAGTGGGGTAACACGACCGGAAGACTTTGGTCACACGTTTCCCGCCACCTTAAAAGCAAACGAGGTTGGTTCAGAACAGTGAAGCAGACTTTTCACGGTAGACCTCGAAAGAGGGAAAAAACGCGGTCAAGCGCGCCATTAGAAAAGTCATGTTCCATTTACATCAGAAAGAGCCCCAGCAAGGGGCTGTGTGTGTGAATTGGGCGCCTTAGCTTCGACACTGAGAACTGTTAGACATTGCTTGGGTATAGATAATCATATTTGCTTTCTTGTTGCACAATATATGTACAGCTATGGCCAAAGCTTTGCATCATCACCTTCTAGAATTAACTTAATTTTGCTTCATCAATTCGAATGAATCTCGCTGAATAACATTATGTATAACACATTGAATTACACACCGCCGCTTTGTAGTTTTCCATATATACTTAACGGAACACTGTCAAAAAATTGAGGAATCTAGCATGAAATATTACTGTACTGCTATTATGGTTTCCGGTAGACTTTATGCGCCATATCATTGATTACACGATGTAAATAAAATATCTCAATTATTCATATCGCTTCTTTTTTAAAATTATATTTTCAATCCTAAAATTCTAGGTGATGCAAAACTTTGAGCCATTAGCTAGAAGTAGACAATTGTATCAGAAAGCGGTTAGGATTAGGGTTAGGATTAGGTTAGGGTTAGGGTTAGGATTGGGGTTAGGGTTATATCGTGCACAAGGATTTACACATTAAGAACATTGTCATTATTCTTAATAACGTTGCAATTATGCGTAAGGGCACATGAATTTACTTCACACACTAATTAAGAGACAAGGGGCTGGTTAGGCATTGATTTCATTAACCAGAATGTTATCTTCGCTGAATAGGAGAGCGGTTTAGTTAGCGGGCGCGGCTCCGTACCTGTGAGCACTGCACTGATGGCAGAAACGCAGGAGCTCACCGAGGCATCGCAGGTTGTTTCAGTCCCCAGGCAGGAAGCCCAGTCCTCCGCAGTACATGTCAGACATTTGAGGGAAGAAACTGAAGCAACAGCGGAAACATCGCAGTTAGAAACACACACAGGAGCGACTTATACAGATCAATCAATCAATCAATCAATCTTTATTTTATATAGCACCTTTCACAGCGGACCATCATCACAAAGCGCTTTACAAGATGCAGTAACAACTAGAAAATTCATAATACTTTAAATACAGAGAAATGCATAATACATGAAATAGTAGCAGCAACACAGCAGCTAATAGCAGATATCAGGCTTAAAGAGCATGGAAAGCGAGAGAGAACAGGCGGGTCTAGGGAGTTGATTTGAAGCGAGCGACGGTGCGAGCGTCACGCACTGAAGCTGGGAGAGAGTTCCAGAGAGTCGGATCCATGAAGCTAAACAAGCGTTAAAAGTCTCCTTGCATTCGCGGGTCCAGGAGGTCCTCAAACGCACGGCTTAATGACATTCTGCAATGATCTTTTTTTAAAAAGAAGTCACTATACTTCCGTCTCAATTTGAAGTGTACCACGCCTTATATCTCTGACTCCGGCAGCTCTCCACCGAACCCCACCCTTTCTTACAAATCCACAAATAACAGAGAAGTCTTGATTAAGCCGACCAAGATAGTGATAAACGAATAATACAATTCTAAAGCACATCTAAACAACAACAAAAGTTAATAGAGACAGTAACTCATATACAGCTCATGCACGCCATGTCTTTACAGTGCGGGTCTTTTTCAGCACCAGGGACAGCGTCTAAAGCGTTGCCCGACCCATTCACCTCTAAGTAACTTAAATGCGCCTCTTACAACACGTTACACGTATTATTATTATTATTATTATTATTATTATTATTATTATTATTATTATTATTAATGTCCCAGTAAAACGCGTTTTATTTTTCAATTAACGCGCACATGTATGGTAACCATCTCCTTAGTCAATGCCTACAAGCGTTTACCTCATTAGTGCTCCTAAACGATGGCGATTTCATCCAAGCCATTGACGCGTTGTTAATATATCGATCTCGGCGCCTTACCTGTATGCAACAGCGCGCAGAGGATGATAAACGCCGGGATCGGTTCCATTGGAGGTTCATGGTTTTAAAATCCCGCTGCTGGGCGTATTTATTTAACAGGTCTCGGGTGGGGTTGCGAATTTGCTTTTGGACAGGACGTCACCCGCCTTCATATTCTATTGGGCTTGCCTGCCGTTAAATTAACCGACAGACAGCAGGGCTAACAGCGCGTCAGAGCGGGGACTAGGAAGGGTTATCGCTTCATATATCTGTCCATATTTCCTCCTTTATAAAATTATTTACTAAAACTAAGACCGGATATAAACAGGTAGCGCATGAGACATTATTATTATTATTATTATTATTATTATTATTATTATTATTATTATTATTATTATTATTATTATTATTATTTATTTAGCAGAAGTAGTAGTTTGTTTTTCATTGTATTGTTTTATTTCCTTTTGGAAATGTTTGATATATATATATATATATATTTCTACGCTTTTCTCAGGTATGCAAGTGCTGTATATAACCCAAAAGCATTCAAACAGGTGCCAAAGCAGGAACTTGGTTTCAAGGGACGAGGTTTCAGGCCTCGGCACATCACCAGGGAGACCCGGGTTTGATCCAGCACCCTAGCCTCAGCTCTCCCGGTCTCCTGGGACCAGGTTTCAAGCCCCTGTTCCCGGAAAAAAAAGTTTCTTCGTGTTGCCTCAGTTTAATAATGACCGCACACTCTGTTTTGTATCTTTCAAGCGAGCTCGTTAATAATTTAATTCTCACTCATAAAATATGCATGTTACAAAATATCAGCTCCAGGCTGCGATCACTCGCGGTTTGGCTTTCCGCCCGCGCTGTCCGGCATCGACACAACAAAGGGTACATCAAAAACACACCAGCCCAGACAAATAAAAACTTCCATCTATACAAGGATTCGTGTTCATCTTGAGCTTCAATTTTAAGCGTTTAAAATATATATTATGAACGTCAAAATCTGCATTGAAAAACAGAATTGATAGGTTATAAACTACACCTCGTAAATTAGTCCTGAGAACCTCGCTACAGTTTATAGTTTGGGAACGAGAAAGGTCCATTCGGCTCATCAAGACTCTTATTAGCACAGAATCTAGTCTTTTTTGAATGTTTCCAGTGTTTTAGATCCTACGTCACCTTGTTAGGCTATTCCACGCATTTATAATTCGGTTTAAGAAAGCGTTTCCTGCCTTTCCTAATAGACTTCCATGTAACACGACCTGGTTATTCTACAAAATAGTTTAAGGTAAACTACCCATGTCAGCACAGAGAATTCTTCACTTCTCAATATCGTACAGCATATACTCGAAGTTCATGATTAAAAAGGACTGCCTTGCTTCTCCATTAGTTTCCCAGAGCGAAACTAAGTTTTAAAATATTTGAATATGCATTTTTAATAAACGGGCACAACCGCATAATTGTGGGCATCGGGTAGTGCTGTTGTATGATGGCAAAACAAATTATAAAATGCTGGAAAACGGACAAGATGAGGTTTTTTATAAATGAACAAAATATAAAGGAGAAGGCTCCTAATGGAGCTGTCTTTATTTTCGAAATCATTTTTAATTGACCCTCTGATGCAGAGAGAACAAGTGAAACTGTAAGAAATATAAAGGTCTATTTAATCTATTGATTAATCGATAGACAGACAGACAGAGAGAGAGAGTAGATAGATAGATAGATAGATAGATAGATAGATAGATAGATAGATAGATAGATAGACAGAATAAAATTTGTTGTACTACTTCAGTAGAGAATAAATGAGTGAATGTGTTTTATTCATGACAAACCACAATACAAATACAAAAAAAAAAACATTTAGCAGATAAAACTAAATCCTACATCTAAATACATTAAACTGCACTGTTATTTTTTTAAAAAGTTATTGGGTCTTATTTCAACTTGATAGTTAAGAAACTTTCACCCACCCTCACACCTAGCCCTGAGATTCAGAACTACCATAAATACACCTCCGTCTGTCACAATGGTTTTATTTTTAGAATTTTTAAGAGTTTGTGTGAACTCTAGAGTTAAATAAGTTGCCTTGCCCTTAACTTTTGAAGAAAAAAACACAGCTACTGAAGGGGATACAAAATAAATGATCAGGGATAGGAGTTTGAGCAATCGGACCCCAGCATCAAGACCAAAAAAAAAAAAAATCCATTATAACGGCAAAAGATCTTAATATTAAACCTACAGACTCAGAAGAGACTTTTCTTTTTTTTTAATGCTGTGAGAAACGTGACTTTTCAAGTCAGATTTAGCAGGGCCCTGATTGCTGGCACTCAAATTCTTGACCCACAGTCATTTCAACAAGGGAAGTTCTGAAGTCCACTTGGTAAATCATTTTCAAATCACCTCTTGAAACAGAAAATGATCTGCAGGGCGAATCTGAAGAAGAATCTGGAAATCACTCGGGACTACACTCTCAGTCACGCCTCCCTTGCTTTGATTCTAATAATATTATACATTTCTTTAATAATACCCCTGAACGGGACGTCCAGTCTTTCTAAAGATGGGTGCTGGCTGTGTGTGCAGTTCACTGTTATTTTTATTAATAATGAGTCATTTAGCAGAAGCTTTTATCCAAAGCGACTTCCAGAGACTAGCGGGGTGAACTCTGCTTCATCAACAACTGCTGCTGCTGCTGCTGCTGCTGCAGAGTCGCTTCCAATAGTTTGTTTTACGTCTCATCCGAAGGATGGAGCACAAGGAGGTGAAGCGACTTGCTCAGGGTCACACACAGTGGCTGAGGCAGGATTTGAACCTCCTGGTATCAAGCCCCTTTTCTTGAACCACTGGACCCCCTCCCCCCAGGCCTCACTGCCAGCCCCCTTGTCTCTGTTGCAGTGCCTTGGCTGCCATGCTCCACCTCTCGATCCACTGCTGCAGGGTCAGGCCGTGTCTCCTCTCCTCAGGGAGGCAGAGCTGAGCAGGCTGCTCCCACCTGAGAGGAGAGAGAGGGGGAGAGGGAGAGAGAGAGAGAGAGAGAGAGAGGGAGGAGGGTCTTAAAACCAGCTGAATTCACATTATCATCATCATCATATCTGCAGGGATATATATATATATATATATAAAGACATGTCAGAGGGCTGGATCGCAGCAATATCAGGGGCTAGTGCTATATATTATAAAGACATTTCAGAGGGCTGGATCGCATCAATATCAGGGTCTAGTGCTGTATATTATAAAGACATTTCAGAGGGCTGTATCACATCAATATCAGGGTCTAGTGCTGTATATTATAAAGACATTTCAGAGGGCTGGATCGCATCAATATCAGGGTCTAGTGCTGTATATTATAAAGACATTTCAGAGGGCTGGATCGCATCAATATCAGGGTCTAGCGCTATATATTATAAAGACATTTCAGAGGGCTGGATCGCATCAATATCAGGGTCGAGTGCTATATATTATAAAGACATTTCAGAGGGCTGGATCGCATCAATATCAGGGTCTAGTGCTGTATATTATAAAGACATTTCAGAGGGCTGGATCGCATCAATATCAGGGTCTAGTGCTATATATTATAAAGACATTTCAGAGGGCTGGATCGCATCAATATCAGGGTCTAGTGCTATATATTATAAAGACATTTCAGAGGGCTGGATCGCATCAATATCAGGGTCTAGTGCTGTATATTATAAAGACATTTCAGAGGGCTGGATCGCATCAATATCAGGGTCTAGTGCTATATATTATAAAGACATTTCAGAGGGCTGGATCGCATCAATATCAGGGTCTAGTGCTATATATTATAAAGACATTTCAGAGGGCTGGATCGCATCAATATCAGGGTCTAGTGCTATATATTATAAAGACATTTCAGAGGGCTGGATCCATCAATATCAGGGTCTAGTCTATATATTGCATCAAGGCATCTCAGGGGATGGAAATAAGACTCCCATTGCATAGTGGTTTGATCCATTCCTGGTTTTGCAATGAGTATAGTAAGACACACCTCAGCTGGTTACAAAACGATTTCCACATTAAGTACATTGTGACTAAGCATACTAACACATGCATTAACTAACTGTAATGTAACTGCACAATAACTCGAGACTTCACGAAGCAAACCGAGTTCACTGTGTGGGTGATGCAGGTTGGGCAGCTGCTGCAGGCACAGAATTTGCACCCTGGTGTTGGGTGCGGGCGACTCACCACTGCGCCACGGCCGCCTTGACCTCAGAGCCATACTCCAGACACTGACTGCTCTGCTGGGAGAGATGCTGGACAGTGGGCAGGAGGTTAGTGACCAACTCCCTGTCCTCCGACCTCACACACTGCAACAGAGCTGGAGGGGAGAGAGAGAGAGAGAGAGAGAGAGAGAGAGAGAGAGAGAGAGAGAGAGAGAGAGAGAGAGAGAGAGAGACGCAGAACCCCTCCAGTTAACACTTGTGTCAAAATTCATCACAATCGGCTCGAGATGAAGCTAAAACTGAATCAATTATGAAATCTCCATAAGGCTGTGTGTATGTGTGTGTGTGTGTGCGAGAGAGAGAGACTAGGTGTGTGTGTGTGTGTGTGAGAGAGAAACAGACTAGGGGTGTGTGTGTGTGTGTGTGCGCAGGTGTGTGTGTGTGTGTGTGTGTGTGTGCGTGCGCAGGTGTGTGTGCGCAGGTGTGTGTGTGTGTGTGCGCGTGCGCAGGTGTGTTTAAGACTTTACCCTGCAGATCAGCGGCGGGCAGCAGCTCCTCCTGCTGGTGAACGCTGTGTAAGCAGCTCTGCTTGAGTTCCAGGAGGTGCTGCAGGCGTCTCAGCTCCAGCTTGAGAGCCATTGTGTGGAAGCTGAGCTGCTCCGGAGCCTGAGAGAGAGAGAGGGAGAGAGAGAGAGAGAGAGAGAGAGAGAGAGAGAGAGAGAGAGAGAGAGAGAGAGAGAGAGAGAGAGGGTATAAAACCTCACTGAGGGAGTGCAGAGTGACAAACACACGAGCATCTTCAATCATTTGCCTAAACAAGGTAATCATGTTTCAAAATCCAGGGTTTGGAAATAGGACTCCCATTCCAGGTTTTCCTACAAGTCTACAGTGTACAGGTAACAGCTGGGACGTGTCTTATTAAACTCCTAGTAAAACCAGGACTGGATCGCCCTGCTCTGCAATGGGAGGGTCCTGAATCAGGACGGACTCTCACCCTGTAGCGGGGGAAGGCCAGGCTCTGGCAGGTGCTGTCGAAGATTCGTGACTCAACCGGAGCCGAGGCGTCCAGACGGTGAATAGAGAGCTTGTGAGCTGGAACTCGCAGTACACTGAGAGAGAGGGAGGGAAGGAGGGGGGGGAGGAGAGGGAGAGAGGGAGAGGGAGAGGAGAGGAGAGAGAGAGAGAGAGAGAGGGAGAGAGAGAGAGAGATGCAGATAGAGGGAGGGAGAGGCTCATCAATGAAACAATGTGGGTAGGTCTGTATTTTACTGTACTAAGAGTGCATGAATAATAATAATAATAATAATAATAATAATAATAATACTACAAACTGGTTAAAATTCCTATATTTGCAGTCTTTTATTTAAAGACTTGTTTACCAGTTCAGTTGTTGTTTCGTTTTTTAATCTGAATGCGCTATGCTCGCCGTCGACCATGTGATCGCTCCCTGCAACGAATCTGATTGATGGATAGCGCCTGAGGAGTCGGACGGATTTTGAAACGCTGCTCGAGTCTTGAAAGATAAAGGAGGGGGCGGGGGAGGAGTCCCGTTGTGGCTACGTGGATGGCAGTGACCAAACCAGCCGGTTTCACCTCCTTTATTTCCTCTCTCATGGATTCAGTGTCATGCCCCGAATCGGATTGTGATTTGTTTTTATTCTGGTGATCCAGTAGCTCTGACCGCTGCGATGCGGGCCAATGCCAGACAGCAGTGCCCTCTGATCAGGGTCCTGTTGGTAAATGAGCTAGTTTGGGAAGGACTCACCCGTCCACGTTCCTCCGGGACAGTGCGTGCAGGAGAGGCCCCAAACTGCCGCAGCTCTGTGCTGACAGCGCTGTGCATCTCCCGCGCCCCAACTCCACATCCCTCTGGTGACGCTGCAGCCTGTCCTGTACGAAGAGCTCGATCTGAGGGGCAAGCACACACAGAGACACACACACGCACACACACACACACACAGTGATACAGACAGAGACAAACACACGGAGACACACACACACACACACACACACACAGACAGTGATACAGACAGAGACAAACACACAGAGACACACACACACACACACGACGCACGACGACGCGACGCACGCACGCAGTGATACAGACAGACAGACAGACACACCGACGCACACACGGATATAGACACACACAGAGACAGATACAGACACACACACACACACACAGACAGACAGACAGACAGACAGACAGACCGACCGACGCACACACGGATATAGACACACACAGAGACAAACACAAGAGATAGACAGACAGACAGACAGACAAACACACAGAAACACAGAGACCGACACACAAACACACACACACACACACATAATAAAAACATTAGAATCCCAGTTCACAGCATCTCTGGTTTCAAAGAGAAATCAGACTCCCGTTAGAGCTGTGGATGGAGGAGGTTACCTCTGCTTTGACTTTCGCCAGCTCAGCTTTGGCTGTGGAGTTTCCTTTGATGAGGCCCCAATCTGCTCCTGCTTCTTATCCTACAAAAAAATACACACCAGGGCAGGAGAGAAACTGTTAACAGAGTCCAACCTTCTCAGAGCCTCGTGCCGGTGAGATTTTACAGTTTCTGTGATAAACCCTCCACTCGATGTATCGTGGGTGTCGGGCTCCAATATAAATCCTCTATATAATCGAGGGCCGTGATACAGCGAGAGACCCATAGATAAACAAACAGGCTATTAGTTATTAGTTAGCCAATAGGACCTAGTTTGTTTTTTTACGTCTCACATGAAGGACGGAGCACAAGGAGGTGAAGTGACTTGCTCAGGGTCACACACACACAGCGAGTCAGTGGCTGAACTGGGATTGAACTGGGAACCTCCTGGTAACATGCCCTTTTGCTCTAACCACTGGACCACCATGCCACCCTATCCTTCTCTTACCACCAGCTGCCTGAAGTCCATGATGCTTTGCCACTTGTGCTGCAGTGCCAGGATGGCCCCCTGTTTGCCCCTGGCTGTCTCTGCCCAGTCCTGGCATTGCTTCTGCAGACAGTCCCTCCGTGCCTTCACCATGGAGAGCTGCAGCTCCAGATCAAACACAGCCCTGCGGGACGGGGTCAGGAAACACAAGCCTCTATTAGATCACAGGAGTCTGGTTTCACAGAACCTGATTAGCACTAATCTGGGACTTGCAGTCCCAGAGGCAACGTACAGCCATGGATGAAAAGCTTTGCATTACCCTAGAATTTAAAACTGAGACATCATGTAAATCACAAATCAGGTTTCATTTGACTTTACAAAGCAAACTGTGTTCATTCTATAGGGCGATGCAAAACTTCTGCTCCCTAGGTGTGGCGGCTGCGATGATGGGGCAGCGAGGCGCTGATAAATAAACAAGGCATCGGCTAGTTAATTCTATTACAGGGGAAAACAGAGGCATAGCTATTAGCTGACATCGAGATTGATAATTGAAATGTATGAGGAGTATGTACTGATAACTATTTAAAAGGCACTTCGAGAACAGAGTGCAACCAGCTCTGGGTGTGCTTCTGGTTTCACGCTGCACGGACGCAGGAGGGAGGAATCGCTGCACAGACGCAGGAGGGAGGAATCGCTGCACGGACGCAGGAGGGAGGAATCGCTGCACGGACGCAGGAATCGCTGCACGGACGCAGGAGGGAGGAATCGCTGCGCCCCTGCCCATTTTCTGTCTCTTACCGAGCAAGGCAGGCCACCTGGGAGTCTCCTGCCAGCACAAGAGCCGACTCTTTCCTCTTGGTGTCCAGCAGAGCAGAGAGCTCCCTCTCCTGAGAGACAAGAGCAACCAGAGACACGCCCCTCTCCTCCACCCCACTCCAGCCTTCCTGCAGAGAGAGAGGGAGAGAGGGGAGGAGAGAGAGAGAGGGGAGGGAGAGAGAGGGTGGAGGGGAGAGGAGAGAGAGGGAGAGGGAGAGAGGGGAGGGAGGGAGAGAGAGGAGAAGGAGGGAGGGAGAGGGAGAGAGAGGGAGGAGAGAGAGAGGGGAGAGGGAGGAGGAGAGAGAGGGAGAAGGAGGGAGGGGAGAGGGAGAGGGAGGGGAGGGAGGAGAGAGAGAGAGAGACAGGGAGAGAGGGGAGGGAGAGGGGAGAGGGAAGAGACAGGAGAGAGGAGAGGAGGGAGACAGAGGGTGAGCCACACAGGAAATCACTCCTGCTGCACAGCAGTTTCACCCATTCCAGGTTTTACTACGAGTTTGATCAGCCCCCAGTGTGTGTCGGTCTGGTGTGTCTTACTAAACTTGTAGCAAAACCAGGAATGGAACAAACTGCCATGGAATGGGAGTCTTCTTTAAATCACCGATCTATCTATTTAAAGGCATGGAAATAAGACTCCTATTGCATGGCAGTGTTTCCCCATTCCAGGTTTTACTACAAGCCACAGTATTATTATTATTACTATTATTATTATTATTTATTTCTTAGCAGACCCGCTTCCAGGGCTTAACTTACAATTGTAAACAAAAATCCATTTCAAGAATCACAGTACAATTGAGAAGGAAGTTCCCAATTTTAATCATCCTATTATTTATAACTGTATAAACCAGACTGAATCCTTATTGCCATGAAGTGTCTCTAATGACTCTGCATTCTATATATCCAGCACACAGGCCCTTACACATAACTACAACGCAGCGATGCACAGTTACAATGCGCTTCATGTGAAAACCTTTCTGCCAGGACATAACCCGAACGATTGAAAGGACAGAAAGGAAAAGGGTTTTTTAATGCTACTTGTTCCTTTCCTTTACCTGCAGAAGCCACTTCACTGAAGGGAGCAGCTCCTGATCCTCGGACACATCCTGCAGATGCTGGCTCTCATAACGAAACCTGAAACAGAGCAAGCAGCGTGTGTGTGTGTGTGTGTGAATAAGCAGGGACGGAAAACAAGACTCCCTTTACAAAACACAACGTACGAGACTGAAGCAGCTCTTTGGGAATCGCCCCCCCGCCCCCTCGCCCCCCCGGGACTGGTCAGTATCTCACCGGAGTGCCAACACATCCCGGGACACGTTGATCCTGGCTGTCCTCTCCCGCAGCGCTGCCTGTCTGTGGGAGGCCAAGTCCTCCAGAGCTCCCAGCATGTGATTGGGAGGATGGGAGCGAATCAAATCCTGGGAAAACAAAATAAAATAAATAAATAAATAAATAAATGTTTTGATAAATGATCCTTCAAAAGTTTGGTCAAAATCAGGTTTAGTGTGCCAGGTTTTTTTTCAGGAATTTTTCCAACTGCTAATTAAATCGCCTAAAAATGAACACGATGAATCCCAGTTGTCTTGCATCGCGTTTTAACTCCCAGCTTTCTCCCTGTTTAGTAACAGGGATGGAAGTAAGCCTCCCGTTGCACAGCAGTGTGATCCAGTCCTGGTTTCCCCAGGAGTTTAATAATAAGACACACCTGAGCTTGTTAGCTAGACACACTGGGGGGCTGATCAAGCTGGTAGTAAAACCTGGAATGGATCACACTGCTGTGCGATAGGAGTCTGATTCCCCATCGCTGTAGCGGTTCTCTCGCCTCGCTCAGATTTTTCTTTTTGGCTTTTTAAAACAAAGCCATCCAGCTGCTCTTTCCCACAATAGAGGGGGGGGGGGTGTCTGAATTAAAGGCATTATCTGGTGCCCAGCTTCATTACATGGCACTTAACCCCCCCGCCCCCAGCTTCTCTTAATGGATAAATCAGTTGTTTACAGGAAGAGAGAGGAACAGGACATCTTAATAGCAGTGGCTTCAGATAATTAAAACCGCCAGCGTTTTGTCTGCAGCCGTTTGTCATAAGTTTGCATCATCCTTTTGACTTCTAATCCACTTTCTTTAGATTACTTCCGCAAGACCCGGCTTATCTAAGGAGAGTCCGACAATTCGCCCCCGCCCAGCAGGTACCCACCTCCACTGAACTGAGCCAGTGCTGAAAGGCAGCGCTCCGGTCCTCCCGACACAAACTGAGGATCAGGAGAAAGGAAGACAGGTAAAAACTCCAGTTATCATCATCTTAAACATGAAATGAGCAAGTGGCTTCACAAGACCCAGGTTTGCTTTTGTTTTGCTGGCACTACAGTGCTGTGCACTAGATGGCGCTCTCCAATATAGAGAGTCTCTGGCCTTCGTTACGCAAGATCTACGGGAGATAAACTAAAACTAAAGAGCAGCTCCCTGAATACCTTCAACTCTTTAGAGAGAGAGAGAGAGAGAGAGAGAGAGAGAGACACAGAGAGAGAGAGAAGAGAGACACAGAGAGAGAGGAGAGAGAGGGGAGAGAGAAGAGAGACACAGAGAGAGAGAGAGAGAAGCGAGAGGAGAGACACAAACAGAGAGGAGAGAGAGAAGAGGGGGAGAGAGAGAGAGAGAGAGAGAGGCTCATCAATGAAACAATGTGGGTATTCTTTTTAGCTTTACATATGACTGCTTAGTGTATATCATGCTCACAAATAATCATTTTTTAAAGACAAGGCAAGGATGACAGAAGCTAGACTCCAGCCGTGACTCACCGTGTCTCCGATGTCACCGTCCCCAGCTCACTGTCCAGAAGAGACTGGAAGAACTGAAACCTCTCCTGACAGATCTGCTTCACCTCACGCTGAAACACACCCACACACGCACGCACACATGCAGTGAGAGACACATGCACACAGAGTGACAGAGACACACACACGCAGAGTGAGAGAGACACAAACACGCAGAGTGAGAGAGACACACACACACGCAGAGAGAGACACACACACACACACACACGCACGCAGAGTGAGAGACACATGCACACAGAGTGACAGAGACACACACACGCAGAGTGAGAGAGACACACACGCACGCAGAGAGAGAGAGAGACACACACACACACACGCAGAGTGAGAGAGACGACGCACGCAGAGAGAGAGAGAGAGACACACACAGGAGGGAAGCAGAGACAGACACACACACACAGTATGTTTTAGAACCAGTGATTTATGGAAATCCTAGATTCAGGGATTTTAATTGAGAAATTCCTGAGCTACTTGAGATCTCGCCTCACCAGAATCTGGGGTTCAGGGCCAGCTGATCCATCGCTAGCTGGGGTCCCTCCAAACCCAACCTCCACTTCAGCTTTCCTGGGGTGAGATCAGAATTCAGAATTCAAGCCCTACAATTCTAGTGCTGCATGAAACGATGATTCGACTGTCCAGATCCATCTCTCCACTGGCGTGGATCGGGCTGATTCACCATTCAGAGTGAATTAAGAAACAGCTGCTTGGGTTTGTGTGGGTCGCTGTTCTCCGCAGAGTCTTTAAGAAAAGCAGCGATCATCACAAACCCCAGCAGCTGTTTATTCACTGCTTCACTTGGAATGGTGAATCAGCCCAGTGAAGTGAAGTGTCAGCCCCTCCCTCCGTCCCCGCACCTGGTCAGCTGCTCCAGTGTCTGGCGGTGCCCATGATCCTGTGGATATCCTCACTGCTCGCTGCCTGTCCCGAACACAGCCCGCTGCACGATCTCAAAAGCACTTCCTCTTCTTAGACTCGACAGCGTGCTCCCAGGTCTCTCTGACTGAACTCTCTGTGAGACACACACACACACACACACACACACACACACACACACACACACACACACACACACACACACACACACACACACACACACACACACACACACAGAGACAGACACACACAGACACACACACACACACACAGACACACACAGAGATAGAGACACACACACACACACAGACAGACACACGCAGACACAGAGACACACACACACAGACAGAGACAGACACAGACACAGAGACACACACAGAGACAGACAGACACACACACACACACACACACAGAGACAGACACACACACACACAGACAGAGAGACAGAGACAGACACACACACACACACACAGACAGACAGAGACAGACACACACACACACACACACACACACACACAAACACACAGACAGACAGAGACAGACACACACACACACACACAGACAGAGACACAGACAGACAGACACACATACAAAGCGACACAGACATTAAAACAATGATGAGAAGAAGACGTCAAAATGAGCACAAATAGATCCTTGTCCTTAACCTCTGTTATTTTTTTCCCGGCGAGTCTCTCTGGGACCCTGCACCTCAGTTTCCTCCTCCCTCCCTCACCGTTGATAGTGAACTCGCACTGTGCCATCTCAATCTGGGAGTCCAGCTGCTCCAGCTCTGACCTCAGCTCCAGCACCTCTCTCTGTATCGCCTTCCTCCTCTCAGCCTCGCTCTGAGCCTCCCCCCTCCTCACCTGCAGAAACACCATCGATCACACAGCCAGAAAAAACACACACACCAGCAATGGAAAGAAGACTCCCATTGCATAGCGCTGTGATCCGTTCCTGCTTTTACTGCGAGTTTATTAAGACACACCTGAGCTTGTTACCTAGACACACTGGGGGCTGATCAAGCTGGTAGTAAAACCTGGACTGGGTGACACTGCTGTGCAATAGGAGTCTTATTCCCCATCGCTGTAGTGGTTCTTTTCTGTGTTTTCCTACTACCTTTAACACAAGAAGCGAACTGGGAAGCGTACTGGCAAAAACAATACACGGAGAAACCATTCAGCTTCATCTTCATACAATCTCTTCTATAACACAGAGGGTTTTTATAAGAGAGAAATCACCCAAACTCACCTCAAACTCCTGCATCACTTTGTACCTGGGGCATGCTGTCAAGGAAACTATTCAGACTGACAGCGGAAACACTGATTCAAGCAGGGATCAAACAGGCGTGTTAGAGGCTTGGGGGTCCAGTGATTAGAGAAGGGATCCCGGGTTCAAATCCCAGCTCAGCCACTGACTCCCTGTGTGTGAACCTGAGCAAGTCACTTCACCTCCTTGTGCTCCGTCCTTCGGATGAGACGTCAACCAAACGAGCTCCTATTGGAAGTGACTCTGCAGCAGCAGCAGCAGCAGTTGTTGATGATGCAGAGTTCACCCCCCTAGTCTCTGTAAGTCGCTTTGGATTAAAGTCTCTGCTGAATGGCTCATTCATTGATTTAAAAGGATACCATTGAAGATTCCCTCTCATGATCTTCACATTTCTGCAATACAGAAAAAAAAGATTCTATCTTCAAAGGCTTACTTCACACCATCTCCAGACAGAACATATCATTTCTGAAGCGTTTAATATCAATACTGTTTAGCGTGCCTGTATGATTTACTATGACTGGGTCTCGATTTACCAAGCTTGCTAAAAAACGTTATTATTCAACTACTGGAGCTGAATCTAAAAACCGATAAGGAACTCTAATGCCTGCCTCCTTTGCAGGGATGCAAATAAGACTCCCACTGCGTAGCGGTTAGCTCCACTCCTGGTTTTCCAAGGAGTTTAATTAGACTCACCTGAGGCTGTCACCTACACAAACTGGGGCTGATCAAGCTTGTGGAAAAAAAAAAACTGGAATGGGTGAAACAGCAAAGCAATAGGAGTCTTATTTCCATCCCTGCTTTGAAACTTTTAAAACTAGTAAATAAATAATCTCTATACAAATTCATAGTTTGAGAAAGGGACACCTGGCGGTCATTTTTCAAGTCGCTCATTCTACAGAAGACAAGAGACAGCAAGCACTGGGAGGAATCAGTTTGCAGGAAGCTGATCGAAGTAAGCCAGAGAGACAGAGAACACGCAGAGCGGTATATTAAACAGCTGAGAAATGAAACGGGAGGCACATCTTCATTTAAGTTGCTGCTGCACATTTTGAAAGATGACTTTGCTAATAATCCACACTGGTTGAGAGAACAGCAGCTCTCACCTCTGATGGTGAACATGCTGAGTGACGTACTTCCAGATGTCTGTACCTTGCCCGAGACACAGCCTGAGGAGAGGCGGCAGACACACAATGTGGTTACTTATAAAACAGTAGCTAGTATCGCAGCTATTACAACATTACAACTCCGCTTCTGAAGAGAAAGGGGCTCCCTCCAGTCCAGGGCAGGCTTGAGGCACGGAGACTGAACTGCCCTCCCTCCCTCACCCCCTAAGAGAAAGGGTGCTCCTCCAGTCCAGGGCAGGCTTGAGGCATGGAGTCTGAACTGCCTCCCTCCCTCCTCCTCCCTCACCCCCTAAGAGAAAGGGGCTCCCTCCAGTCCAGGGCAGGCTTGAGGCATGGAGACTGAACTGCTCCCTCCTCCCTCCCTCACCCCCTAAGAGAAAGGGGCTCCCTCCAGTCCAGGGCAGGCTGGAGGCATGGAGACTGAACTGCTCCCTCCCTCCCTCCCCTAAGAGAAAGGGGCTCCCTCCAGTCCAGGGCAGGCTGGAGGCATGGAGACTGAACTGCACCCTCCCTCCCTCACCCCCTAAGAGAAAGGGGCTCCCTCCAGTCCAGGGCAGGCTTGAGGCATGGAGACTGAACTGCACCCCTCCCTCCCTCACCCCCTAAGAGAAAGGGGCTCCTCCAGTCCAGGGCAGGCTTGGGGCATGGAGACTGAACTGCACCCTCCCTCCTCACCCCCTAAGAGAAAGGGGCTCCCTCCAGTCCAAAGCAGGCTGAAGGCATGGAGACTGAACTGCACCTCCCTCCCTCACCCCTAAGAGAATGGGGCTCCCTCACAAGGAAAGCACACTGACTTTCTGAAGAAGCTGTCACACGGCAGTTTGCGTTCAGGCAGCTGGAACTCCTCGTAGGCCCAGCTCTTCAGATCCTGGTACAGACTCCTCCCGTCCATCCTGCAAGACGAACCCACAGTTACACGCCGTGCATTTAGAGCAGGGCTGTCCGATCAATCCCGGTCCAGGAGGGGTTAACAGGCGCGGTGAGAACGGGAACGGCGTCAGAGTCTGGATGGAGGTTTAACTGGTTCAGATCAAGAATTTAGAACGGGGTCTGCAACAGACCAGGACTGGGTTAGATCAATCATATTAAAAAAAACAAAAACTACCTCTCAAATCAAACACCCAACTCCGTGCCGTTACAGCACAGACGCTACTAACCTGACTGTACCGAGACCTGCAGGTAATATATAAAGGAAAACATTGTTATTTAAGTCAGATTGAAACAGGATTGTAACTCTGGCACTTTAGCTGTTGTTTTAGCTGCACAAACTTTTTTTTTAAATATAACAATCTGTTTCCTTTTCTCACGACGTCAGAAAAATATAAATAATGATCTTTCTTCAGCCCTGATGTTAAATTAGACTGTTAGCGGCAGTACTAGTAATTTAACACATCAGTGTTATTTTATACATTAATAAAAATAACGATAATTCAAATACAATTTTTTAAAAAACATACGCATTACGGAACTACTTTACAATTTTAGCATTACAAAAAATATATATAGATTCATGCTTCTTACTTTCTTATTACGGCAATCTGGAAATCGGCTGAATAAATTCTGTTTTGATTCTTGAAAAAACTTCTCCGCTTCCCGCAGGGTGTTGTTACCCCCTACGTCATCATCCGCAGACAGCGCAAGGCTGATGGGTAATGTAGTTCTTTTTTTAAAACTGTTGCCTTGGGCGGAGACTGCATGAGCTGTATAAAATACCTTTTTAACGTTAAAACCAGAGAACATTTAGTACAATCATTTTACTATTGCGGCAGAATCGTTTTATTTATCTTGAAGTTTTTCGCTTTGCATTGTCTTGAAAGATGCATCTCAAAATATCGTCACCTCTTCAAAAGTTGAAAAAAAAAATAATTCGTGCGCACAAAAGTGTAGAAAATGACACCACACAAATACAAAACTTGAGATAAACGTATACAATCGCCGAGAGCACGTTTACACTGATATTAATACGTAATTAATAGACAACTATTAATTGTAGACCTGGCTCAGCACTCCATTCGGATATAATAGACCCTGCTGTGCCACGGTTCTCACCGCTAGGTGGCAGTCAGAGGCAGGCGCAGCTTTATTCACAGAGCGGTATGCCGGGTCTGCGCTGTGAGTCACGTGATTACCTGACATCCATTATCCGAATATGTATTAGCTTTGTAGTATTTGCTGCTTCTTCCCCTATCATTGTGCGGGGCTGGTGTAACCTTACTACACTGTGAGCCACACGGCCACGTAAAGCACCATGAGTATAGAGAGTTAACATATATATAAAATCATACTAAGAATTATTTATCTAGGCTATAGGGGTGATGTACAGCTTACAGGGAAATGGCAAGCATCCTCATTATTATTATTATTATTATTATTATTATTATTATTATTAT
This sequence comes from Acipenser oxyrinchus oxyrinchus, assembly GCA_030684275.1. Classification (NCBI taxonomy): domain Eukaryota; kingdom Metazoa; phylum Chordata; class Actinopteri; order Acipenseriformes; family Acipenseridae; genus Acipenser; species Acipenser oxyrinchus. The sequence continues at coordinate 4,325,190 of CM060296.1, read as the reverse complement.
TATTATTATTTTATTATATTCAATAGTTTTTAAAAGAAAAACCTACCGGGATAGGATTTATTTCTGAGTATATTTTGAGCAACCTTAAAATAGGAGGCTGTGTGGTCCAGTGGTTAAAGAAAACCAGGAGGTCTCCGGTTCAAATCCCACCTCAGCCACTGACTCATTGTGTGACCCTGAGCAAGTCACTTAACCTCCTTGTGCTCCGTCTTTCGGGTGAGACGTAGTTGTAAGTGACTCTGCAGCTGATGCATAGTTCACACACCCTAGTCTCTGTAAGTCGCCTTGGATAAAGGCGTCTGCTAAATAAACAAATTAATAAAAACGTGCGCTTCAGATCTTGCAAGCAAATAGCGAAAAAATCCAGCGCTGTGTGTGTAAATTGCATTGCATTATTACTATTATTTAACATCTCAAGACCCGCCTGTTCTCTCTTGCTTTCCGTGCGTTTTAAGCCTGATATCTGCTGTTAGCTGCCGTGTCTTTGATTTCTCACTGCATCTTATTCTCATGATTGTATTTGACATGCGCACTCTGTCGTGTCTCTGCCGCGTCTGATCTTTCCCTGTATCTTCTCATGATTGTATATGACATGCGCACTCTGTCGTGTCTCTGCCGCGTCTGATCTTTCCCTGTATCTTCTCATGATTGTATTTGACATGCGCACTCTGTCGTGTCTCTGCCGCGTCTGATCTTTCCCTGTATCTTCTCATGATTGTATTTGACATGCGCATCCACAATGCTTTAGAATTCTCTATATGTATATAATGTATCATGCATTGTTTTTCACTGTATTGATTAAGCGCTTTGTGATGGTGGTCCACTATGAAAGGCGCTATATAAAATAAAGATTGATTGATTATTGTTATTAGTAGTTGTTCATATTGACTTTTAAGGATTATTACTGTAAACTGTGTTTAAATATTACACTTGCATTGTAACCCTGTACTGTCCTGTAACACCTGCAAGTCGCCTTGGATAAAGACGTCTGGCAAATAAATCAATTAAAAAAATATTACAAATACTAATTTAAATGTTGTTCTTTGGAAATACATATGTGCAAAGATATAAGAATAAATAACTAGCAATATTAGAATCAATTCTCTCTCTCTCTCTCTCTCTCTCTCTCTCTCTCTCTCTCTCTCTCTCTCTCTCTCTCTCGTCTTATGCAAAGTGTTGAAGAGAAAGCCAACTGCGCTGCTGCTTAAGAACTTCCTCCATACGGGTTGAATGTGATCTTTATCCACACAGAACACAATCACAGCAACTATTCATAAAATTATTCTTTATTTCAATTTTTCAAAGATTAGTAGATTTTTTTTTACAGAGTAAATATGGTTACGATCTATATACAGAATTGAAGTTCACCACACACGCACGCACGCACACACTCAAGCACGCACACACACGCACGCACACACACACCAATATCAATAAGAGAAACACATGAAAGTTGTTCACTATTACTGACAAGAGATTTCTTTAAGTGCAATGCAAAACTTTTGCCCAGAGCTGTACACATTATAATTCATTCATTATAAATCACCAAAAACAAGATTAATTATTAGATTATTAATAACTATACCATTTGTTCTATGTACAGTATGGCATCAAGATACGAAGACGCACTGCATTTTTTTTACAAATACTTAACGAAGGTTGATCTCTTTATACCTGACATAGAATCGATTTTCTAATGCATTCTAAACCTCATCAATACCAGATCTGGAATTGAATTTAAGGCTGAGAGAAATCCTGTGTTTTATAACTGTGCCGTGAGCGCTTGCTTTCTTCCTCTGAGAACAATGTTGTTGTTAAGCGAGCGGTTATAATGGATTCGTGTGTGTGTTTTCAACAGTGATATTCAGTACAGGCTTGTAGAGATTCGCTGTGTAATTAAAACTGTCTTGACAAACAGGAAAAAACTTCGGTCCCAAAACTGTGACTCCCATCGGCGCTCTGTGTCCTGGTCTAGCCGACTCAAGCTTTACTAGCGTAGGGTCCTCTTACTGCGAACATTTCCTGAAAACAAAACAAAGCAATTATAAATTCAATCGCTTGCTTAACGAAATTAAAATCCTCGAAATGTTAATCAAGGGAAGCAAAAATGACCCGTGAAGCGAAATGTCAGACCCGAATCAAAAGGGGATACTGGCTGTGTTTTGTGAGCTGCAATTATTCACAGTAAGATCCGTAATACAAAAATAATCGCCTTACACTAGCACTGATTAACAGTGCCCTTATAATTGCTATGGAAAGTTTTAAACCCCAAAACCCGATCATTTACTAATGTCACTCTGACCCTACAGATTCTTGTTATCTGGTCCTAATTTGTAAATCCATTATCAGTCCCTGGGAACAAGTAGGTGACGTAAGCACATGGCTGACCTGTAGCACGTTTCTGAACTAAATAAAACAAGTTCTGTTTCATTTCTTTGAAACTTTATTGAACCCAATAACGTAACACAGCATGGTCTGTCTGAGGCACGCCCTCGTGGGTGTATCCCGTCTCATTTCGATTCACGGGGTATTTTTGTGGAACACTGGCGAGCCCGTGACCAGCGTGTCCACCCTTGGCTGACCTACTCAAATCGGGTGAGGGGCGCTTTGTCACACGTCACCTCGCTCAGAACCCCGTTCGGTTGTTTTGGGGCACCCCTGCTGCGCACTTAACCCTTTCAGTCCCACGTCGCTGTTTGAAAGAAAAGCAACGGCGTCAGGAAGTCGTCCGCTTCCCAGGGCGAAAGCAAAGCGAGGTGTGATAAAGCACGGTGAAGCGCAGGCAAGCCCTGGAAAACCCCCCCAGAGAGGTGTGGTAAAGCAAGCTGCGGTAAGCTATGGCCAATGCCTGCAGGAAATAAGACTCCGGTTGCAAAGCACCTTGATGCATTCCTGGTTTGCTCTATTCGTTTAATAATAAGACACAATGAGGTGTTCTAATACATTTTGCACAGTGCTGTGTGTGTAGATAAACTCTGTAACTCAATACAGCTTTCTAAGTATATATAGCCTGGATTGGAACCCAAGCCAGCGGTGGAAGACAGCAGAGGTTAGTTAAGCAAGGTCTGGAGCCCCAGGGAGACCGAGGGAGCCTCGGGAGCACGAGGGAGCCTCGGGAGCACCGAGGGAGCCCCAGGGACCCTCAGGGAGCACGAGGGAGCTCCGGGAGCCCCAGGGAGTCCGAGGGAGCCTCGGGGAGCATGAGGGAGCTCCGGGGAGCCCCAGGGAGTCCGAGGGAGCCCCAGGCTGGTCACTCACACTGTGGACACGTTCCTCTCCTCCTCGTCCAGTCCCTTGGCCCCCGGACGCCTCTTGCCCAGCAGGTTGACCGCGACGCACATCATCAGGCCGCAGTGATTGGTGAAGTAGCAGGTGGTATCCACGGCGATGAGCAGCACCAGGAAGATCACCATGACGATGCCCACAATTCCGCCGGTGCCGACGCCCGGCTTCTCAGACACGGACAGCGCGACTGCAGAAGCAAAACGCAGGCAAGGTGAGGGGATGCAATGCAGCCTCTGCAGCAGCTCAGCTAAGAACAGGCAGCCCATTCGGAACGAACAAGCCACTATCCTAGAAAATGCTGCCCACTTAAGACCACCTAAGACCTCAAGCTATCAAGACCTCTTGCCTTGTTCCTGCCTAAATCCCCCAATGGTTTTAACCCTTCACTGCCCAGGGTATGTCCCCAGACCTATCTAGTGCCTATCTGTCTTCTCCGTGGGATTAGTCTCGTTGCTCAGTGCTGGACTCTCTCCAGGCCCACAGCAGTGAGCGGAAGTGAACTCATTGAAACAGGGCTGTCCTGGTGGATCACAGCGGCACTACACCTTATTGACAATGCTATGGCGGGTGGTTTATATTTTGTTATAACAGATTCTGTTAGCAGACCTTGATTTAAGACCCCACCCCCTCTCCCCTGTGAAGTTACCTTCTGGATAAAGATGATACAGTGGAAGTGATGTAGCCAGCCAAGTGGAAATGAGGTCATCAAGGGATGATGTCATATGGAAGATCACGTGATTGCAATGAGGGATCGGATTGGATGTGGATGATGATGATTGAACCATGGGAAACCGCAAGGTAAAAAAAAACCAAAAAACATAATAATATTAAAATGAGGCGATTATGCAAAACGCAACATGATTGAAAATATAAAACATGTCCTGCCATTTAATCCCACAGTCCGTATCAGCATTCAGCTGCAAATTACATTTCTGTTAATAACTAGTGGCATCTTTATTGTGTCAAAGCTGTAAAAGAGGGACTTTTAATTATTGGATTAGTGGTTAGGGGCTCTGGACTCTTGACCGGAGGGTCGTGGGTTCAATCTCAGGTGGGGGACACTGCTGCTGTACCCTTGAGCAAGGTATTTACCTAGATTGCTCCAGTAAAAAACCCAACTGTATAAATGGGTAATTGTATGTAAATATAATGTGATATCTTGTATATTGTAAGTCGCCCTGGATAAGGACGTCTGTAAGAAATTAATAATAATAACTCGTTTAATTCTGCTTAAATCCTTGCTGTGTGTGAGTGCAGTGTGTGTGCTCCTTCACACAGACAAATACAGAAATAATGAATTTGCTTGCAGTCCCGTTGGAATAGGGGCTGGCTGGTGATACGTACCGCTTGCCAGGGTGCGGACCTTGTGCTGCGCAGAGAAGCCCCCTTCTCCTATCTTGTTAATGGCAGCGACTCGCACCTCATATGATGTGTCGGAGAGGAGGCCAGCGATCGTTAGGGAATCTGCGTGGAAGCAAAAAAGGGTCATGCAGGAACTTTTCCACATTTCCTTCATCCCCAGACATTCCTGCACCTGCTTCATCGCTTCAATCGTTCTAAAGTTAGCAGCTCTTCTTATTAGCTTCAAACATCTCATTCGTTTTAGGTCTCACCCGAAGGACGGAGCACAGGAAGGTTAAGTGACTTGCTCAAGCCTACTTCTGCCATAGTCGCCGCCTCCAGCAGCATTACCAGCACATTTTCTTTCCTATGATTTCCCAATGCATTTTGACTCTACAGTACAGCACAGTCTCTCTTACTGTTGGCTTCCACAGTCGTTGTACTCCACTGGCTTCTGCCCTCCTCCTCTCTCCATTGCAGTTTGTATCGGAGGATCTCGGCTCCTTCGATCGGTTTGGGCGACTCCATTAGAATATCCACAGAGGCGGCTCCTGGATTAGCTCTCACGTTGTCTGGGGTGGAGGGGATCGCTGTGGTGATGGAGAGAGAGAGGGAGAGAGAGAGAGAGAGAGAGAGAGAGAGAGAGAGAGAGAGAGAGAGAGAGAGAGAGAGAGAGAGAGAGAGAGAGAGAGAGACAGAGAGAGAGAGAGAGAGAGAGAGAGAGAGACAGAGAGAGAGAGAGAGAGAGAGAGAGAGAGAGAGAGAGAGAGAGACAGAGAGAGAGAGAGAGAGAGAGAGAGAGACAGAGAGAGAGAGAGAGAGAGAGAGAGAGAGAGAGAGAGAGAGAGAGAGAGAGAGAGAGAGAGAGAGAGAGAGAGAGAGAGAGAGAGAGACAGAGAGAGAGAGAGAGAGAGAGAGAGAGAGAGAGAGAGAGAGAGAGAGAGAGAGAGAGAGAGAGAGAGAGAGAGAGAGAGAGAGAGAGAGAGAGAGAGAGAGAGAGAGAGAGAGAGAGAGACAGAGAGAGAGAGAGAGAGAGAGAGAGAGAGAGAGAGAGACAGAGAGAGAGAGAGAGAGAGAGAGAGAGAGAGAGAGAGAGACAGAGAGAGAGAGAGAGAGAGAGACAGAGAGAGAGAGAGAGAGAGAGAGAGAGAGAGAGAGAGAGAGAGAGAGAGAGAGAGAGAGAGAGAAAGAGAGAGAGACAGAGAGAGAGAGAGAGAGAGATCAGCGTTAAGAAGTGTACCATGATCTCAACCGACTGGGCCAGGTTAAAATCCCAATTAAAAACTGTGGTTTAGTGGGCGTAGGGAGGGATGATTGAATTAAGACACAGCCTTACTCTGCACAATGACATCTCGTCTGTCCTCCCCGACCGGGCTAGCGGCGACGCAGGTGTAGATGCCCCCATCCGAGGGCTCCACTTTCTGCAGGGTGAGAGAGGACGAGAGGGGCTGCTGGGAGATTTCGGTGCGGCTATCAGGGACCTGGAGGAAACAGGAACAGAGGTACTAAACAAACAGATGTCAGGACTGCCCAGTCCCTGACCACCTTCCAGCGCCTACTCAAGACTCACCTCTTCAGACAGCACCTGTAGAACTCCTCTGTTTCTTTCCCTCTGGACACTTTATCGCCCTTCCTTAAATGCGCTTTAATTGCTCTTATCTGCCCCCTATTTTACTGCATTTAATCCTGTACTTTAGAGTATTGTAATCTGTCAAGTGTTATTTAATCTGTAGTATTTTGTATTTAATTCTATCCTGATGTAACTATCACTGACACTGTTATCTGCTCCGTTATTGAATCGTATTATGGCATATACTTGTACTTGCTAGAACCAAAGTCATTGTATTTATCTTGCTCTTAATTGTATTATTACTTGTACTGTGATTCTTGAAATGTATTTTCGTTTACGACTGTAAGTCGCCCTGGATAAGGGCGTCTGCTAAGAAATAAATAATAATAATAATAATTTTGTTTTCAGTAAAATCCTTACAAGCTGTTACACAAAAATATCACCGACATCACTCCTTATTGGGCTTCATTTTCAAAGTCCTGTCTTTAATGAAGTTCTACTCTTTGAAACTTCTGCTCAGGGTAATTTAGCAAGACTGCTTATGATCATCACGATGCCGATGTAGCTGCAAAATGCAGCGAATCCGAGCTATCAGCCTGAGAGCGAAACATTGACCTTTTCAAAAGGGATTTTCCAGAAGGGTCCTCACCAGTTTGTTGCCCTTCCGGACCCAGTGCATTGTGGGAAGGGGGTCTCCTGTGGCATTACATGTGATTGAAGTACTTTCCTGGGGTCGCGCCTCTTTGGACCTTTCAAGCTGTACTTCCGGTTTCACTGGAACGAAAAAAAGAAATTCTACAGAACTATAAAAACGCACACCGCCGCGCACTCTGGGCGCTAGATGGGTTAAGAGTGAGCAGCTGGAGAGATCGTTCATTTTTCCTTTTCCCTTACACTGCGTGTGCGTTCTGAAGCTCTAATATTGAGTTGCCCTATTTTTGTCAAATCCAAGTTGGCCAGCCTTTGGTTCCAACTATTTTCAAGTTGCACTTGTCCAAAACGTGGAGCTCTTTTCAATATCCCATGCATGAAAAGGGTCTAAACATAGTCAAGAGAGTTGCTAGGATTCTCAGACTATCCGCACAGCCCTAGTAAGTACTGTACCTGACACGTGCAGGGTCACGTTGGCACTGGAGCTGTTGATTTTGTTGGTGGCTATGCAGGTGTATTGCCCCTCGTCCGTCTTCTCCACTGCGTAGATTGTCAGAACGCTCTGGTCCGAGTTAAACCCAAACCGCCCGGGTCTCATTTTAATAGGTCTTCCGTTCCTGAGAGAAAACAGACAAACAGAAGATACAGGTGATACCCCAACCCTAACTCAGAAACCGTCCCAATGGGCTGTCAACCTTCTCTGTAACTGGGCAGACATAAGAACATAAGAAAGTTTACAAACGAGAGGAGGCCATTCGGCCCATCTTGCTCGTTTTGGTTGCTAGTAGCTTATTGATCCCAGAATCTCATCAAGCAGCTTCTTGAAGGATCCCAGAGTGTCAGCTTCAACAACATTACTGGGGAGTTGGTTCCAGACCCTCACAATTCTTTGTGTAAAAACATACCTCCTATTTTCTGTTTTGAATGCCCCTTTATCTAATCTCCATTTGTGACCCCTGGTCCTTGTTTCTTTTTTCAGGTCGAAAAAGTCCCCTGGGTCGACCCATGGTTCCCATGTGGCTCATAAATGCTTATTATAAATATATACAGCCGCGGCCAAATGCTTTGCATCACCACTCTACAGAACGAACTCAGTGTTGCTTCACAAAGTCGAATGAAACCTGCTGGAATAAATTTACGTTAACATATTGAATTACACACCACCGCTTTGTAGTTTTTACCAGATACTTATGCAAGACTGATCCCTGATTGTAGAAAAGGCTCATGGTATTCTAAAGAAGAACCCCAGTCATATACTCTGCAGGGGTAACTCCATGCAGTACAGAGGTTGGCTTTAGTTACCTGGTCCAGTTGATGTGAGGGTGCGGATGCCCCTCCACCACACAGGTGATGCTGGAGGCGGAGCCAGCTGTCGCGTTGACACTCTCTTCTGAAATCCTAGCAGTGGGAGGAGCTGGAATCGAGAGGGGAAAAAAAATCAACCAATCGAATCGAGAGGTAACCCCTTGTACTTGAAAGCCAGCAATAATGATGTTTTTTCCTTACGGACAACGTTTATCTCTACAGTGACTCTTTTTTCTGTCCTGTCCTCAAAGGTGGACACACACGTATAGATTCCATTGTCGTGCGTTTCTGCGGTATTGATCAGCAGTGTAATAGTTGTCTCATCGATCGTTTCCACTGCGAATCGTTTGTCTTCTCCATCCTCGATTTCCTCTCCGTTCGGGTAAAGCCATTTCATTTCAGCTTCACCCCCCTTCACTGCGAAACAACACAAAGAAAGTCAATTCAAAGAAACCCGAGACCCGATCAAAACCATTAGCAGGTCGCACAAAAAGCAGTGTTAGAGACCGGGTTAGGGTTAGGGTTAAGGCTAGAGCTAGAGCAAAAAAGATTCACACAGTAAGTACATTGTAACTATGCATAATAACATTGTAATGATGTTTAAGTCCACCTGCATTCAGTAAGTAACTACTCTGTAAATGCACAGTAACTAGAGACACAATGGAAGCTGTGACCGAACAATTGATTAAAAAAAACAAATCTGTTACCGACCTTTGCACAGAAACAGCTTGCTGCTGTGAAGCTGGGTGTCTCCCGATGCTGGAATAATCTCTACCACCTTCTCTGCATCTACAAGCAAGGGATACAAAAAAGAGTCTTGCCATCTGTAGTTTCACCTCCGAATCTTAACTTGAAGCCGGTGAATTCAGCGCTCAGGAAATGATCCTCAAATGATTTTATTGCTCTTAACCTCAGAACTCAGGATTGGATGTTTGGAATCAATAAAAAAAAGTGTTTGTGGTTCGGGCTACAAAAAGCAACAAAGAGAGGATTTGGAACAAATATTTCGAGGAATGTTAAAGTAATTCAAAAAGTAATCTGTTAGAGATTACTGATTACTTTAAGTAATCTGTTAGAGATTACTGATTACTTTTTTTTATAGAAGTAATATACTACTGATTACCTTTTTTTAACTTTTGCCAATACTAATTATAAATCCAAATGTAGCACAAAGAAAGACACCACACACTAGAGATCTATGTACAGTCCCACATTTGGAATCCACAGTTACCAAGACAATAGCATTTACAGTACGGCATAAACGAGAAATGAAAGCAGTGTGTAATTTGCTGTTTATTCTGGCTGGGGGACAGAACGCGGGTCTGGAGCACGCCTTGGTGAGCGATCCTTTTCTAGCACCTGCTTCCTGGGGAAGGCTCAATTTCTTCCTGTATTGCTTTCAGTTCTGGACGCTAATGTGAGCTACAATAAACATTTTATAGAAGAGCAACAGTCTGGACTTCCCTGATTACACGCAGATCAAAATGCCTGTTTATTTTGGTTCCAGTTAAAAGAACAATAAGAAACATTCAGACCAGACCTCTCTGTGCTTTACAATGCTTTACCACACCTCTCTGTGCTTTACAATGCTTCTCTATGCTTTACCAGACCTCTCTGTGCTTTACAATGCTTCCCTATGCTTTGCCATGCTTGCACTGTGCTTTATTACACTTTGCTGTGCTTTTACAATGGAAAAGATCTATAAGGCTATAGCATCATTTTTGGCCCTCACTATACACAGATATGTCAGTAATCCCCCCCCCCCACAGGTTATAAATTGAAAATCAGAGCTGTCTACCCAATAATACTATACAGAACAACAGCACCCCAAAATACCTGAATGATATTTTAAGTATAAAAAATAGGTTTTATTTATGCTTGAAAATAATACAAATTGCTGCCTATGTGACAATTCATTTACTGCTGATATTCGCTCTATTTCTCTTTTGTACATCAAAATCTTCAAACCCAACTTTCCTGTACTTCCAAAACAGCTTGAACAAAACTGTTTATTAATATCAGAGCTATAAAGACACTGATCAAAACTGTAACCAAAACCAGAAACATGCTGTGTGGCAGATTCAACAAACATCAAAAAATAAACCCATTTTGAGACAACGAAACAGCAAACCAAACGATCCATAGCAACACAAAAAGAAATATTAGAAATCAACCAATCATAGTTACGGATTTGCACCCAGATCGCGTTCCATCATTGAAGTTCTACAGTACTGTAATCCCTAGATGAAGTTCCGTTCACTATAGCTCTAGAGTGCAGTAATCCCCAGATCACATTCTATCACTAGAGTTCTAGAGTGCAGAAATCCCCAGATCACATTCTATCACTAAAGTTCTAGAGTGCAGAAATCCCCAGATCACATTCTATCACTAAAGTTCTAGAGTGCAGAAATCCCCAGATCACATTCTATCACTAAAGTTCTAGAGTGCAGAAATCCCCAGATCACATTCTATCACTAAAGTTCTAGAGTGCAGAAATCCCCAGATCAAAATCCAGCACTAAAGTTCTAGAGTGCAGTAAACTCGGAGCAAGTTCTAGTATTTTTTTCACCAGGTGATCTTAGATTTTCTAAATTGATACTGATCATATTTAAAAACTTCTCTTTTTTTGGAATTCTATTCAAACTATGCACACACTAAGCTCGGTAGGTTCATTTTTTTTCCAATTAAAATTAAATACATAAAAGAGTCATTTTTCACTGAAGCAAAAAGGTTTAAAAACAACGAGGTAGATTCTCAAAGGTACTTATCTAAATCGTCATCAGATTTTTTTTTCTCTCTCAGAATGGAAAACACTAACTACACGTCTAAAACGAACAGTAAACAACGTCATGCTTCATTCAAGCCCCTGAATTAAAAGTCTTGGTTGTTTATTTCAGGTTTGGTCTCTTTATTGGGTCCGTTTCTTCTTGCTGAAAATAAAAATGTGCTCACGACGAAATGAAGTAAATAGCTTTGAGAATTTAACCTAACGTGTAACTTTGTGTTAACTTTAGTGACAGTGGATTTTGAGGAAACGAAATCTTGTTTTACAATGTAAAACCCGTTTAAATAATAATAATAATAATAATAATAATAATAATAATAATAATAATAATAATAATAATAAGGCTCACCAGCTGCAGCAACCAGCCATATTGCCCAAATAATCATGCTCACGGGTATCATGACGAATACGAAGCTGCTTCTCCAAAAAAAAAGTTGCAAAAGCTGTAAAATTCTAATGATGCTCAAAGTAGCTCACTGAGCGGCTGTTCTGCAGTTAAATAACCCGACCTGTGACCTAGACCACGTTTTATAGACAGCAGAGAACTCTGAAACACGGACGTCATAATCGCGGCACCCCTTCCTTATCACACCCCAAATCTCAGCACGTCCACCACCGGTAAGCGCTTTCAATTCTGAACCATTGCGCGCGCACACACACGCACACACACACACACACACACACACACACACACAGACACACACACACACACACACACACACACACACACACACACACACACACACACACACACACAAAGGAACAAGACATCAGTCCCTACCCTCTCAGGCGCCAATGCTATCCTCCCGTCCCCCAGTCCCGCGTCCCCCGCCCACCCTCACGAGAAGCCCAGCTGTGGTCAGCTTTGGAGGATGTGCGTGAACGCTTCATTGACTTCTCTAAATGCAAGCTGAAAATTAACAAAGCATGCAAACTATTACAATTAAAAAATAAACCTGAAATAAGAAGCGTCCAATTTATTTGTATAATGTTTGCAGTCATTACAATTATGTTGATACTGTTTTTGCATCACGTGGCTGTCATCAATATCAGGGTCTAGTGCTGTATATTATAAATACATTTCAGAGGGCTGTATCGCATCAATATCAGGGTCTAGTGCTATATATTATAAAGACATTTCAGAGGGCTGTATCGCATCAATATCAGGGTCTAGTGCTATGTATTATAAAGACATTTCAGAGGGCTGTATCGCATCAATATCAGGGTCTAGTGCTGTATATTATAAAGACATTTCAGAGGGCTGGATCGGATCAATATCAGGGTCTAGTGCTATGTATTATAAAGACATTTCAGAGGGCTGGATCGCATCAATATCAGAGTCTAGTGCTAAATATTATAAAGGCATTTCAGAGGGCTGGATCGCATCAATATCAGAGTCTAGTGCTATATATTATAAAGGCATTTCAGAGGGCTGGATCGCATCAATATCAGGGTCTAGTGCTGTATATTATAAAGACATTTCAGAGGGCTGGATCACATCAATATCAGGGTCTAGTGCTATATATTATAAAGGCATTTCAGAGGGCTGGATCACATCAATATCAGGGTCTAGTGCTGTATATTATAAAGACATTTCAGAGGGCTGAATCGCATCAATATCAGGGTCTAGTGCTGTATATTATAAAGACATTTCAGAGGGCTGGATCGCATCAATATCAGGGTCTAGTGCTGTATATTATAAAGACATTTCAGAGGGCTGGATCGCATCAATATCAGGGTCTAGTGCTATATATTATAAAGACATTTCAGAGGGCTGGATCGCATCAATATCAGGGTCTAGTGCTATGTATTATAAAGACATTTCAGAGGGCTGGATCGCATCAATATCAGGGTCTAGTGCTGTATATTATAAAGGCATTTCAGAGGGCTGGATCACATCAATATCAGTGTCTGAAATCATGAATGGGTTAATTTATTGAATACTGATTAGAAGCATTGCGATTAGGAGTATCCAGTAACAGCCAACCTCTACAGTGTGTTTTAGCGCCTACGTCACAGTATTTCTGCTCCGCTATCCTATCCATTCCCCAAAGCCGTGGCAGCGCTCCAGACGGGAAATCAAGCTCGTGTGCAGCGTCCCAATGCTGGCTGCCGGGAGCCTTTGATAGTGAGCGCAAGCAGTGATGCTATCGCGGGTGAAGGATGCGCAGAGGAAGAGCGCGGGAGCCATCCTATCCGACCCAGCCAGAACACCTCCTTGGACGGCTAGCGGGAGAGACAGACTGCCCCCGATGAACGTGCGTGCTAGTCACGATCCACAGTCGACATCCCCAAAAAAAAAAAAAAAAAACAGACTGCCATTGGCGTCAGTAATGCATTGTTTAGTCCTGGAAATAATTTCAGTTCACTGTCTTTATTGTATGACGAGCAGACACCCTCCTATATATCCGGAATATGATGTTCTTCATAACTTAATCGTGTTAAAAGCAAATTTCTTGGCATTTGGATAAACGGTTCTGCAGGAATATAGAGAAAGGTGTGAAGTCTTTGCATGCGGCTTTGGCCAAAAATGATGCTATCACTGTTTAGAATTGCATCAAATGTTGCTTCAAAAAGTCGAATGAAACCTGCTGAATCATGTTACGTTTATTGAATTACATACCACCGCTTTGGAGTTTTACCATATACTGCACGAGCAAAAAGACATTAAAATAATGTGATATTTCAAAATCTATCATGTACTAAGTACACTGTGGCTTCCGGTAGACTTGTGCGATATCATTTGGTAGTTTCTTTGAGTACACGATGTTAAATAAAAAAACAAATACGTACATATATCTTTTTTAAAACAAAATGACGCCTCAATCGTAAAACGCTTGGCCACAGCTTCACCTACAGAACTGAATACTCGAGTCCATCACCTCCCTAAAAAACACTTGGACGCAACATCAAAAATTGAGGGATTCATCATAAGTGACAAGGACCATTTGTTTAATCTTGAGCTAAAAAGGAGGCAGGAAATTTATATATATATATATATATATATATATATATATATATATATATATATATATATATATATATATATATATATATATATATATAATTATTTATCTAGGCTATATGTGTGATGTACAGCTTACAGGGAGAAAAACAAGCATCCTCTAGTTATTATTATTATTATTATTATTATTATTATTATTATTATTATTATTATTATTATTATTATTATTGTATTCAATAGTTTTTAAAAAGAAAAACCTACCGCGTAGGATTTATTTCTGAGTATATTTTGACCAACCTTAAAATAGGAGGCTTGTTAAGAATTTTAAGTGTTGCATGTGCTCAAATTACTCCCCCGACAAAAAAAAAGTTGAGGACTAAATAATAAAATAATAAATAGCATTTTTACGTCGTTTTGGGTTTTTTTTTACTGTCTCCAAAAAAATTAGAAAGTAGCCTGTCCCCAAACGAGGACAATGCTTAATAGGTTAAAACATTGCAATTCGCTTGTACACCTTTTTCAATTCCATGAAACTTTCCTGGAACAGTCTGTGCTGGAAGGCGCGTCCTGTAAACAGCAGGTTGTTCTATTATGGGATGGATTTGGGTGACGGCCTGTGTTTTTTAAGTTGCTGGCGAGATGTCTTGTGCGTGTTCGGTGGTGGAAGGGAAGCACACATACAAATAGCCAATGCTATTCTTAGTCACTATCAGCCCTCCTGTAGACCCTCATATTGTGCTGTATTCGGCTTGGTGGGACCTTCCCTTCCTCCCCAGGGTCTAAATATACCCCCAGGGTCTAAATATATCTACCCTCCACCCACCCTCAACTTGGACACCGGCAGACAGCGGCATCCAGTTTGGAGACGATCCCCCAGTCACGAACAAAGGTTTTGCACACCCTATAAAAACTGACAACAAAAAAAGTTGTCAAGGTCCTTTTACAGCTGGACTTGAGTGTTTAATCTACATAATTTGTTTTCTTTGTGTTGAAATAAAATAACTCGCAGTACCTCAAGGCCCGTTCACAATGACGATCTTTTTTTAAAAATCTTTATCTTTATGCACTAAATTCACTCTAGCATGTGACTTCCTGTCAGCAGAAATTTCATCGGGAACCTCAGCAGATTGCATGTCCTCTGCTTAATTTGAAATGTGCAATAGCTTTGTGGTATTTATTTTAAAATAGGAGATTTATTTTAAAGGGAACTTGCAATTCCACAGAGTTCTAGGTTTTTCATTGAGATTTGTTGGTATTGAATGTGTGTGAAATCCTGACATCTGAATTTGAATACAAAAGTGCCCTGGAACTAACGTTATATATAATAAATGTTTTTGGCCAATAGAAAACGTAAAAAGCCTATGATGCCCTCATTTATTATTATTATTATTATTATTATTATTATTATTATATATTTCTTAGCAGACGCCCTTATCCAGGGAGACTTACAGTCGTAAACAAAAATACATTTCAAGAATCACAGTACAAGTAATAATACAATTAAGAGCAAGATAAATACAATGACTTTTGTCAAAATATCTTACAATACAATAACTGATCATTATGTTTTAAGAGGTCTACTGTATCTGTGAGGTGTGGGGGGGTCTGTTCCTTATTTTTGAGGTCATGAGGTGGCAATCCTAACCAGAAGCCATAATAGCAGTACAGTAGTATTTCATGTTTGATTTCTAAATGTCACATTTAAATAAAAAAGACAATTGTGAAGTATATGTGAAAACTCCATAGCGGCGGTGTGGAATTCAATATGTTAACGTATCATTATTCCAGCAGGTTTCATTCGACTTGATGAAGCAACATGAGTTCATTCTATAGGGGGATGCAAAAAAACCTTTGGCCAGAGCTGTATTTCTGGTGTCTTCTAAATAAACACAAGTTGAATGTCTCTTGCTTGCTTCCTGTGGGAGACTTTTCTCCAGGGTGTCTGGTGCTTATCTGATAGTTGTGAAGATGTGAGGGGATGCTGCGGTGGGGGGGGGGGGCTCCTGGCTCCCCTGCTCCCTATTGTTTGGTCTCAGTTTGTTTGTTTGCTGTTCTTTTAGACTCTGGCTGTCCAGCATGTTGGAGGTGCCAGGCTATTGTTTGGAGGCACAAGGGCCTTATCCCTTCTCTCCAAGGACCGTCGCTGGTGCTAAAAAAAGAAGCTGAAGAGTGACGTCACAAACACTTCTCCCTGCCCGGCTTTGTTATTTGGCTTTGGCATTGTTCTTATTTATATTATTATTTATTTCTTAGCAGACGCCCTTATCCAGGGTTACAACTGTTACCCATTTATGCAGTTGGGTTTTTACTGGAGCAATCTAGGTAAAGTACCTTGCTCAAGGGTACAGCAGCAGTGTCCCCGACCTGGGATTGAACCCACGACCCTCCGGTCAAGAGTCCAGAGCCCTAACCACTACTCCACAGTGCTGCCCTAATATACAGCTATGGTGAACAGTTTTGCATCATACCAGAAGTGAAAGTAACTTGAATTTCTTACAGGTACTGTATTATTGTTCTGCCACCTCTCACCCCCATCCTGATTTAAATATAGATCAGCTATTAGTTTCGTCATTGTTTTTTATTTTTGAACGACGCAAACACAACCTAAACAATCACTCTGCTGTTATATTACTGAGCACAGTGATGCAGTTTTGTACTTTAAAAAAAAAAGGTGATACCATCGCAAACCAGGGACGATTTAACAATGTTACTGTTTCTGATCGGGACAAAAAATGAAAGTTGTTTTTGGTCTACTTGTTTCCTCAGAATACGAACCAAACTTCAGGCGAAATGTTTACTTCCGAGTGCTTTTTCCCTTGTATAGTCCGTTCTGATTATGAAGCACCTCGTGGCTGTTTTTCTGTTTTTATATTTTTCATTTTTACAGTTTTTTTCTCGATTGCTAAATCAATGTGAATGAAACTGTGGTCAAAGACACCAAAACCAATAACTGCACAACCGAAACAACAGCCTCCTTTGCAAAACCATTCGTGTTTTTATACTTGTTTTCACAAAGATTGCAAAACGAAAACACGCTTTTGCAAAACGCTTAACACAAATCTCTGCACAAAATTCATGTGAGAGTTTCTTGTGTTCTCATTGAATCCATATGTCTGTAACTGAAAGCAATCCATTCAAATTGCATTCATTTATGCTTCACATGTGGAAATGGAAATTGCATAATTTTTCAATCATCTATCAGACCTTAATCATGAATAAAAGGGGCCACAGGTGAACTTTCAGTTGTGGGAGAGAAATGGAGCAGGTACGAGAGACAAGGACAAGGACAAGGAGGACATAATCTATCAAATGAGATGCGAGCAACCATCGTTGCTCACGTAATCAACCATGGACTGACCATGAGAGAAGCTGGGCAGCGGGTGCAACCCAATCTCATCAGATCAACGGTTGCTTCAGTCATTCGTATCTTCAGGAATGAGACTAGGGAAGTGACCTTTTCAAAGTGAACACATCTGCACCTCTGCAGTCTTCACAGTGCAGCAGGAGACTGCAATTGTGGTCCTGATCACTGCAAACAATGCCAACCGTCTACAAGACATTCAGAGCAGGATCATTCAGGACAGTGATGCATTTCCTAATATTAACCGTGTTAGTTTAAAAGGAAAACAAGTGTACAGGGTGTCATGAGAGGAACACAGAGGGTAAAGGAGATGTGGGATCAGTATGTACAAGGTCATGCACTGTATTCTTTACTGTACTATACTGTAATATATATATATATATATATATATATATATATATATATATATATATATATATATTGTAATGGTTAGACTAACAGTATGGAGTGCACTGTACTCTTGATATTGTATATTTTTTTTCTTCAGAGAATACTGGAGCTTGATGCCAGCGTTACTCCCCATGAATATGTATTTGTGGATGAGGCTGGTTTCAATGTGACCAAAAAAAGGAGACGAAATCTCATTGGTCTTCGTGCCACAGTGGATGTCCCGGGTCAGCGTGGAGGAAATATAACCATGTGTGCTGCCATGTCTAGAAATGGTGTAAACTGTGTGTGTGTGTGTGTCTGTTCCTTTCTGCATTCGGACCCTGCAGGAGCCAGCGCAGCCAAACGCTGCACGGCCTCCTCTTTCATCCAGGGGAAGGTTGTGTTTGGATTCAATATGTTGACCCCCCGGGGTACTTTATTTAATAACCCCGCCCCCATTGCTGGATCACTACAGTAGCCGTGTATCTCAAATTAAAGAAACCCGCAAAACCAAAAAATAAATAAAAAGAACAACAATTTAAAAAGTTTAAAAAAGGGGCAGGGTCCCGAGCGCATTGTGGCTACCGTTATCCAATTTGTGATGCATGAAATATTGATATATCGAATTTCCCCGGGCAATGCTGAGTACTTCAGCTAGTGCTGGTGGTCCTAGATTCAATGTATGAAAGTCTTATCCCCCCAATAAGGGCCAGAGCTGACAAATTTTGTCATTGTATGGGACAATGTTGGCTTCCCAGACAACACCTCTCCAGGTCAAGACATCACTGCAGATGCAGGTCAAGGCCCGGTAGACTTTTGCGATGTAATTCTATAGTGTCTTTGATTACATGATGTTTAATGAAATATTTAAATTCATATAGTTTATGCTTTGTTTTTATTATGTCTCAGTCGTATAATTTTGGCCGTAGCTGTAGCTTATGCTAATTAAACGTAAAAACCAAGTTACATGACAAATGGTTAAGTGGTTCTCCAAATATATGGAACCCTATCCTTTGCGGGAGACTTCATAATACTGCAAGTCTGCCTTTCTCATTCCAGCACAGTGGAGAAAATGCTCACTGTATGAAAAGCAGGCGCTAAAAAAAAAAAAAGGGTAATATGGAACTGTGAGTACGCACGTGTGCAAAATGCCAGCTCTTTAGCGTGACGTCATGTTCCATGAGTTCAGGAAAAAAAAAAAAAAATCTCATCAAAGGCAACTGCTGGGCATCACCGAGTCCAGGAAGCACTTTAGGACTTGTGAAGATTAAAAGAAACCAATGCGTTTGCCTCTGCAGCGCACGCTCCCCAAATGAAGGAAAATGGGTCTCCAGAGATCATCAAGCAGATTAGGGCTGCATGGACGTGCGTAGCTAAGGGGAACGTGGTCCCTATCAGCCCAGGACAAGGCTATCTGCACACAGAGAGCGGCTCTCTCAATTAGAGTCGCTTTGGGACGAGGGAAGGCAGAGGTGGGTGGTCAAGCTGCAAAGGGGTTGGATTAGGTGCTCCCTCCAGTCCAGAGAAGGCTTGGGGCATGGAGACTGAACTGCTCCTTCACCCCCCTAAGAGAACGGGAGCTCCCTCCAGTCCAGAGAAGGCTTGGGGCATGGAGGGTGAACTGCTCCTTCACCCCCCTTAAGAGAACGGGTGCTCCCTCCAGTCCAGGGCAGACTTGAAGCATGGAGACTGCACTGCACCCTCCTTCCCTCACCCCCATGAGAAAGGGTGCTCCCTCCAGTCCAGGGCAGACTTGAAGCATGGAGCCTGCACTGCACCCTCCCTCCCTCACCCTCCCCCCCCTGAGAGAAAGGGCAGGCTTGAGGCACAGAGACTAGTCTAGTTTTGTGTTGTCTGCAGTGAGGCGCTTGGAATCTGAAGATGCTTAACTTTGGCAGGAGAACATTATGATGAATTTGGACAGGAAATCTCAAAAGAAATAATATCCTGCAATAAAAAAAAAACACCACAGAGGTTGCATGTAAGCTGACCTTACCATAAGTCTACTGGTGAAAGAGAATTTTTGTGGTGAATGGTGAATTTTTTTCCCCTTCATTTTTGCGTACAGGCAGATAATTGATACAGAAGTTGAAACAAAGATTGGTTCAGCTTTGAAATAAATAGCTATCCTATAAACGTTTACCATAGTCAAAGCACAGCAAAGTGTAATAAAGCACAGTGAAAGCATGGTCAAGCATTGTAAAGCACAGAGAGGTCTGGTAAAGCATAGGGAAGCATTGTAAAGCACAGAGAGGTCTGGTAAAGCATAGGGAAGCATTGTAAAGCACAGAGAGGTCTGGTAAAGCATAGGGAAGCATTGTAAAGCACAGAGAGGTCTGGTAAAGCATAGGGAAGCATTGTAAAGCAGAGAGGTCTGGTAAAGCATAGGGAAGCATTGTAAAGCACAGAGAGGTCTGGTATAGCATAGGGAAGCATTGTAAAGCACAGAGAGGTCTGGTAAAGCATAGGGAAGCATTGTAAAGCACAGAGAGGTCTGGTAAAGCATAGGGAAGCATTGTAAAGCACAGAGAGGTCTGGTAAAGCATAGGGAAGCATTGTAAAGCACCGAGAGGTGTGGTAAAGCATAGGGAAGCATTGTAAAGCACAGAGAGGTCTGGTATAGCATAGGGAAGCATTGTAAAGCACAGAGAGGTCTGGTATAGCATAGGGAAGCATTGTAAAGCACAGAGAGGTGTGGTAAAGCATAGGGAAGCATTGTAAAGCACAGAGAGGTCTGGTAAAGCATAGGGAAGCATTGTAAAGCACAGAGATGTCTGGTAAAGCATAGGGAAGCATTGTAAAGCACAGAGAGGTCTGGTAAAGCATAGGGAAGCATTGTAAAGCACAGAGAGGTGTGGTAAAGCATAGGGAAGCATTGTAAAGCACAGAGAGGTGTGGTAAAGCATAGGGAAGCATTGTAAAGCACAGAGAGGTCTGGTAAAGCATAGGGAAGCATTGTAAAGCACAGAGAGGTCTGGTAAAGCATAGGGAGGCATCGTAAAGCACAGAGAGGGATGGTAAAGTATATTAAACATGGTGTAAATGCTTAGCATGACCATAGGAAAACTGCAGAATTCCCGTGGTAAACCTGCATGCGTGTTGGATCGTCACTTCTGTGTTTATTTGTGAGAAGTGCACAAAATACAGTAACTAAATCACTCACCATTTAGAGTGGCGTGATTTCAAGCGATCAAAACCTGTTAAGTGTGCAACGGGTGTTGGATAAATATTTTTCAGTGACGAAATAAACTAGATCCTTTTTCTTATGGGATTGTATAGATTAGCGTTCAGGTTACACAGCCTATTTATTCCAAATGAATTCTCTGCTGCTTCAATTGTTTAGAAGCTGTCTTTCATTTTATCGCACAGCAGTGTGTGTGTGTGTGTGTGAGGCGATCCCAAGGCGCTCCTCTCCCAGAGGAACAGAGAGACACAGCGGGTTACAGACTGACCCTCTGTACCGGAGAGGGAACTGCAATATAAATACAGGACATACTGGGACACCCAGCGAGACAGCCTGGGACTGCTAATCTCAGATCACTGTGTCCTCAACCCACCCTGTCCCACTAGCATTCGTTATCACTTTAACCCTTTCGTCAACGCCCGCTAGAGGGAACATGTACTGTGTTACAATCCAGATCGTTCATTTTCAGGGTTTTTTGTATATATTTTTATATATATATATATATATATATATATATATATATATATATATATATATTCTCATTTTCAGGTTTTTGTATTATATATATATATATATATATATATATATATATATATATATATATATATATATAATGTCCTGGTTATTTTTCAGTCTTTATTACAACAAACAAAAAATGTAAAGAGGTGAAAAAAAAAAACATTTTTAAATTTCCCAGTTTTCCAGGCAGGTTACCCTAAAGCAGGGCTACTCAACCCTGGTCCTGGACAGCTACTGGGTCTTCTGGTTTTCGTATCAGCTGAGCTCTGTTACTCAATTGCACCAATTATTGGCTTAATCAGTCCAGATTCCGAGCCGTTCCAGATCTTACCATTGATGCTGTGGAGACTCCTGTAAAACCTGCAGGATCGGGGCTCTCCGGGAGCAGAGCTGCAGGATCGGGGCTCTCCAGGAGCACAGATGCAGGATCGGGGCTCTCCAGGAGCAGAGCTGCAGGATTGGGGCTCTCCGGGTGCAGAGCTGCAGGATCGGGGCTCTCCGGGAGCAGAGCTGCAGGATTGGGGCTCTCCGGGAGCAGAGCTGCAGGATTGGGGCTCTCCGGGAGCAGAGCTGCAGGATCGGGGCTACCCAGGACCAGAGCTGCAGGATCGGGGCTCTCCAGAGTTGCAGGATCGGGGCTCTCCAGAGCTGCAGGATCGGGGCTCTCCAGGATCTGGGCTCTCCAGGACCAGAGCTGCAGGATCAGGGCTCTCCAGGACCAGAGCTGCAGGATCGGGGCTCTCCAGGGCCAGAGCTGCAGGATCGGGTCTCTCCAGGGCCAGAGCTGCAGGATCAGGGCTCTCCAGAGCTGCAGGATCGGGGCTTTCCAGGACCAGATCTGCAGGATCGGGGCTCTCCAGGACCAGAGCTGCAGGATCGGGGCTCTCCAGGGCCAGAGCTGCAGGATCAGGACTCTCCAGAGCTGCAGGATCGGGGCTTTCCAGGACCAGAGCTGCAGGATCGGGGCTCTCCAGGACCAGAGCTGCAGGATCGGGGCTCTCCAGGACCAGAGCGGCAGGATCGGGGCTCTCCTGGACCAGAGCGGCAGGATCGGGGCTCTCCTGGATCGGGGCTCTCCATGTTGGAGATTCCTGCACTGAAGCATGTTACTCTAAAGAAACAGATTCCAGAGGCAAGGGGGTTAACAACAGCATTTTGGACGTAATCACCCCAGCTCTATTTTGGGCCTGGCGTTGCTAATTGAAGTTAATTGATAAATGACCCCCCCCCCCAGGGCCCCCAGTTTAGATGCAACACCGTGTCAGTGGGGAGGTGGGTGGGCTTTCATACACTGTAAAAAAATAAATAAAACACAAAACATATTTTTACAGTAAATTTACCTTAATATTGGCTTAATAAAACTGTATGTTGATTAATTTTCGTGTATATTTCCGTATTATTAAAAGGTAATCATTTGTTTCTAAAGTATTTTACACTAATATTGAACAATTGTTTTGTGTACTATAAAAAGACATGTCACTATTAAGCTAAATATACCGTAAAAATACGGTATTTGTTTTACAGGAGAGCTTGTGTGAGGGCAGGGGGGGGGCATAAAAAAAAAGGTAAAAAAGTGTGTACAGCTACAGCAAAAGTTTTGCAGCATCCCCCTATAGAAGGGAGGGGAGGGGAGGGGGGCATTTTGTTCCACAATTGAACCCTAATTGCAGGAAATTTGCAGGAAGTCAATTAGTTTTATCACTGGTACACAAAGACTCACAGCCAGTGAAAAATTCCAGCCCGGTCACGTAGCGAGGGGGTGCGCGTGACGCCAGCGGTGCCCTTTCAAGTTCTTTGATAAATATTCGTTACTCGCTTTTTAAAAATCTGTCCCACTCTTGAGCAGCAATTGATTCCCATTCACGTTTTTAAGATCCTGTCAGAATGGGCTGGCTACAATCAGGATTGCTGTAGGTCAGTGGTTATGTTTTAATTTACTTCTATTACAATAGTTCAAAAATACATACAATTGATGACAAAAAGTATGTTAACAATAAAACAAATATCAATAACAACACAATAACAACAATAATGGACGCAAATAATAACACTTAAAACAAACAAAACAAAAAACACGTCATTGAATTCATATTTTTGAAATGGTGGTCCAGTGGTCAAACAAAGAGATTTGATACCAGGAGGTTCCCAGTCCAATCCCACCTCAGCCACTGTATGTGACCCTGAGCAAGTCACTTCACCTCCTTGCGCTCCGTCCTAAAACAAACGAGCTCCTATTGGAAGTGACTCTGCAGAGGCAGCAGCAGTTATTGATGAAGCAGAGTTCACCCCTTAGTCTCTGGATAGAAACGTCTGACTAATGAATAATAATAATAATAATAATAATAATAATAATAATAATAATAATAATAATAACTGACATACGATTTAAATAATTGACTCAGAATAGGAAATCTATACTTTAGGTTTTTTTTGTTTTTTTTTAATGGTCGTGTTTTTAAAAAGCCGTTCAGCCAAACAAGATTACTGAGCCACAAAATGGCCCCGCTCGTGTTTTGAATACAATTTGTTGTAAAAGCAATCGTTTCTCAGACCCAGCTAAACCTAAACACGACCCGAGCCACAAAAAAAAACGCTCCCCTAATTAACTCACATTGTTGTTTGACTTGACTCCTTAAAGCAAGACATAACAAAAACTGCCAGATTCCTGTCACAGCTGATTGATTCGTGGTGACCGAGCCCCGCCGTTATTATAAAAATAAATAAAACAACGGACGGCGACTGACCATTGTCCTGTGACGTCACAGTCTGAGGCGCGGACTCGCTCCAGTCGCGCGGCTTTGCTCTTACTCACGCGGGAAGACCGTTACAAGAGGCGGGAGAATTCACAATGTCGAAGAAAGCAGGTAAAAATAAACGGAAATACATTCAAATATTTGCGGGTTCAAAAACGGCAGGACAAGATTCACAAGTGGAAAATACGAACGCGTTAATTACCGGTTTATATAATAAATACATTAAATATAAATATGTTATTAAACCTGCAAGTCAGTGACTTGCAGGCCCAGCTTATCTTGGTGAAAACATTACTTTGGCCCTGTTTAACGTTACAGTATCTATTTAGGGGTCTAATCTAAACTGTTGCCGTCAAAAGTAATATTTTAAATATTTAAATATTTTTTATTTTTTTTTATTTATTTTTTTTATAGTAAATATTTAATTATTAACCAATATGACTGCAGGCTTACTAATTTCAATTTAAACTCTGACCCGTTTATGTAGGGTGCTGTTCCCCCAAACATGCCTTAATAATTTTTCAAATGTTTGGTCCCTCCATTGTTTTTGAAATGTTCCCCTCAAAACCGGCTTGATGGAGACAGACAGCCCTCCTGGCGTTAATTATGTAAAGAATAAGCGATCCATAGTAATGCGGTTCCCGGATAATATAGGTTACTAGTATACTAAATTCAAACTATTCGAGATGATAGAAATTATTAAGGGTAGCAAATACATGTCATGGTTTGAACGTGTAGTTAAACGAGGCCACGAATTTGAAAGGGAAGGTGAAGCGCATGCGCGCAGGCAGTCACAAGGTTTTTTTTTTTGTTAGTTTGTTTAATATAAAAACAAAAGCAGTATATTCAAGAAGCATTCTTTGGAAGAAAAAAAAAAAAAGCAAACCATTTGCATAACGATTTTGACGTGCAGCTAGCCAAATGGCTAATTGCTAAATAACACATATTAAACGTGGAATTCAATCCACGTTTGGGTTTCTCTGGACTGTATTGGTGTGTTATCTGTGTTTTTAAGCTGTAGCCGCGGCTGTGAACGAGGAGGCGGTAGTCCGAGCCCAGCCACAGGTCACGGTAAACAGGGTCAGTGCCGCCCCAGATGAAGTCTTGTGGTCGTCAGGGCTGTGCGACTGCATGAAGGACATCAAAATCTGTAAGTATGTCAAGATTGCTAATTAGTATAATGCTAGTGTTAATGTCTCTGTTCATTTACTCCAGTCACTTCCCTAGTGTTAATGCCTGTACATTTACTCCAGTCAAGTACAGTAAACTTCCCGGTTCAGTCCCAGCTCAGCCACTGACTCACTGCGTGTGACCCTGAGCAAGTCACTTATTATTATTAATAATATTTATTTAAATTTATTTATTTATTAGACACCCTTATCCAGGGCGACTTACAGTCGTAAACAAAAATACATTAAGAATCACAGTACAAGTAATAATACAATTAAAGAGCAAGATAAATACAATGACTTTGGTTCTAGCAAGTACAAGTATATGACAAAATACGATTCAATAACAGAGCAGATGACAGTGTTAGTGATAGTTACATCAGGATAGAATTAAATACAATATACTACAGATTACATAACACTTGTGACAGATTACAGTACTCTAAAGTACAGGATTAAATGCAGTAAAATAGGGAGCAGATAAGAGCAAGTAAGGAAGAGTGTTAAGTGTCCAGAGGGGAAAAAAAAAGAGGAGTTCTATTTAACCTCCTTGTGCTCTGACCTTCGGACGAGACATCAAACATACACGGTCCTATTGTAAGGGACTCTGCAGCAGCAGCAGCAGCAGGAGCAGATCTTGATGCAAAGTTCACCCCCAAGTCTGCAAGTCGCTTTGGATAAAAGCATCTATTAAATGTCCAAATAATAATAATAATAATAATAATAATAATAATAATAATAATAATAATAATACTGTTGTGTGAGCTGCCCATGGAAAATTGTAGCAGAGCTCAGTTCTGGCTCACCGACCCCCCTGTTTGTGTTGCTGTTTGCAGGTCTGTGTGGCACCTTCTGCCCCTGTATCCTGGCGTGTAACGTAGCTGAGGGGTTTGGGGAGTGCTTGCTGCTGCCCTGTCTGAGCGGGACCCTGATGGCAATATGCACTGGGATGAGAGAGAGGCACAACATAGCAGTGAGACACACAGCAGCCCTGCCCCCCTGCAGCAGCATTTCATGTTACATTTTCAAAAAACCATCACATTTTAAATTGTGTCCCTATGTCTCGTTTCACATTTTTCTCCTACATCTGGCATAAGTTACAGCTATGGCCAAAGGTTTTGCGTCCCCTAAAATTTTAGGTTTAAAAAAAATAAAAATAAAAAACTAGGTTAACAAATTTATGTTTTATTTAACATCCTGTAACTACAAAATGGGATCGCAAATAAAGTCTGCCGGAAGCCATAATAGTAGTCCAGTAGTATTTGATGTTAGATTTTGAAATGTCACATTTTTCCATTTTTATCAGTTTTTTCGTTTAAGGATATGGAAAACTACAAAGCAAACGCCATGCAGTTCAATATGTTAACGTATCATTATTCCAGCGGGTTTCATTCGACTTGATGAAGTAAAATGAGATCATTCCTTAGGGGGATGCTGCAAGACTTCTGGCCAGAGCTGTCAGTGGAAATGGAGTGTTTGTACATCGCAGCTAATCTAAACAAACAGTGTCAACTCTTGGGTTGTGTTTATTACAATGAAACTTGGTCAGGACATTCTTCAACACAAGATCAGAATATAGAGGCACCTGTCAGACACGGCCGTCTGCAGTCTGCCTGTAAATGATGAAACTTGCCTTGATAAAACTTGACACACTTCTCATTTCTGTCTCTCTCTCTCTCTCGTGTGTGTGTTTCAGGGCACAGTGTGCAACGACTGGGTGGCGTTTACTTGCTGTGCTCCATGTGCTTTGTGCCAGCTTGCCCGGGAGATGAAGTCCAGAGGAATGGCGTGAGGAAGAGTTCCACTTTGTCTGTCTTCGTCTCTGTCTCCTGTTGCAAGCCAGCAATCCCGAGGCAGCTGCGGGAATGCAACACTCTTAACACTGGTAACGGCTGAGTTAATCTCCCAACTGCAGCTCCTGTACAAAGTATCGTGCGGTGTAACTGTAGTCCAGCAAAGCAGCGTACAGCTATGGCTAAAAGTTTAGCATCACCTACAATTCTAAGATTGAAACCCAATAAAAAAAAAATGTGAACATAATTTAGATCTACACAATGATATCGCTAAAAGTCTAACCAGAAGCCATAATAGTAGTACAGTAGTAGTTTCAGCTTTTGAAATGTCACATTGTCAGTTTTTCGTTAGGGAAAACTACAAAGAGGTGGTGTGCAGTTCAATCTGTTAACGTGACATTATTCCAGCAGGTTTCATTCGGCTTTATGAAGCCCGGCGAGTTCCTTCTATAAGGTGATGCAACACTTTGGGTCAGAGCTGTACAGTGGTTGTCCCTGTTCCACAGCGAGTGACAAAGACTGTATGGTTCTGGGTTCATATACATGCCAATGTATTCACGTGCCTTTTACATTCCTTTCTGTGAGCTAGGCAGGGACTACAAGTACCAGCATGCATTTGGATGCAAGTTTAAAACCCTGGACCCTGGCTCACTGTCCCAGCTATTCAGTAGCTAGATATCCTTTACACAATCAATTCTCTTGCCATAACATCCTTCCAGTGTTAGAACAGCAAGTAGCACAAAAAAATACATGCAAATAATAATTAGTGTCTCCCCCTCCCCCGTGGTTTACAAATCTCAAAACAGCAGGATCTCCCCTTAAATGACTTGTATTTTAACCATATAAAAATATGCAATGTTCTAGTTCTGGTGAGCAATCTGTTAATTCTGTTAAAGTGTTTTGTTTTGTTTTTTCTTCATTTGCAAGTGTTTGTTGTAGGGTGATGAAAGTTCAATAAAAACTGTTGAAAGTTTTAACACCAAAAAAAATAAAATAAATAAAATACTAGTCCTGGCTTTTGTGTGATTAAAGCAGACAAAGTCTGCCCCCACTATTCTTGGTTATATTAAATCTTCAACAAATAGTATTAACTAAATAATACTGAATTCATATCGCCTTGGTACTGTACTTCTGCATGGACAGAAACTGCATGTAGAAGGTTATATGTTTTTTTTATTTTTTTATTAATAGACAGCCTTTTCCCCTTGTGAAATTCACAGCCGAATGTGGAATATATTTGATCATTCTAACAGCATGACTTTGATCCAGCAGGACGGTACTCAGTACTAAGCAAGCGCTACCGGATATACAGATGTACAGCTGCGGCCAAACGTTTTGAAGTCTCACCCTACAGAATGAACTAATGTTGCTTCATGAAGTCGATTGAAACCTGCTGAATAACGTTACGTTAACGTAACTTGCATACCGTTTGCTTTGTCGTTTCCCCCCATACATACAGAAAAACACGTGACATTTCGAAATCTAATATGAAATACTACTGTACAACTATTATGACTTCTGGTACACTTTTGTGCGATATCATTTTGTAGTTTCTTTGATTACATGATGTGAAATACAAGATCTACCTTTATGTTTATATATTTCCCCCAATCCTAAAGTTCTAGGTAATGCAAAACGTTTGGCCACAGCTGTAGGTGTGGTGTTCTGTGCGGGGGAGGGGGGGGACATCTGCACAGATTAAAATGTGCAATATTCAAATTTTGGCAGATACTATTTCCGACATGCGATTTGTAATTACGAACTCATTGTCGCTGCTGGTTTACAAACGCGTCACTGAATTTCGTGTGACTGAATTTACAAGCGCGTCACTAAATTTCGTATGACCACTTGTTCAAGTGGTTGTAAATAAAAGTTATATGTACTAGACAAAGTTTAGAAGGCATCCTTACACAGGTTTACCATAGTAAAAACACGGTAAAGCATAGGGAAGCCTTGTAAAGCACAGAGAGGTCTGGTAAAGCATAGGGAAGCCTTGCAAAGCACAGAGAGGTCTGGTAAAGCATAGGGAAGCCTTGTAAAGCACAGAGAAGTCTGGTAAAGCATAGGGAAGCATTGCAAAGCACAGAGAGGTCTGGTAAAGCACAGAGAAGCTTAATACAAAAAAAAAAATAGATAACGACAAACCATGGCAAATTCACAGTATAACCATTGGAAAACATGGTGGGAAAACTGCAAAAAAGAAATACTGTGCAAATTTAGCAGGGCAAACTTATTAGGACTTAAGAGGAGACAGCTAGTTAATGCTATGGAGGTGGAGTGCCATCTAGAGGGTGTTTGGTTAATTGCAGGTAGGTCTCTGCGATGTGATTTAACAGAAATGTCCCAATAAATTTATCTATCTATCTATATATCTATATATCTATCTATATATCTATATATCTATATATCTATATATAGACTAAGTTGAACAAGAGGGTTCAATTTAATTCTCATCCCAGGAGAATTTGAAGTCAGTATCCTTCATCTCTTCCCGGTAAACAGAGTTAAAACGCTCTTCGTTGGCCGCACTGAAGTGGTTTCTCCAGTCCCCAGAAACTCTTGATTTAAAAAAAAAAAAAAAAAAGAAAAAGAAAGAAATGTAAAATGAAATAAAATAAACGTTTCTGTTTTTGTTATTTAATTCAAAAGCAATCGTGCTCTTGCATTAGGAAAGGGAGGGCCGGGGACAGTGAGACTGACAGAGCCGTGTTCCCCAGACCGGATGGATCAATGAAGTAATGCGAAAGCTGCTGTTGGGTTCTTGGAGTTGTTTCAAAGGCAACAGTATGTACAGTTAAACAGCAAAAGGGGCGTGGCTGCACGGCGAGCACGACAACAGGTCACTGCATTTGCTGGCACGTAGTGTTCTACAGAGTACAGTTAGGCCCTACTCTGCAGCCTCAAACGTCCCGCGAAATGCCGGACAATAGACACAGTGGAAAGCAGGAGCACTTTTGCCGTGTAAAAGAAATATCGCAAAAGTCAAATATCGTAAAGGGACCAAAATCCTCAGTCAGCATGCCTGAAAAAAAAAGTCTTGAACCCCTGCCTGTTAATGTCGCTTCAAAAAAATAAAAAAAAATAGACCCAAGCACAAATTGTGACCGCAAGACCCACCTTTTCTTAAAAACTGGGACTTCTCCTTGTTGAAGACCTCCCCGGGCACCAGGGAGTAGTTCGACATGGCGTTGTTCTTCATGCTTTCGAAGCCGCTTTTTTCGACAATCCTGTCAACAGCCTCCTCGCTCAGAGGCCTCCCCAGAAAACGGCTAAACTTTACCACGGCGCCCCTTAAATCCTAGAAATTCAAAAAGGCACGATGAATACACCCTCCATTAACCGGCAGGACCGGTCATATCCGATCCTGTAAGATACGACACCCTCCATTAACCGGATTGCGTCATTTACACACGTTGCTGCTACTGCCGGCTGAATGGAGCTGGTGGAAACGGATGAACGCACATTTTATTATGGGGTCTCAAACAGTAAACTTAGCTCTGAGCAAGGCAGAACGGATTCTGTCGTGTTTAATAGCCGCGTGTTCACAGCGCGGCTTTTTCCATCCAGCTGAACAAGGACTTCGAGGTAGAGCAATTGTTTTGGATTATTTTATTATTGTATTGTTATTTCACAGAGTGTGGTCTAGAACATAAGAAAGTTTACAAAACGAGAGGAGGCCATTCAACCCATCTTGCTCGTTTGGTTGTTAGTAGCTTATTGATCCCAGAATCTCATCAAGCAGCTTCTTGAAGGATCCCAGGGTGTCAGCTTCAACAACATTACTGGGGAGTTGGTTCCAGACCCTCACAATTCTCTGTGTAAAAAAGTGCCTCCTATTTTCTGTTCTGAATGCCCCTTTATCTAATCTCCATTTGTGATCCCTGGTCCTTGTTTCTTTTCTCAGGTTGAAAAAGTCCCTTTTGTCGACATTGTCTATACCTTTTAGGATTTTGAATACTTGAAATCAGATCGCCGCATAGTCTTCTTTGTTCAAGACTGAATAGAGTCAATTCTTTTAGCCTGTCTGCATACAACATGCCTTTTAAACCTGGGATAATTCTGGTTGCTCTTCTTAGATCTCTCTTTGTATTTGGCCCTATTCTCACTTAGTTTACACGCGACTTCCTGCGCGTAAATATCACGTAAACCATTGAGACTCGTGAACTGAAGAGGCAGAGAGAAATGTGCTTCTGTACCTCCAGCATCTCCTCATACGTGACGTACAGGATACGCTCCTTCAGCTCCGAGCTCCTCCAGCCTTTCACGTGGTCACACCACTTCCCGAAAAACACTGGCAACACAAAACACACTGAAAATTGCTGAATGATTATAAAAAACAAAAACAGACAAAAATACAACAATCGCATTGCACTTCTGCGGCGCCTTTTGCGACCACGTCCTCTCAGCGAACGCCGTAAAATAAAAAATTAAAACGCACTGAACACTACAGCATGTGACCACTAGGTGTCACTGTGCTCCCTGTAATGCTGCCCCGCAACATCCTGTTCAATGCGGGTGAATGTTTACTGCGTTCTTCCCTAGTAAAAAGACTGTCCGCACATCTCCTACATCAGAGCTTACGTTTGCCAGCCAAGAACTTTTCCATGAATTCCTCGAAGGTGCCGGGTTCCTCCAGGAAGGTAGCCATGCCGTGGAAGTGGAAAGACGACACCAGGACATCCTTAGGGTTCCGAGTGACATAGATAACCTGGAAGATCGACCACAGCATCAAAACCAGGGTTAGCAACAGCAGTAAAGCAGAGGGAACACGAAGCCGCTTTCTTAGGAAGTGCAGTGGCCTGAAACCTCGTCTCCTGAAACCCAGTTCCAAACCACAAAGTGCAACCCACCATTAAAATCTTTTACAAGGCTACCATGGTTAACTGAATTAGCTGTTCCATTACACACATTAAGCACATGGCTGATCTCATTTTAAACCTATGTTTTATCTTATACCAAACTGGTTTAAGATTACCAACACAGGCGCTTGGTGGTCCAGTCGTTAAACGGTCCCTGGTTTTAATCCCGGCTCAGCCACTGACTCACTGTGTGTGTGTGTGTGTGTGTGTGTGACCCTGAGCAAGTCACTTCACCTCCTTGTGCTCCATCCTAAGAAATCAGGGCAGCAGTGTGGAGTAGCAGGCTGGAGGGTCGTGGGTTCAATCACAGGTGGGGGACACTGCTGCTGCTGTACCCTTGAGCAAGGTAATTTACCGAGATTGCTCCAGTAAAAAACCCAACTTTATAAATGGGGAATTGTATGCAAAAAATAATGTGATATCTTGTAACAATTGTAAGTCGCCCTGGATAAGGGCGTCTAAAATAATAATACGTAAAACAAACAAGGTCCTATTGGAAGTGACTCAGCAGCTGTTCATGAATCATAGTTCACTCCCTAGTCTAAGTCGCTTTGGATAAAAAGGTCTGCTAAATAATAATAATAATAATAATAATAATAATAATAATAATAATAATAAATTAATTCGTTATTTTGTATTATATATTATTATTATTATTTTGTATTATATATTATTATTTTGTATTATATATTATTATTTTGTATTATATATTATTTTGTATTATATATTATTATTGTAGGATTGCCATCGTACAATAGGAGCCAGCCCGGGTGACACACCTTGGCCTTTGATTGGCTGAAAGAGGAGGGCATGAGCTGGTATGGTAAGTGGGTGACAATGCCTCTTGGGGAGGGACGGGCATCCAAAAAGAGTGGGGCTCTCGTCTCCTCGAGCCAGGGCATCCGGTCCCAGTTCGGGATGGTCTGTATTGGGGACAAGTCCCCACCGCTCAGAATCACGGGAACGATCTCCTGCATCCACGTCGTACCTGAAAAGAAAACAGAAGGAAAGATCGAGTCGGGGGTCGGCCGGCAAACCGATCCCACAATAACCGAGGCGTGGGGCAAAACTCCCGTTCGGACGAATTCCACAAGGATTCCATAAACAGAAAAGCAACAAGTTACCCCTGAGTGCTTTTTTTTTTCTTAGCTTTGACCTTGGGGTGAAAGGCTAAAAATGAAAAACACAAAATACAAAAAAAAAAAAATCTGAATCTTTACAGGAAGGTCCTCAAATCGAAACTCGCCTACCTCCCCTCAAACAAAGGGTTCATTTGAAACCAGTTGTTGGATGATCTGGTCCGTGTTATTCAAGATACAAATAAATACAAAGACTCATAACTTAGGAACGGCAGGTTTATGCAAATTCCACATCTAGCAACGTGTCATTTACTTTTCTTAGAGCTGGCTCAATACATATTGCACTTGGCATCCTGTTCTTTGTTTTGTTCCAAGTATTATTTTCATCCACCTGCCCCAACAGAACAACATTGAAACTCAATACGTTCCATTTGCAATCCACCTTTATTTAAGCAGTGAGTCACCCGAGATTCACGTGGAACAAACACACCTAAGTCAGTGTGAATGCCAGGTTGGTGTCCATGTAACGTGATCGCTGCCACCCCCTTTGTTATCCGGTAAAGTCCGGAATAGAGTTAGGTGCGTTAACTCTTATAGGTAATAGTGCAATTATTAATAGGTAAATAGACTGTCCTATGGCTAAAATGAACAGCAGACCGGGAGCATAAGTAATAGCTCAAAGCTTTTATTAATTACAATAAAATAGTTAAAAACCCAATAAAATAATCAAAATTCCATCAAGAAATGTGATCACAATTGCAGTCAGTACTGGCTGCTGCCAGTAATTGCCTGGGAGACCGAGAAATATTTTACATCATGGATTTTGAGACATGGAAAAAAAAAAATGATTAGCTAAGAAAGTTCGCTGCACAAAGCACTATGCAGCACAATCTGCCTTAAAATAAAATCAAATAAATACACAGAGGGTTGGTAACGCATAGAACATAAGAAAGTTTACAAACGAGAGGGAGGCTTTCAGCCCATCTTGCTAGTTTGGTTGTTAGTAGCTTATTGATCCCAGAATCTCATCAAGCAGCTTCTTGAAGGATCCCAGGGTGTCAGCTTCAACAACATTACTGGGGAGTTGGTTCCAGACCCTCACAATTCTCTGTGTAAAAAAATACCTCCCATTTTCTGTTCTGAATGCCCCTTTATCTAATCTCCATTTGTGACCCCTGGTCCTTGTTTCTTTTTTCAGGATAAAAAAAGTCCCCTGGGTCGACATTGTCTATACCTTTTAGGATAAACCTTTTAGGATAAAGTTTGTAAAGCACAAAGCACAGGGAGGTCTGGTAAAGCATAGGGAAGTATTGTAAAGCACAGAGAGGTCTGGTAAAGCATAGGGAAGCATTGTAAAGCACAGAGAGGTCTGGTAAAGCATAGGGAAGCATTGTAAAGCACAGAGAGGTCTGGTAAAGCATAGAGAAGCATTGTAAAGCACAGAGAGGTGTGATCAAGCATAGGGAAGCATTGTAAAGCACAGAGAGGTCTGGTAAAGCATAGGGAAGCATTGTAAAGCACAGAGAGGTCTGGTAAAGCATAGGGAAGCATTGTAAAGCACAGAGAGGTCTGGTAAAGCATAGGGAAGCATTGTAAAGCACAGAGAGGTGTGGTAAAGCATAGGGAAGCATTGTAAAGCACAGAGAGGTGTGGTAAAGCATAGGGAAGCATTGTAAAGCACAGAGAGGTGTGGTAAAGCATAGGGAAGCATTGTAAAGCACAGAGAGGTATGGTAAAGCATAGGGAAGCATTGTAAAGCACAGAGAGGTATGGTAAAGCATAGGGAAGCATTGTAAAGCACAGAGAGGTATGGTAAAGCATAGGGAAGCATTGTAAAGCACAGAGAGGTATGCTAAAGCATAGGGAAGCATTGTAAAGCACAGAGAGGTCTGGTAAAGCATAGGGAAGCATTGTAAAGCACAGAGAGGTATGGTAAACCATAGGGAAGCATTGTAAAGCATTGTAAAGCACAGAGAGGTGTGGTAAAGCATAGGGAAGCATTGTAAAGTACTTTGAAGCATTAGGAATACCGTGCTTTAATAATAATAATAATAATAATAATAATTTTTTAAACATACAGTGGTATAAATCCTTACAGATATGTATAAATCCTTACAGTAATGCATGCATAAACTCACCCGATTTGGGGTAGGTTACAACGAAGACATCATCGTCCCTAACCTGAAAGTCCTCGGCGAATTTCAGGCTTTCTGCCGAGTGTACCGCCTTTGGGAGCGGGATCCCTTTGTAGATCAGATTCTTCTCCTCGTTGTCCATGTCGGTCTGCTACTCTGGAAGCTGAATTAGCGCAGCCTGCTCCGCATTTAAAAAGGGATCCAATTGCTCGGCTTAACGGCACTTTATTTAATCAAGTCATTTCAGCGTTATCTGTGTGTCTCCGCCCACTATTCCCTATACAGCCAATGAGATTCCGCCTGTGCTTTACCACACCTCTCTGTGCTTTACAATGCTTCCCTATGCTTTACCATACCTCTCTGTGCTTTACAATGCTTCCCTATGCTTTACCATACCTCTCTGTGCTTTACAATGCTTCCCTATGCTTTACCAGACCTCTCTGTGCTTTACAATGCTTCCCTATGCTTTACCATACCTCTCTGTGCTTTACAATGCTTCCCTATGCTTTACCATACCTCTCTGTGCTTTACAATGCTTCCCTATGCTTTACCAGACCTCTCTGTGCTTTACAATGCTTCCCTATGCTTTACCAGACCTCTCTGTGCTTTACAATGCTTCCCTATGGTTTATTACACTGTGCTATGCTTTGAGACCCGACTTCATAATCTTCTGGCTGGCATCACTGTGGTTCTCGGAACCGGGAGAGCACTGATGAGCCGAACAGCCTACTGGGGCACGGAGCTTTTCTTACGTTCTTTATAATAAGCGTTCTCCTCACACGCTCTAAAGCGCGAAGCTCAGCCCGAGAAGCTGAAGCAGTCTTTTGGTTGCGAGCGCAATCTGTTGTTGCATTTTCGTACTCTCTTGCACAGCACTTGTCTGAAGAGCGCATTGCCGCTTGCTTTCCTGTGCCGCAATCCTAACGGGCGGAATAAGTTTCTCAAAACTGCCCTGCTTTCCTGTCCCAAACGCAGGGGGGGAAAGGGGCGCCCGTTGGTTCTTTCACAATGTGTGTAAGCTAACGGCGATGGCAATACAGTATTTCCTTGCACACTATGTAACTGTAACCCCTGTATGTGATGGAACCCGTGCAAAGCGGCACGCGTCTCTGCTTTCAGCCCATCCGCGCTCGTCCGGTTCCCAGTAGCTGATTGATCTAAAAACCTGATCAAGTCGGGTTTTAAAGGATCCAAATGATTCAGCCTCATCAACATGACTAGGTGGTAACCCTTGCACCTGTCCCTTATTTTCCCACGGTTTTTTTTTTGGTCACTTACAAACATAAGAAAGTTTACAAACGAGAGGAGGTCATTCGGCCCATCTTGCTTGTTTGGTTGTTAGTAGCTTATTGATCCCAGAATCTCATCAGAATGATCCAGCATTACTGGGGATTTGGTTCCAGACAATTCTCCCAGAACAGATTTTCTGTACTCTAGGCTTACTGTTAAACCCCCTTATGTCAACAAACCTTTAAGTTCTGCAAAAGTCATGTATGGTGTGGTTTCTGGTATCTCCGTCTGTACCCAGCAGGGTCTAGGACTCAGGGAACCCTGTGGCTTCTCCGGTGACTCCCGGTAAATATAAATAAATAAAATTAAATAAATATTGACGCAATTTCAAGCTTCTTGGACAGCAACATAATCTCACAATCCTAAGAAACGTTGAGAAAAGCCGTGCTTTCTGTAAACTGCACCTGGCTGATTTTAACTGTGGGGCATCGGACCAAGAATTATATTTGTGGCACACACGAGAGATCACAAAAACACCAACCAAGCCACTGACTCTCAGAAAACCAGCCTTTCAATAATATCTTTCGTTGCCAAAGTGATAACGAAAATCTCCAAAATGCCCATTTGCAGAGCCCTTTTCGTGTTGTGAGGAGTTCAACAGATCTGTACAGCATCGGCTACTTGTAATAAATTAACAACCGTAACAAAAAACAATAACAAAAAACATTGGAAACAAAAAATTTCAAAGGTCATTGTGAACCAGCTACTGGCAGCTCTCTATTCAACGGGCTGGCACTGTACCCCTTCATCCTGGCCACGTGATTACACGTCATGTCTGTTCAATAGAGTCAGGCAGGTTCGTTGCCATGCCAACCAGGCCGGACTGTGCAACCACTTTACAGTAACCGCAATGGGAAACCCAATTCATCCATCCCTGGAGTGCTTTCCTGAATAGATGGTGAAGCACAGGGAAGCATTGTAAATCACAGAGAGGTATGATCAAGCATAGGGAAGCATTGTAAAGCACAGAGAGGTCTGGTAAAGCATAGGGAAGCATTGTAAAGCACAGAGAGGTGTGGTAAAGCATAGGGAAGCATTGTAAAGCACAGAGAGGTCTGGTAAAGCATAGGGAAGCATTGTAAAGCACAGAGAGGTGTGGTAAAGCATAGGGAAGCATTGTAAAGCACAGAGAGGTATGGTAAAGCATAGGGAAGCATTGTAAAGCACAGAGAGGTCTGGTAAAGCATAGGGAAGCATTGTAAAGCACAGAGAGGTGTGGTAAAGCATAGGGAAGCATTGTAAAGCACAGAGAGGTATGATCAAGCATAGGGAAGCATTGTAAAGCACAAAGAGGTCTGGTAAAGCATAGGGAAGCATTGTAAATCACAGAGAGGTGTGGTAAAGCATAGGGAAGCATTGTAAAGCACAGAGAGGTGTGGTAAAGCATAGGGAAGCATTGTAAAAAATAAAAAAAAAACTTGGCATTGAAACGCTTGCCATTGAATCTGTACGTTTTGGCATTGCTTAACTTCCCTTGCATAACTGGAGACAGATTGAGACGCGTAGGTCGTCTAAGAAAAAAAAAATGCAAACAAAAAAAACGACACACACCAGGCGGGATGACTGCAGACTACAGCTGGAACCGGGTTAGACTGGAAAGAAATGCGTTTTACAAACTGGTTTTGGGGTGAATATATAAAACAAGATAAATCAATTTGAATTAGCAAGCAAAAAAAAACACACACGCACACACACACACACACCACACCTAGAAATATATTCTGTCGGGTGAAAGAAAAGTGAATGACAGAAGAAAAAAAAAAAAGTTTGCTGGAGGTGACGTTGGCATAGTTGCTAAGGCAACGACCCGCGTAGCATTTGGCTTAACGTGTAACAGGTATGTGCGGGGAAGCTGCGGGAAAAAAAGAGCGCTCTGATAAAACTATTAACCCCAGTGACTTTGTAACGGACAGCCGGGCGTGGTCGGTTGCGCTTGAGTGGAGTAACATCCGAAAAACGCGTTTCTATTATAAAATTAGTAAGAGAACAGAAACGAAATGCAGGCACGCAGTCTCTGAGCCTACCTGCGCAACAGAATCACAGTGTGTTCCTCACACGCATCGGCAATAATGGAAGAAGAGAGGCCCTTTTGTTTTCTGTAGTGCAGAGCTGTGCTGAGGGGAGACAGGGCTGGTGGACAGAGAGCCGCGCTGAGGGGAGAGAGATCGCTCAGAAACACAAACTGCATTGAAACGAGAATGAAATGTGTTGACTAATTGGGGTGGGTGACTACCAGATTTTCAATACCTCCGAAGCTTAGAAATAGTTTTTAAAAAAAACCACACGATTATTATTATTATTTTAAAATAATGTTTATGATTTCGATAACCTCTTTTTATTTCTGGTTTAATACCGTCTTCTGCACGACCGCTGCACCTTCGTGTAATGAATGTACTTGTGACCTTTCAGCGTGCGCCTAAACATGCAGGCATTCATCAGTCCATCCATCCATCCATCCATCCACAAAACGGGGGCTGTTTTTTGTTTTTGTTTTTTTTTTTTAAATCACCCTGCTCTTAATGAACAGCTGCTTGTGAAAGCTGCTTGTGAAAGACGGTCAAGTTGACTCAGTGGCTAATGTTGTTGGTAAAGTCCCACGATTGCGTTGGAAAACAAATGCGAGAAAGGGCCAACGCTGCCACCTGCTGGTGGAGTTAGAGGATAACAGCATTCATTCGAAAGCCTTTTTCCCAGTGAGAGCACGCAGTTTAAAAATAAATAAATAAATAAATAAATAAATAAATAAATAAATAAATAAATAAAATTAAAAAAATCTTCAACTCGCTAGTTTTCAACCGTCAGTATTCTGTCGGTCACTTGAATGGAATTATTAGTACTGTAAATATATAGATTTTTATTCCCCCTCAGCAGCTACTAAACAGAATCCCGTGTGCTGCCATGGACTGTGTGAAGATGGAGTCTGTCCAGATTAAAGAGGAGTTCCCTGAACTTGAACTTGTCCCCTTTACAGTGGAGTTCTCTGGGCTGGCTTCCCTCCCCATTAAACAGGAGCTCTGTGAGACGCAATGTGACAGCAGTCAGCCAGAGGTCTCTGAGATTAAAGCTGAGCACAATGAATTGGAGATATTTTCCAGGTTCCAGTCCAGCAGCTAAAGCGAGGGCGGGCGCTGGAGAATATCCTGACTGTGGGAAAGGTTTCACCCAGTTAGGACATTTTAAAACACACCAGCGAACTCACACAGGAGAGAAACCGTATCGCTGCTCCGACTGTGGCAAGAGGTTCAGTCAGTCAGGTACCCTTGAAAAGACACCAGCGAACTCACACAGGAGAGAAACCGTATCGCTGCTCTGACTGTGGGAAAAGGTTCAGTCACTCAGGAAACCTTGAAACACACCAGCGAACTCACACAGGAGAGAAACCGCATCACTGCTCTGACTGTGGGAAGAGGTTCAGTCAGTTAGTTCATGGGTAACATTTTGCATGAAGCGTCTCTAATTACTGTGCATTTGCATACTAGTTACTTAGTAAATACGTGTAATTACAATGTATTTTTGCATAGTTACATTGGGCAGCAGTGTGGAGTAGTGGTTAGAGCTCTAGACTCTTGGCCGGAGGGTCGTGGGTTCAATCCCAGGTGGGGGGACACTGCTGCTGTACCCTTGAGCAAGGTACTTTACCTAGATTGCTCCAGTAAAAAACCCAACTATATAAATGGGTAATTGCATGTAAAAAATAAGGCGATATCTGTATAATATGAAATAATGTGATATCTTGTAACAATTGGAAGTCGCCCTGCATAAGGGTGTCTAATTAATAACGAATAATAGTGTACTTAACGTGAAAACACATGTCCATGGTATAACCCTATCCCTTTTCTCATTCAATTGTGTAGTGATCCAAGGCGACTTACAGAGACTAGGGTGTGAGAACTATGCATCAGCTGCAGAGTCACTTACAACTACGTCTCACCCGAAAGACAGAGCACAAGGAGATGAAGTGACTTGCTCAGGGTCACACAATGAGTCAGTGGCTGAGGTGGGATTTGAACCGGGGACCTCCTGGTTACAAGCCCTTTTCTTTAACCACTGGACCACACAGCCTCCTTTAATTATATAATATATATATACACACACACAGACAAAATTACTGAACCGCTAAATAATCCTGTAAGAGACACTCATTCACACTACAAATGAGTGTTTTCCTTTAAATCCAAAACATTTCCAACATAAACATTCTTACACTAGCTCTGTGAGTCGTGCAAGAGGAGCTGATTGGTCAGGATTGTCAGCCCTTTATTTAACCAGGACTTCAGTAGATTATATTTATATATAATATATTATAATTATATGCAACCAATAGCAGCCATTTGCCTCTGAAGCAGCACTAAAATCTTACCCTGTCAAGAAGACTTTTTCACTTTCCTCTCAGAGTCTAGAAATCGCTTTAATAGAGTGATAAACCACTATATGAAATTGTAAAAATTGTGACAGCGAGAGATTTCTCTTCTACGGTGCACATACAGATTTGTGGAGCGCTGCCGTCTTCTTGAGACAGACCATATGCTGTATATCCTTTTGCCATGTGAAACAGTGTCGTTCATACAAGAGAGCCAATGTTATGGATTCCAATATTAGAGTTGGGAGAAATATGCCTTGTGGAAGGTCCCGACTAATTAATTAGCGCTACTGTATTCTGAGTTAATTGGTTTTATTTAGAACACTGGTGAAATAATGAGAACGAAAACACGATTCTTAAACATCACTCGAGAAAGCCTTTCCTGCCCTTCCCACTGTATCAAAGTCTAACCAAGTAAAAGCACAGCAAAGTGTGCCACAAGACTAGTGAAAGCATGGTAAAGCACAGAGAGGTCTGGTAAAGCATAGGGAAGCATTGTAAAGCACAGAGAGGTCTGGTAAAGCATAGGGAAGCATTGTAAAGCACAGAGAGGTCTGGTAAAGCATAGGGAAGCATTGTAAAGCACAGAGAGGTCTGGTAAAGCATAGGGAAGCATTGTAAAGCACAGAGAGGTCTGGTAAAGCATAGGGAGGCATTGTAAAGCACAGAGGTGTGGTAAAGCATAGGGAAGCATTGTAAAGCACAGAGAGGCATGGTAAAGCATAGGGATGCATTGTAAAGCACAGAGAGGTATGGTAAAGCATAGGGAAGCATTGTAAAGCACAGAGAGGTGTGGTAAAGCATAGGGAAGCATTGTAAAGCACAGAGAGGTGTGGTAAAGCATACAGAAGCATTGTAAAGCACAGAGAGGTGTGGTAAAGCATAGGGAAGCATTGTAAAGCACAGAGAGGTATGACAAAGCACAGCAAAATGACTGTGCAAAGGTACCGTAGTAAACTTTTACAAGTGTCAAAACCGTGGGTTTTTTTTTTTCTTAATCAGATATAGCAGGAGGTCCTCGGCTCAAATCCCACCTCAGCCACTGACTCATTGTGTGACCCTGAGCAAGTCACGTAACCTCCTTGTGCTCTGTCTTTCGGGTGAGACGTAGTTGTAAGTGACTCTGCAGCTGATGCATAGTTCACACACCCTAGTCTCTGTAAGTCGCCTTGGATAAAGGCGTCTGCTAAATAAACAAATAATAATGATAATAAATAATAATCAGTATCAGCCTGGACTGGCAGCCACACTGGGTTGAGCGGTGCAGGTAAACATGCCGGAAGACCTCATTTTGGATTGCATCCACTGTGTCTGAATGACTCACTCGAGGCGCAGTGCAGTAACACCGCATCCGCAGCGTTTAAGACCAGTTTATCACAGAACATGCGCCTGGTTTTCAGAGAGCCACATTCAAGCGCACGCCCTGTCTGCAGGATCTGAATGGCTGACAAGCGTGCCAATCTAAGGGAAAAGCAGCTGATTGGTTCGTGACAGGACAGACGCCCCCAAAGGGTGTTGGGGGAGAATTCTCTATCACTCTAAGTTCAAAGTCAGAGTTAATTTGAGGAAGTACGGTTCATGGAAAGTATTCACGTCAGACAGATTTTCCCTACAACTAACTAACTACAACTTCTTGTTTCATGCCCTTCTCTGATACCAGGCTGAAATGCATTTGGAGACATTAAAAAAAAAAACACTTGAAGCCTGGACTGAAAGGGTTAAGGATATTTGCAGTCATTCGGAGTTCCTCTTATTCCTCAAATTCTGTTTAGTTTTTTTTTTCAAATCTGGGGATGGTGGAGAGAAACAACGTGCTTATTAGAGAGACACAAAGAGTATTTTGTCTTGAATTTGATTGAATTCAGACTGCAGCCCGTTTGGATGCACCCCAAGTGATTTCGTGCCAGCCTAATCCACTGTAATGCACCACAATGCCTTAATTGAAGCTGTTCTCAAACTGAGTGGGTGCTTCGTATAGTTTTGCAGCGCTTCTGCTCAGAGCTGTTGTTTGTGCCAAGATTCCACAGCCCGCCCCCCTGCCCCACCCACCCTACCAATTCAAGGGGAATTAGCTCAAACGGTAGAGCGCTCGTTTCGCATGCGAGAAGTAGCGGGATCGATTCCCGCATTCTCCAAATATTTTTTAGCTTATTAAGTCCCAACGCATTATGGAGATAAATACAAAGTGTGACAATTCTTTGTAACAGAGACGCCCGCCCTACATGGTATTTTAAAGCACAGTCTGCTAATTTGTAATATTCCCTAGACTGAAAAACTGCAGTGCGCCCTCCATCATGTGTCTTCCGAGAAGCACAAAGGGAGATTTTTTATATTTTTTTAGCAATTGAAGAGTTTGTGTTATTTGGGAATAAATATAAATGGCTTGAAGTTTGCTTGCATTGGTTTGAATACATGTAATTGTGAT
>CM060296.1:4195616-4272522 GCA_030684275.1 Acipenser oxyrinchus oxyrinchus | reverse complement strand
TTATTATTTTGTATTATATATTATTATTTTGTATTATATATTATTATTTTGTATTATATATTTTGTATTATATATTATTTTGTATTATATATTATTATTATTTTGTATTTATTATTATTATTGTAGGATTGCCATCGTACAATAGGAGCCAGCCCGGGTGACACACCTTGGCCTTTGATTGGCTGAAAGAGGAGGGCATGAGCTGGTATGGTAAGTGGGTGACAATGCCTCTTGGGGAGGGACGGGCATCCAGCAAGAGTGGGGCTCGCGTCTCCTCGAGCCAGGGCATCCGGTCCCAGTTCGGGATGGTCTGTATCGGGGACAGGTCCCCGCCGCTCAGAATCACGGGAACGATCTCCTGCATCCACGTCGTACCTGAAAAGAAACAGAAGGAAAGATCGAGTCGGGGGTCGGCCGGCAAACCGATCCCACAATAACCGAGGCGTGGGGCAAAACTCCCGTTCGGACGAATTCCACAAAGATTCCATAAACAGAAAAGCAACAAGTTACCCCTGAGTGCTTTTTTTTTTTTTTTCTTAGCTTTGACCTTAGGATGAAAGGCTAAAAATGAAAAAAAACAAAATACAAAAAAAAAAAAAAACGAATCTTTACAGGAAGGTCCTCAAATCGAAACTTGCCGACCTCCCCTCAAACAAAGGGTTCATTTGAAACCAGTTGTTGGATGATCTGGTCTGTGTTATTCAAGATACAAATAAATACAAAGACTCATAACTTAGGAACGCCAGGTTTCTGCAAATTCCACAT
Source organism: Acipenser oxyrinchus oxyrinchus (assembly GCA_030684275.1). Taxonomy (NCBI): domain Eukaryota; kingdom Metazoa; phylum Chordata; class Actinopteri; order Acipenseriformes; family Acipenseridae; genus Acipenser; species Acipenser oxyrinchus. The sequence goes on along the minus strand of CM060296.1, from coordinate 4,271,757 downwards.
CTAGCAACGTGTCATTTACTTTTCTTAGAGCTGGCTCAATACATATTGCACTTGGCATCCTGTTCTTTGTTTTGTTCCAAGTATTATTTTCATCCACCTGCCCCAACAGAACAACATTGAAACTCAATACGTTCAATTTGTAATCCACCTTTATTTAAAGCAGCGAGTCACCCGAGATTCACGTGGAACAAACACTAAGTCAGTGTGAATGCCAGGTTGGTGTCCGTGTAACGTGATCGCTGCCACCCCCTTTGTTATCTGGTAAAGTCCGGAATAGAGTTAGGTGTGTTAACTCTTATAGGTAATAGTGCAATTATTAATAGGTAAATAGACTGTCCTATGGCTAAAATGAACAGCAGACCGGGAGCATAAGTAATAGCTCAAAGCTTTTATTAAAAATTACAATAAAATAATCAAAATTCCATCAAGAAATGTGATCACAATTACAGTCAGTACTGGCTGCTGCCAGGAATTGCCTGGGAGACCGAGAAATATTTTACTTCATGGATTTTGAGACATGGGGAAAAAACAAATGATTAGCTAAGAAAGTTCGCTGCACAAAAGCACAATCTGCCTTAAAATAAAATCAAATAAATACACAGAGGGTTGGTAACGCATAGAACATAAGAAAGTTTACAAACCAGAGGGGGGCTTTCAGCCCATCTTGCTAGTTTGGTTGTTAGTAGCTTATTGATCCCAGAATCTCATCAAGCAGCTTCTTGAAGGATCCCAGGGTGTCAGCTTCAACAGCATTACTGGGGAGTTGGTTCCAGACCCTCACAATTCTCTGTGTAAAAAAATGCCTCCTATTTTCTGTTCTGAATGCCCCTTTATCTAATCTCCATTTGTGACCCCTGGTCCTTGTTTCTTTTTTCAGGTCAAAAAAGTCCCCTGGGTCGACATTGTCTATACCTTTTAGGATAAACCTTTTAGGATAAAGTTTGTAAAGCACAAAGCACAGAGAGGTGTGGTAAAACATAGGGAAGCATTGTAAAGCACAGAGAGGTATGCTAAAGCATAGGGAAGCATTGTAAAGCACAGAGAGGTATGGTAAAGCATAGGGAAGCATTGTAAAGCACAGAGAGGTCTGGTAAAGCATAGGGAAGCATTGTAAAGCACAGAGAGGTGTGGTAAAGCATAGGGAAGCATTGTAAAGCACAGAGAGGTCTGGTAAAGCATAGGGAAGCATTGTAAAGCACAGAGAGGTCTGGTAAAGCATAGGGAAGCATTGCAAAGCGCAGAGAGGTGTGGTAAAGCATAGGGAAGCGTTGTAAAGCACAGAGAGGTGTGGTAAAGCATACGGAAGCATTGTAAAGCACAGAGAGGTCTGGTAAAGCATAGGGATGCATTGTAAAGCACAGAGGGGTGTGGTAAAGCATAGGGATGCGTTGTAAAGCACAGAGGGGTGTGGTAAAGCATAGGGAAGCGTTGTAAAGCACAGAGAGGTGTGGTAAAGCATAGGGAAGCATTGTAAAGTACTTTGAAGCATTAGGAATACCGTGCTTTAATAATAATAATAATAATTTTTTAAACATACAGTGGTATAAATCCTTACAGATATGTATAAATCCTTACAGTAATGCATGCATAAACTCACCCGATTTGGGGTAGGTTACAACGAAGACATCATCGTCCCTAACCTGAAAGTCCTCGGCGAATTTCAGGCTTTCTGCCGAGTGTACCGCCTTTGGGAGCGGGATCCCTTTGTAGATCAGATTCTTCTCTTCGTTGTCCATGTCGGTCTGCTACTCTGGAAGCTGAATTAGCGCAGCCTGCTCCGCATTTAAAAAAGGGATCCAATTGCTCGGCGAAACGGCACTTTATTTAATCAAATTATTTCAGCGTCATCTGTGTGTCTCCGCCCACTATTCACTATACAGCCAATGAGATTCCGCCTGTGCTTTACCACACCTCTCTGTGCTTTACAATGCTTCCCTATGCTTTACCACACCTCTCTGTGCTTTACAATGCTTCCCTATGCTTTACCACACCTCTCTGTGCTTTACAATGCTTCCCTATGCTTTACCAGACCTCTCTGTGCTTTACAATGCTTCCCTATGCTTTACCACACCTCTCTGTGCTTTACAATGCTTCCCTATGCTTTACCATACCTCTCTGTGCTTTACAATGCTTCCCTATGCTTTACCATACCTCTCTGTGCTTTACAATGCTTCCCTATGCTTTACCACACCTCTCTGTGCTTTACAATGCTTCCCTATGCTTTACCACAACTCTCTGTGCTTTACAATGCTTCCCTATGCTTTATTACACTGTGCTATGCTTTGAGACCCGACTTGATAATCTTCTGGCTGGCATCACTGTGGTTCTCGGAACCGGGCGAGCACTGATGAGCCGAACAGCCTGCTGGGGCACGGAGCTTTTCTTACGTTCTTTATAATAAGCGTTCTCCTCACACGCTCTAAAGCGCGAAGCTCAGCCCGAGAAGCTGAAGCAGTCTTTTGGTTGCGAGCGCAATCTGTTGTTGCATTTTCGTACTCTCTTGCACAGCACTTGTCTGAAGAGCGCATTGCCGCTTGCTTTCCTGTGCCGCAATCCTAACGGGCGGAATAAGTTTCTCAAAACTGCCCTGCTTTCCTGTCCCACACGCAGGGGGAAAAGGGGCGCCCCTTGGTTCTTTCACAATGTGTGTAAGCTAACGGCGATGGCAATACAGTATTTCCTTGCACACTATGTAATTGTAACCCCTGTATGTGATGGAACCCGTGCAAAGCGGCACGCGTCTCTGCTTTCAGCCCATCAGCGCTCGTCCGGTTCCCAGTAGCTGATTGATCTAAAAACCTTATCAAGTCGGGTTTTAAAGGATCCAAATGTTTCAGCCTCAGCAACATGACTAGGTGGTAACCCTTGCACACCTGTCCCTTATTTTCCCACGGTTTTTTTTGGTCACTTACAAACATAAGAAAGTTTACAAAATGAGAGGAGGTCATTCGGCCCATCTTGCTTGTTTGGTTGTTAGTAGCTTATTGACCCCAGAATCTCATCAGAATGATCCAGCATTACTGGGGAGTTGGTTCCAGACAATTCTCCCAGACAGCTCCCAGAACAGATTTTCTGTACTCTAGGCTTACTGTTAAACCCCCTTATGTCAACAAACCTCATGTAAGTCATGTATGGTGTGGTTACTGAGATCCCCGTCTGTACCCAGCAGGGTCTAGAACTCAGGGAACCCTGTGGCCTCTCCCGTGACTCCCGGTAAATATAAATAAATAAAATTAAATAAATATTGACGCAATTTCAAGCTTCTTGGACAGCAACATAATCTCACAATCCTAAGAAACGTTGAGAAAAGTCGTACTTTCTGCAAACTGCACTGGGCTGATTTTAACTGTGGGGCATCGGACCAAGAATTATATTTGTGGCACACACGAGAGATCACAAAAACACCAACCAAGCCACTGACGTTCAGAAAACCAGCCCTTCAATAATATCTTTCGTTGCCAAAGCGATAACGAAAATCTCCAAAATGCCCATTTGCAGAGCCCTTTGCGTGCTGTGAGGAGTTCAACAGATCTGTACAGCATCGGCTACTTGTAATAAATTAACAACCGTAACAAAAAAAACATTGGAAACAAAAAAATTCAAAGGTCATTGTGAACCAGCTACTGGCAGCTCTCTATTCAACGGGCTGGCACTGTAACCCTTCATCCTGGCCACGTGATTACACGTCATGTCTGTTCAATAGAGTCAGGCAGGTTCGTTGTCATGCCAACCAGGCCGGACTGTGCAACCACTTTACAGTAACCGCAATGGGAAACCCAATTCAACCATCCCTGGAGTGCTTTCCTGAATAGATGGTGAAGCACAGGGAAGCATTGTAAATCACAGAGAGGTCTGGTAAAGCATAGGGAAGCATTGTAAAGCACAGAGAGGTCTGGTAAAGCATAGGGAAGCATTGTAAAGCACAGAGAGGTCTGGTAAAGCATAGGGAAGCATTGTAAAGCACAGAGAGGTCTGGTAAAGCATAGGGAAGCATTGTAAAGCACAGGGAAGCATTGTAAAGCACAGAGAGGTCTGGTAAAGCATAGGGAAGCATTGTAAAGCACAGAGAGGTGTGGTAAAGCATAGGGAAGCATTGTAAAGCACAGAGAGGTCTGGTAAAGCATAGGGAAGCATTGTAAAGCACAGAGAGGTCTGGTAAAGCATAGGGAAGCATTGTAAAGCACAGAGAGGTGTGGTAAAGCATAGGGAAGCATTGTAAAGCACAGAGAGGTCTGGTAAAGCATAGGGAAGCATTGTAAAGCACAGAGAGGTGTGGTAAAGCATAGGGAAGCATTGTAAAGCACAGAGAGGTCTGGTAAAGCATAGGGAAGCATTGTAAAGCACAGAGAGGTCTGGTAAAGCATAGGGAAGCATTGCAAAGCACAGAGAGGTCTGGTAAAAGCATAGGGAAGCATTGTAAAAAAAAAAAAAAAAAAAAAACTTGGCATTGAAACGTTTGGCATTGAATCTGTGTACGTTTTGGCATTACTTAACTTCCCTTGCATAACTGGAGACAGATTTTTGTCGTCTAAGAAAAAAAAAATGCAAACAAGAAAAACGACACACACCAGGCAGGATGGAACCGGGTTAGCTGGAACCGGGTTAGACTGGAAAGGAATGCGTTTTACAAACTGGTTTTGGGGTGAATATATAAAACAAGATAAATCAATTTGAATTAGCAAGCAAAACACACACACACACACACACACACACACACACACCACCTAGAAATATATTCTGTCGGGTGAAAGAAAAGTGAATAGCAGAAGAAAAAAAAAATTGCTAGAGGTGACGTTGACATAGTTGCTAAGGCAACGACCCGCGTAGCATTTGGCTTAGAGTGTAACAGGTATGTGCAGGGAAGCTGCGGGAAAAAAAGAGCGCTCTGGCAAAACAATTAACCCCAGTGACTTTGTAACTGACAGCCGGGCGTGGTCGGTTGCGCTTGAGTGGAGTAACATCCGAAAAACGCGTTTCTATTATAAAATTAGTAAGAGAACAGACACGAAATGCAGGCACGCAGTCTCTGAGCCTACCTGCGCAACAGAAGCACAGTGTGCTCCTCACACGCATCGGCAATAATGGAAGAAGAGAGGCCCTTTTGTTTTCTGTAGTGCAGAGCTGTGCTGAGGGGAGACAGGGCTGGTGGACAGAGAGCCGCGCTGAGGGGAGAGAGATCGCTCAGAAACACAAACTGCATTGAAACGAGAATGAAATGTGTTGACTAATTGGGGGGGGCTGACTACCAGATTTTCAACACCTCCGAAGCTTAGAAATAGTTTTTTTAAAAACCACACGATTATTATTATTATTATTATTTTAAAAGAATGTTTATGATTTCGATAAACTTTTTTTATTTGTGGTTTAATATTGGCTTCTGCACGACCGCTGCACCTTCGTGTAATGAATGTACTTGTGACCTTTCAGCGTGCGCCTAAACATGCAGGCATTCATCAGTCCATCCATCCATCCATCCATCCATCCATCCATCCATCTATCCACAAAACGGGGGCTGGTTTTTTTGGGGGTTTTTTTTTGTCACCCTGCTGATAATGAACAGCTGCTTGTGAAAGACGGTCAAGTTGACTCAGTGGCTAATGTTGTTGGTAAAGTCCCAAGATTGCGTTGGAAAACAAATGCGAGAATGGGCCAACGCTGCCACCTGCTGGTGGAGTTAGAGGATAACAGCATTCATTCGAAAGCCTTTTTCCCAGTGAGAGCACGCAGTTTAAAAATAAATAAATAAATAAATAAATAAAATAAAAAAATCTTCAACTCGCTAGTTTTCAACCGTCAGTATTCTGTCGGTCACTTGAATGGAATTATTAGTACTGTAAATATATCGATTTTTATTCCCCCTCAGCAGCTACTAAACAGTCCCGTGTGCTGCCATGGGCTGTGTGAAGATGGAGTCTGTCCAGATTAAACAGGAGTTCCCTGAACTTGAACTGGTCCCCATTAGAGTGGAGTTCTCTGGGCTGGCTTCCCTCCCCATTAAACAGGAGCTCTGTGAGACGCAATGTGACAGCAATCAGCCAGAGGACTCTGAGATTAAAGCTGAGCACAATGAATTGGAGATATTTTCCAGGTTCCAGTCCAGCAGCTAAAGCGAGGGCGGGCGCTGGAGAATATCCTGACTGTGAGAAAGGTTTCACCCAGTTAGGACATTTTAAAACACACCAGCGAACTGACACAGGAGATAAACCGTATCGCTGCTCTGACTGTGGAAAGAGTTTCAGGTCAGTCAGGAAACCTTGAAAGACACCAGCGAACTCACACAGAAGAGAAACTCTATCGCTGCTCTGACTGTGGGAAGCGGTTCAGTCAGTTAATTCATGGGTAACATTTTCCACGAAGTCTCTCTAATTACTGTGCATTTGCATACTAGTTACTTAGTAAATACGTGTAATTACAATGTATTTTATGCATAGTTACATCGGGCAGCAGTGTGGAGTAGTGGTTAGAGCTCTGGACTCTTGAGCGGAGGGTCGTGGGTTCAATCCCAGGTGGGGGACACTGCTGCTGTACCTTTGAGCAAGGTACTTTACCTAGATTGCTCCAATAAAAACCCAACTGTGTAAATTGGGAATTGTATGGGAAAAATAATGTGATATCTGTATAATGTAAAATAATGTGATATCTTGTAATAATTGGAAGTCGCCCTGGATAAGGGTGTCTAAGAAATTACCAATAATAATGTACTTAATGTGAAAACACATGTCCATGGTATAACCCTAACCCTTTTATCATTCAATTCTGTAGTGATATATATATATATATATATATATATATATATATATATATATATATATATATATATATATTATTGTGCAGACAGATTTACACTTTAAATTCATTATTGCATGCATTGTAACTATGCAAGCTGGGACCGCTACAGTTTTCAAGTCACGAGTAAAAACACACTTATATAAAACGGCTTTCTTTTCTTAGTGGGTTTTAATGTAACTTTAAAATTGCTGCTTTTGTATTCCATGTATGCTGCTTAAACCTGTATTCAAATGGGCTGAGTGCGGCAGTCGTGTGTCTGACCTGACAAATGGATTGTGGCTTGTTCTTTTTTTTTCTGCTGTGTACTGTACAGCGCTTTGCGATACTCTTGTATATTAAAAAAAGCTCTATATAAAACTCAATAAATAAATAACAACATTGTAATGTGTAAGTACAACTACGGCAAAAAAAAAAGTTTTGGATCATTTAGGATTGAGACACAATTAAAAAAAATAGTTCATTCTATAAGGTCATAGCTGTATATGTACTTATTATTATTTGTTTATTTAGCAGACGCTTTTATCCAAGGCGACTTAAAGAGACTAGGGTGTGTGAACTATGCATCAGCTGCAGAGTCACTTACAACTACGTCTCACCCGAAAGACGGAGCACAAGGAGGTGAAGTGACTTGCTCAGGGTCACACACAGTGAGTCAGTCAGCGGCAGAGGTGGGATTTGAACCGGTGACCTTCTGGTTACAAGCCCTGGACTAACTACTGGACCGCATCTGTACACAATTCTATCAGAAAAGGGTTAGGTTTTGAGTTAGGGTTAGGGTTAGGGTTATGTCCTGCATTTACACATTACGTACATTGTAGCTATGCCTAATAACATTTAATACGTCGCTACGATGTAAATACACAGTAATCAGAGACGCTTAATGGAAAGTTTTTCCCGCTATTTCCAAGAAATCTCTGTACAGTTCTGATGCTTAAGCGTCTCTCTGTAACTCGGCAATACTCAATCGCGCCCACTAGATGGTGCTAAAGACCAATCAACGTTCTATAAAAGCTCCATGAATCGGTTTGTCAGGAAACATTACAGCGGATACACTGCAGATTTAAATTGAATTAAAACCCGGTGCATGCACTAACAATCGAGTAATATAATAACAATATAATATAATATAATAGCTTTATTTTTCAGAAGGGACCACGATCACAAAGCGCTTTACAGAGTTAAGCTGTGAACTGCGCGTTATATGTAGGGTTTCTATTGTTTGGGGGGGGTTTAGTTTTGATCACGTGATGGCCCCTTTAAACATATTTTCAGCCGATTCGCTTTCTTAAATCAAAACACTAAATTAGCAAAGGGAGTGGTTTGTTTTTTGCCCTCATGTCTTGATTGAGTTCACAAACGATGGGCATTGATCTGACCTGTATTTGAACCTGCATTTTTTATTCATTTCCACTGCGTTAGTTTCTAGTAGCGCGTCGCTCATTGAAGCAATCTGGAATTCAGTTGTGGTTGAACAGCTATTAATGAAGGTTTAAAAAAGGAGGGAGAGAGATGGAAAATAAAAAAAACCGAAAACCAGAAGCCCTAATTATATGCGGAGTCGCCTTACAATAGGACATTGATTTAAAATCTTTTAAAAGGACTTGCTCAGGGTCACACAGTGAGTCACTCGGACATACTTTATTACAAACGATCTGTATGTGAGCGCACTGATCTCTGAACAAAAGGGCTATAACACACACACACACACACACACACACACACACACACACACACACACACACACACACACATTACCCGCGTGTTTTGTTAAACCGTCAGCTACTAATGAATTGTTGGGGAAAAAATCCAGTTTTTTCACTCTGGAAATGTGGTAACCTTACAGTTTAGTTCCCCATAGTAAAAGCATAGCTACGTAATAAATCATGAAAAGGCAAGGTGTGGTAAAGCTTATTAAAAAAACGAACCCTTTATGAAAGTTCCCTATAGTAACACAAACACACGCACACGCACTGCACTCTCACACACACGCGTGCGCGCACACACTGCACTCACACACACGCGTGCGCGCACACACACACACACACTGCACTCTCACACACACGCGTGCGCGCACACACACACACAGGCGCGCGCACGCTTTTTACAGTAGAGCACGCAGACCCTCAATGAAATTGGGTTATTTTGTAAAATTGACTGATTTATTATTATTATTATTTTTTATTATGATTATTATTCAATTTGGTGTCTTAACGTAACGACTACTGATTTTATAAGATGTTTCTGTATAGTTTGTGTTTTTAACTTTTTTTTTTTAATAAAATGATTTAGCTGTGAGGTGTTTGTGTGTGTGTTTATATTCGCTCTCCACGACATCCGATTCAACGCGCTTGTTTACAACCATCCAAAAAAAAAAAAAAGACCTCGAGTCTAAAACGTCTCTCACTGGATTCATTCATTCTGTGTTGGTGTTTCTGCTGACACGGAGAGGCACAAATTAACCTTGCACGACCCTAACTCAGTCACAGCACCTAGACCCCGGGTTTTCAGCGGTGTTAAACTCCAGTCCTCGGTCTTGAGATCGGGAGAGAGTATACTGCAGTGCAAAGCTCTCTTCTCTTCTTCTCTGTCAAAACAAACGCAGAGCTGCAGAACTGAAAGCGCTACAGCCAATAAGCAGATTAGCAAACTGAAGCTGTAAACCAACGCCCACCCCCGACAGCCAGGCTGTCCTGCCACCCCATCACCCCAAGCCTGGCCCCTCTTGGCACGCGTTGTGAAATTGAGAGAGAGAGAGAAGCACTTACACACGGAGCGCACGCAATCGCATACTGCCAGACTCCAGCGAGCTATCACCGAGAAACGCGTTGTTTTCAGAGATGAGCAAGCAAAATCCAGACTACCCCGGGCAGTACCCGGAAAAAAGCGACTTTGCCGATTCCCCTCCGGCTTACCAAGCTCCCGGGATGGCTGGATATCAAACGAGCTACCCTGGGCCACAGCAGTACGTCGCATATCCCCCCGGACAGGGACCCTATCCTCCGGCCCCCGGACAGGGACCCTACCCTCAGGCACAGCCCTACCCGCCCCCCCAGGGCCAGTACCCCATGGGGCAGGGGCCGGCGGTCACCATGCAGCCCGCGATTTACGTGCAAAGGGCTCCTCTGGCTCACCCCATGCCTGACTATTTGGGGTACTCCATTTTCACCATGCTGTGTTGTTGTCTTCCATTGGGGATCGCCGCTCTTATTTACTCCATTTCGGTAAGTAGACTTGTTTTTTTCCTAAATGTGCTTCTAAACGATGCCCAAGTTCCATAGCAGTAGACCCCCCCCAATCGAATTTGAAGGTACAGCTAACACCTAAAGACTTTTTTTTTTAACGGCTCAACCGGAATTCTAAAGTTAAAGAACCTCGATTCGTTAAATCCAACGCGTGAAAGAATGATGGACTAATTTAACGGCTCACGTGACCACCAGTAGGAATTTTTTTTTTTTTTTCACGGGGCACCGAGCCGCACAAAACACGTTTCTAATATAAAACTGCTCATTTCTCTGTCTCCAATCTGCAATAATAACACAGAACTGTTTCTCTGGTATTAAACTACACGCTGACGCGGGAATGTGTTTGGGTGGTTTACTTACTGGCAGTAGAATTTACTGGTAATTTACTACAAAAAAAAGGAAAATACTGCGTTATTAAAACACCTTTTTAAAGTTATAAAATGATGAATAAACATCGCAATAGTGCTTTAATAGTTTTTATATCTATATATATATATATATATATCTATATATATATATATATCTATATATCTATATATCTATCTATATATATATATATATATATATATATATATATATATATATATATATATATATATATATATATATATCTATATATCTATATATATATATATATATATATCTATATATCTATATATATATATATATATATATATATATATATATATATATATATATATATATATATATATATATATATATATATATATATATATATGTGTGTGTGTGTGTGTGTGTGTGTGAAAAAGTCATTCGTGCACCGCCCACGTTCACAGACCTTTCATACAGGTGCTTATCCAAAACGCCATAGAATATAAAAGAAAATACTTTGTTTAGTCGTCAACCATTTTGAGTAGGAGACGAACCAAAGTCCACTTGCTGTTGCTGTTTGCAGACTGGGTGGGTCGCACACTCCGATTGACGCAATTCTATCCTCTTTTTTTCTTTTTTTTCTTTTTTTTTTTTTTTAATTCTTATTAAAAACACGAAACACAACGCGTATAAGATAGAGGGGCTTCAGTGAGTGACAGGAAAATAATTCCATCTGGGGTTTCTGTGACGTCATAAATTACGAGCCTCTGGAATTCTCTCCCAGCTTCAGCGCCTGCGGCTCCCACCGTCGCTCGCTTCAAATCAGCTCTCAAGACCCTCCTGTTCTCGCTCGCTTTCCATGCTCTCTCAGCCCGATATCTGTTATTAGCGGTTGTCTAAATTGCCATTTCAGGTTTTTCTTATCCGTAGGATTCTGCAGGACACACGCATCCACAAGGTCTAGAATTCACATCCTAGCCTTGTATTTAATGTAATATGCCTGTATTTTCATGTATTTGACTTGTTTTCTACTGTTTGTATTTCATGTGCTATCTATGCCCTGTATTTCACTGTATTTAATGTATTACGCATGGTTTCTCACTATCTTCACAAGCGCATTGTGACGGCCGTCCATTATGAGAGGGAGGCACTATATAAAATAAATATTGATTGATTTATAAACTGAAACCCGAGATGGAATTGCTTTTTCTCTCTCTCTCTCTCAGATCTATATATAATGCACGGATACCCTTGCGATGCTAATAAAGTAGATGAGGTTCAGCAGTACAGTTTTTGTTGTTGTTTGTTTTAAACAGTGTCAGCGCTGTACAGATGTTCTGTGTCGTCATCCGTTAGAGCTTCCGCATTATTTGGAGGATCGCCTTTACCTTGTTTTAAATTTCCCGTTCCTCTCCAGTTTCTGTGAAATACAAACGTACCAGCCTGACGTCTTTTTTTTTTTTTTTTTTTTTTTTAAACGTATTCTGATTGTGTTGATCATCAATGAAGGGTGTCGTCGAGTGATTGAAAACGAGACATTATGTGTTTGAATTGAAAGTGATGGTCGAAAGTTCAAGCATAGTTTCCTCTAGAAAGAAAAAGGAAATAACACACTTTTTTTTTTTCCCGAATGGCTCAGGATGCAAATATAGCCTTCATCCATTATATATATTATATATATATATATATATATATATATATATATATATATATATATATATATATATATATATATATAATTTGTTTATTTAGCAGACGCCTTTATCCAAGGCGACTTACAGAGACTAGGGTGTGTGAACTATGCATCAGCTGCAGAGTCACTTACAATTACGTCTCACCCGAAAGAAGGAGCACAAGGAGGTGAAGTGACTTGCTCAGGGTCACACAATGAGACAGTGGCTGAGGTAGGATTTGAACCAGGGAGCTCCTGGTTACAAGCCCTTTTCTTTAACCACTGGACCACACAGCCTCCTATAATTATATAATATATATACACACACACACACAGACAAAATTACTGAACCGCTAAATAATCCTGTAAGAGACTCTCATTCACACTACAAATGAGAATGTTTTCCTTTAAATCCAAAACATTTCCAACATAAACATTCTTACAGTAGCTCTGCGAGTCGTGTAAGAGGAGCTGATTGGTCAGGATTGTCAGCCCTTTATTTAACCAGGACTTCAGTATATTATATTATATATTATATATTATTATTATATGCAACCAATAGGAGCCATTTGCCTCTGAAGCAGCACTAAAATCTTACCCTGTCAAGAAGACTTTTTCACTTTCCTCTCAGAGTCTAGAAATCGCTTTCATAGAGTGATAAACCACTATATGAAATTGTAAAAATTGTGACAGCGAGAGATTTCTCTTCTACTGTGCACATACAGATTTGCGGAGCGCTGCCGTCTTCTTGAGACAGACCATATGCTATATATACTTTTGCCATGTGAAACAGTGTCGTTCATACAAGAAAGCCAATGTTCTGGATTCCAGTATTAGAGGTGGGAGAAATATGCCTTGTGGAAGGTCCCGACTAATTAATTAGCGCTACTGTATTCTGAGTTAATTGGTTTTATTTAGAACACTGGTGAAATAATGAGAACGAAACGCGATTCTTAAACATCACTCGAGAAAGCCTTTCCTGCCCTTCCCACTGTATCAAAGTCTAACCAAGTAAAAGCACAGCAAAGTGTGCCACAAGACTAGTGAAAGCATGGTAAAGCACAGAGAGGTGTGGTAAAGCATAGGGAAGCATTGTAAAGCACAGAGGGGTCTGGTAAAGCATAGGGAAGCATTGTAAAGCACAGAGGGGTCTGGTAAAGCATAGGGAAGCATTGTAAAGCACAGAGAGGTGTGGTAAAGCATAGGGAAGCATTGCAAAGCACAGAGAGGTATGATCAAGCATAGGGAAGCATTGTAAAGTACAGAGAGGTCTGGTAAAGCATAGGGAAGCATTGTAAAGCACAGAAAGGTCTGGTAAAGCATAGGGAAGCATTGTAAAGCACAGAGAGGTATGGTAAAGCATAGGGAAGCATTGTAAAGCACAGAGAGGTCTGGTAAAGCATAGAGAAGCATTGTAAAGCACAGAGAGGTGTGGTAAAGCATAGGGAAGCATTGTAAAGTACAAAGAGGTATGACAAAGCACAGCAAAATGACTGTGCAAAGGTACCGTAGTAAACTTTTACAAGTGTCAAAACCGTGGGTTTTTTTTCTTAATCAGATATAGCAGGAGGTCCTCGGTTCAAATCCCACCTCAGCCACTGACTCATTGTGTGACCCTGAGCAAGTCACTTAACCTCCTGAGCAAGTCACTTAACCTCCTTGTGCTCCGTCTTTCGGGTGAGAAGTAGTTGTAAGTGACTCTGCAACTGATGCATAGTTCACACACCCTAGTCTCTGTAAGTCGCCTTGGATAAAGACGTCTGCTAAATAAACAAATAATGATAATAATAAATAATAATCAGTATCAGCCCGGACTGGCAGCCACACTGGGTTGAGCGGTGCAGGTACACATGCCGGAAGACCTCATTTTAGATTGCATCTGAATGACTCACTCGAGGCGCAGTGCAGTAACACCGCATCCGCAGCGTTTAAGACCAGTTTATCACAGAACATGTGCCTGGATTTCAGAGAGCCACATTCAAGCGCACGCCCTGTCTGCAGGATCTGAATGGCTGACAAGCGTGGCCAATCTAAAGGGAAAGTAGCTGATTGGTTCGTGACAGGACAGACGCCCCCGAAGGGGGTTGGGGGAAAATTATCTATCACTCTTAGTTCAAAGTCAGAGTTAATTTTAGGATATACGGTTCATGGAAAGTATTCACGTCAACAGATTTTCCCTACAACTAACTAACTACAAGTTCTTGTTTCATACCCTTCTCTGATATCAGGCTGAAATGCATTTGGAGACATTTAAAAAAAAAAAACACTTGAAGCCTGGACTGAAAGGGTTAAGGATATTTGCAGTCATTCGGAGTTCCTCTTATTCCTCAAATTGTTTAGTTTTTTTTCAAATCTGGGGATGGTGGAGAGAAACAACGTACTTATTAGAGAGACACAAAGCGTATTTTGTCTTGAATTTGAATTCAGACTGCAGCCCGTTTGGATGCACCCCAAGTGATTTCGTGCCAGCCTAATCCACTGTAATGCACCACAATGCCTTAATTGAAGCGGTTCTCAAACTGAGTGGGTGCTTCGTATAGTTTTGCAGAGCTTCTGCTCAGAGCTGTTGTTTGTGCCAAGATTCCACAGCCCGCCCCCCACCACCTACCTCTCCATGAACTCTCCTCTCTCTGCTGCAGCTGCTTCCGGTCTATCCTCATAACACTGACATGCACGGGGGAGGGGGGTTGGGTGGGCTGCCTTTCTGCCCTTATGCCCCAAAAGTGCCCCTTTATCTCAGTCATGCGATGCTTGAAAAGCGCCTTTTTTTTCCCCTCAACGAGCCCCTGCCCTTTTAAATGTCCTCTGCGCGGTACTGCCTCGCTGTATATCTTAACCTGTCCGGGATTTGAACCTCCTGGTATCAAGCCCCTTTCTTTAACCGCTGGACCCCCAAGCCTCCTTATGTATGTATTGCTCTGTGCGAAGGATTGAAGCGGAATTTAATACAATAGGCTGAAGATGTAGACATTTCTCATCACGCAACTACTTAATGGAAAAATTGACAGCAATTGAAAAGTGTGACATTACAAAATCTAACATGAAATACTGTAGGCTTCCGGTAGACTTTTGCGATATCATTTTGTAGTTTCTTGGATTACTTGATGTGACATAAAAAAAAAAAAGATCTACATTATGTTCATATAGTTTATTTATAATTTTGCATTATGTCCCAATCCTAAAATTCTAGGTGATGCAAAACATTTGGTCACAGCATATTGAGGGTATCACTGAACTCGTGGGACGGATTGCTCTTACAGTCCTGAGCATGTTTCTAAAAAAAAATAAATAAATAAATAAATAAATAAATAAATAATGATCTATTCAGGGATGCCAAGATATTTAGTGAGCAAGTCGTCTTCAAATATCCAGCACATTTTTTAAAGAGGAGACGATGCCCGCGTTAACAGGATATTGAGTGTGCAAAGGGTCCGAGTGAGGAAACATTCGGCTCCCGTGTAAATGAATTAATTGGAGGCGTGTTTTTTTTTTTTTTCTTTTTAGACTCGAGATGCCAATAACATGGGAAATGAAGAACTGGCCAAGAAGAATTCTAGGCTGGCACGGAACCTGAACCACGCCGGCTTGGGCATCGGCATTGCCATTATTATCCTGTGGATCGCTTACGTGGCATTCGCCGCGTCAATGCACTGAAACTGCGGGATGATCGCTTTTACATAAACCATCCGTGCACTTGCCAAATGAATGGATCATTACTGTTCTTATCCTTCTTGCAATTATAAATATCGTTATAATATAACTTGCATCCATGCCGCTTTGGTGTTCCACATATATAGGAACATTTAAAACTGCACACAGCTAATAAAATAATTACAGTAAATACAGTAGCGAATAAGCATCGCTTGCATTTTCCATTGTAAAGGACGCTACGGTATTTGATTTTTCATTTATTTTATTTTTTATTATTGTTTGGTACGTTTCATTCTTTTAATAAACCGAATATACAGATAGCTCTTTGGATATTCTATTTCATTGATGCGTTGCTGTCGCTGCATTCCAAACTTGCGGCTCGGAATTCTCTTTAAGGAACTCAAACTCCCAGAAGCCCCCCTGCTTTGGTTCAGTGTTACATCCAGTGTCTCCGCGTTCCTGAAGTGGAATGCTGGGAACTTATATACACCTATAGAAGTTTGCCATAGAAAAAGCATAGCAAAAGTGTAATAAAGCATGGTAAAGCACAGAGAGGTGTGGTAAAGCATAGGGAAGCATTGTAAAGCACAGAGAGGTATGGTAAAGCATAGGGAAGCATTGTAAAGCACAGAGAGGTCTGGTAAATCTTATTTTTTTTTAAAAAAAAAAAAGCTTGGAAAACTATGCTAAATGCATAATCATGGGAAACCATGGGGGGACTTCCAAATGACCGTGCAAGATTTACTGTGGTCACTCAGCGTCACATGAAAATACATGCAAGGAGCAATCTGTAAATTAGCCAACAGCTTTGATAAAGTCATTTTAAACAAAATGCAGTTTTAAAATGCCTATATAAAATTTGCGGATCTAAATACCGCAGATGCATATGAGCTAATAGGTAAGATTTACTGGAATTAGTTTGTAGCTTTAGTAACGTAAATTGGGAGCCACGCATGTCTGTTATTCATACAAATATTACTATGAGAAAAATATCATTTTTTAATAAATGTAGGAAAAAAACGTAGCCTAATGCTTTGTCTAATGCCTTAAGACATCAGTGTTCTTTCAATAATATTACAAATGCAATACTAACAAAGCTACGAACCACCCCCAAGAAATGGGAGTGCTTTAGACCAAAGTTACTCCTTCTGCTCTCGGTCTTTGCTCCACATCACACACCACTTAAAACAAAGTGTGACTTTTTGATTTCGTGTTTGTTAGCTTAACTGGGTGTGTTTTTTGCCGTCCTGATTTTTTATTATTATTATTATTATTATTATTATTATTATTATTATTATTAAATAACAATTTAGTTTTGAGATTCCAGCCCAATATCTGTGCCTTAAAGGGCAAGCTTGATGATCCAACTTTCTTCTGTGCTGTACGTCATTTACTACATGTTTTTAAATATATTAACCCCTATATCGTGTGCCTGCAGCTTCGAGAGAAATCTGTTCTTACCAGAATGGAAAAATGTGTATATACGCGTAATGATACAGTTGTAATCTGTGGATTCATTTTCAAATAATAAATAAATAAAATAAAAACATAATTGAGATTTTGTTTGCAAAACACTTTCAATGGCATCTTTCTGGACTCTTATAAGAGTGATGCGTATCACTTCCCATGAAGCGTCTCTAATGACTGTGCGTTTACACAGCAATGTTAGCATGCATAGGTACAATGTACTTAGTGTGTCAATCTTTTTGCATGATATAACCCTTATCCTTTTCTATATGATACAGTATATACTACAGTACAGTCACTATATCAGGTGAAAGGAAACGCAAATGGACGGAGACGCAGATGGATCACATGACTTTACTGTAAAGCTACGTCTTAGTTGGTCCTTATCTTGGCGAGAGCAGAGTTCAAATCAGCATGAAGTTTGAACATCTACTCTCGTGTAATGGAAATCATTATTACAGTACTATAGTACACACTGAAATAACTAGTAGAACACAGCTGCATGATATTAGGACGCATACTGGAACACACTACAGTAAATACTGCACTATATTATAAATTATTTATTTCTTAACAGACGCCCTTATCCAGGGCGACTTACAGTTGTTACAAGATATCACATTATTTTTTACATACAATTACCCATTTATACAGTTGGGTTTTTACTGGAGCAATCTAGGTAAAGTACCTTGCTCAAGGGTACAGCAGCAGTGTCCCCCACCTGGGATTGAACCCACAACCCTCTGGTCAAGAGTCCAGAGCCTCTAACCACTACTCCACACTGCTGCCAACCCCAACCCCACTGCTGGGAGGTTGGGGTCAGATGTAACGTTCTGTGAAGAATAATTACATAAACAAAAACACTTCATTTAACTCAAGAATTGAATGTTTTATTGAATAAGATCAATTTTCACATAAAGCAAATATCTTTGTTTTTATTTAACTCAAAAAAATGTATATCTTTATTGAAAAATAGAAATGTTCTCATAAGGCAATTTTTGCTGTCGTCCTACTTTTAAAACTTAACATCCCTAAAATTACAGGCCTTATCAAGCAAGCATAGGTCACTGTGAGTCACATTTGTGACTTCAGTGCAAGATTCATGTGCCCAAATATAGTTCAGCTAATGGTGCATGGGGTCGATTGTAACACGTGTTACAACTAGCCCCCAACCCAGGGAACCATTACTAAAGCTCACGTTCCAGCAAAAAACACAAATAACATCAGTCAACTGTGTTAATTAGAAGTACAGAGATGAGGGAAGAGAATTTGTCGCGTTAAGAACCACGTGACACCGAAGGTAAGTGGACGACTGTGTGAACGAATCACAGTCTAAATATAGACGTAAACCCCCATTAAATATACGCTTTACAGTTTCAGCACCTGCAGTACGTAAGCCAAGCCCGGTTCACTTCCTTGTGAGGTGACGTTGCTTCATACACAAACCCCCACCACAGACATTTCAATATACACATATATATATATATACATATATATATATATATATATATATATATATATATATATATACTATATATATATATATATATATATATATATATATATATATATATATATATATATATATATATATATATATATATATATATATATATATATATATATATATATACACACACTACAGTCGTGTTCAAATTTATTTCAACACCTCGAGATTTGTCATGTATATCCTACCTGTATGAAAACCTCAAGATGTGAGAATTTTCATTGCCCGTCAGTCATTAGTGATATAGCTTCTGAAAAGTCTCATGCGGTTTACCACGCGTGGCCCTGTGTTCCTGTTCTCTTTTTAAATGAATTGCATGTGTGGCCCATTTAAAAAGTAATATAAAAGTAATCAGTAATATAGTAATTCTATAAGAAGTAACAGGTGAAATTCTGGAGCCAGTAATAGGCTATCAAGTCCTACATATACTGAATGCATGTATTATTACATAGACCTCAATAGTCCAGTTTTGAACACTGTACAGCAGAACGGTTTGGAGCTCGTTAGACCGCTTTGTGCTTCAATCAGGCGTCTTTAACAACTGCTAAAAAGTCTCCTGCGGTCTACCACGTTCCTTTTCTCTTTCTGTTTAAAATGAATTGCATGTGTGACCTGTTAAAGTCATCAATTAAATTACACAAAGAGATTTTCAGTTCCCGTGGTTTGACTAATAAGCCACTTATACGGTATCAAGTCCTACATATACTAAATGTGTGTATTATTACATAGACCTGAAAAGTACAGTTTTGAACATTGTGTACAGTCGCACTGTTTGGAGAGGGGTAATTTCGGTTCAGATCTCGTTGCAATGACGTCACAGTGAGAGAGGGGGCACTCGTGACTTGGGAAAGTTTGAGATTGCAAAACCAATTCCCTGTGTTCGTTTGTTATATTTTATTCTGGTGCAAAAGACCGACAAACAGACACCTGACTGAACTACATTTCCACTCCCTCTGTGTCATGAACACAAGAACCCCGGTTTGGTTTGAAATCTCAATGCAGAGGGGGGGGGGCAGGGGCTGGGGGCTGGTTAATGGTTACACTGTGGTGTACCAGCCATGCTTGGAAATTATTATCATTTATTTCTTAGCAGACGCCATTATCCAGGGCGACTTACAATTGTTACAAGATATCACATTATTTTTACATACAGTTACTTTATTTTTTTACATACAATTACCCATTTATGCAGTTGGGTTTTTTTACTGGAGCAATCTAGGTAAAGTACCTTGCTCAAGGGTACAGCAGCAGTGTCCCCCACCTGGGATTGAACCCACGACCCTCCGGTCAAGAGTCCAGAGCCCTAACCACTACTCCACACTGCTGAAATGTTGTAGAGCTCATCAAAGCCACAGCAGACGCTGAAACTTTTATAGTTGAACCCAATTCACCAGGATGTAATGACTGAAACAGAAAATGAGACATTTTAAGATGATTTCATACCAGTACCAAAATGGCTCTTTAACACAGCCCAGTTAAAAGCTTTTAGATGAATCAAGGGAAGTAATGTTAAAACTTTACAATCAATTAGTAAGACCTCATCTGGAATACTGTGTTCAGTTCTGGTCACCTCGTTACAAAAAGGATATTTCTGCTCTAGAAAGAGTGCGAAGTAGAACAACCAGAATTATCCCGGTTTAAAAGGCATGTCATATGCAGACAGGCTAAAAGAATTGAATCTATTCAGTCTTGAACAAAGAAGACTATGCGGTGATCTGATTTAAGCATTCAAAATTCTAAAAGGTATTGACAATGTTGACCCAGGGGACTTCTTCAATCTGAGAAAAGAAACAAGGACCAGGGGTCACAAATGGAGATTAGATAAAGGGGCATTCAGAACAGAAAATAGGAAGCACTTTTTTACACAGAGAATTGTGAGGGTCTGGAACCAACTCCCCAGTAATGTTGTTGAAGCTGACACCCTGGCATCCTTCAAGAAGCTGCTTGATGAGATTCTGGGATCAATAAGCTACTAACAACCAAACGAGCAAGATGGGCTGAATGGCCTCCTCTCGTTTGTAAACTTTCTTATGTTCTTATGAAAGGTTTGCCTAATAGTTTTTGAGTCTCAATCGTGTGAAATAAATCAATGACTGTTAATCTGTTGAACCCAACACATCTATATGAAGTATAGCGTTGTCATCCCGTGCCTTGGCTATAGAACACGATTCTATTTTCAAAGCCTTTCCTCCAGTCTTTAATTAACTCCTAGTATTTATTTTGTTGAAAGAGGTATTCGAGTTTCTGTTTCTCAAGGTGTCTTGAACACTTGCAGTGTGTTTAGTTTTGTTTTTGCTTTGCAATGTAAACATGTTTTTCTCCTTTCAAAATACATCACTGAAAGAATGAAGGAAAAGCTTACCTCTGCGTAACTCCCATGGCTGCTTGATAATGAATATCTCTTTACTGGTGGTGATGACAAGAATGCACTTTGTTCTTTGAGGTCTGACTTACAACCACGCATATCAGATGACTGATTTGTGAAGATATCAGTTTTCTAAAGTCAGGGTCCAGTTACACTAAAGGTGTCTGTCAGCCTCAGGCTAAATTCTAAGACTTTTTTTTTCAGAATTAATCAATTGTTCAAGGGACAGGAGCTGCTTGGAGGAATAGCCTTGGGATTAAAAGGGAGCTTTGCAGCTCAGGAGACTAGGTTTCAGGCCACTGCATGCCACACCAGGCAGTAGGGGTTTGATACAGCAAAGTTGTCTCAGACTAGGTCTCCTGGAACCAGGTTTCAAGCCGCTGTTCCTGATAAAGTGGCTTTGTGTTGAACCCAGCTTTATATTTCACACTGAGTGACAGGCTTGCTCAGGTTCCAATACCACAAGCTCAGCTGTGCAGACAGCAGCGTGAACACATCAAGAAGGGCCATTGATCTCCTTTATATACCCGCCTGCATGGAACCCTCTGGGGGTGAGGATTCCGTTCAGTAATCAGTGATAGAGAAACGATAGACAGTCATGATGTGTGAAAATGTTCGACGGCTTTGTGCTTTAACCAGACATCTTAAAGAGCTTCTAAAAAGTCTCCTGCGTTTTACCACGCGTGGCTCTGTGTTCCTGTTCTCTTTCTTTTTAAATGAATTGCATGTGTGGCCTATTTAAAAAAGTAATATAAAAGTAATCAGTAATATGTTAATTCTATAAGAAGTACAAGGTGACCTTCTGGAGCCAGTAATAAGCTATCAAGTCCTACATATACTGAATGCATGTATTATTACATAGATCTCAAAAGTACAGTTTGAAGACTCTGTACAGCAGGACGGTTTGGAGCTCAGTAATTTCGGGTTCAGATCACGTTGCAATGACGTCACAGTGCGGGGGGGGGGGGGGCCACTCGTGAGACATCTGGGAATAGTTGGCGTTGCAAAAACCAATTTCGTTTCGTTTTTCCCTGGTTTCCTCCTGCCGTTCTGAATAAAAACTTTATTCAGAAGACAAATAAACAGACACGTGACTGAATTCGATTGCCACTCCTCCCCCCACCCGCCTCAGAACATCCGAAAACTCTACTGAGGTTTTATTATGAAAAATACTACCCCCGATCCACACTCAAACAACCTCAATTAAGAAGTGCTATAAGAAACACAATTCATGTTTCGACTAGAAGACTTTCTCCATGTCTTTGATGTTGAATTAACCGCTAGGCTGGCTACAGCGCCTTTATAACCTCCTCCTTTTGCAAGCATTTTGCGTCACCTTAAATTGATTCTTTGAAAAGCCAATCAAAGGCCCTGGTTTCCTCCAATCCTGACACATTCTCACATGGCTGGGATGGAGGGAGCCAGGGAGCGATTTTCCCCACAGGGATCGGGAATTGTAAAGCCATCCGTAGCCAAAGGCCCCATTTCTAGTGATGGCGTGGCAGGGGACCAGCCACGAATGGGACGGGGTGGATGATTGCACTTCATGGTGTGTTTGCTGACGCTGGAAATGTCCCGGGTTATCTGAAGGGAGAACAGTTTGCACAGGAAGTGTGGGTGCAAGGGAGGGCTGCTGGCTTTTCCTGATTTTCGCAACTTCCAGCTCAGGATGACGCATTGCAACATTCTTGAGCTAAAATATCCTGTGAAGGGTTTGTCCATTTTAGGGTTTGGGCACAAACCTTATGTAACCCATCATACAAGTACAGCAACGTGCAATCAAGCACAGTGAAAGCATGGTGAAGCACAGGGAAGCATTGCAAAGCACAGAGAGGTCTGGTAAAGCATAGGGAAGCATTGTAAAGCACAGAGAGGTCTGGTAAAGCATAGGGAAGCATTGTAAAGCACAGAGAGGTGTGGTAAAGCATAGGGAAGCATTGTAAAGCACAGAGAGGTCTGGTATAGCATAGGGAAGCATTGTAAAGCACAGGGAGGTCTGGTAAAGCAGTTTGTGTGGGTCGCTGTTCTCCGCAGAGTCTTTAAGAAAAGCAGCGATCATCACAAACCCCAGCAGCTGTTTATTCACTCGTTTCACTTGGAATGGTGAATCAGCCCAGTGAAGTGAAGTGTCAGCCCCTCCCTCCGTCCCGCACCTGGTCAGCTGCTCCAGTGTCTGGCGGTGCCCGCGGACCCTGTGGATATCCTCACTCGTTCGCTGCCTGTCCCGAACACAGCGCTCCGCGTACGATCTCAAAAGCACTTCCCTCTTCTTAGACTCGACAGCGTGCTCCCAGGTCTCTCTGACTGAACTCTCTGTGAGACACACACACACACACACAGACACACAGAGACACACACAGACACACACAGACACAGGCAGACACAGACAGAAACAGAGACAGACACACACAGACAGAGACACAGAGACACAGAGACAGACACACACACACAGACACAGACAGACACACACACACACACAGACACAGAGACAGACACACACACACAGACAGACACACACAGACACACACTGACACACACACACACACACAGACAGACACACACACACACACAGACAGACACACACAGACACACACTGACACACACACTGACACACACACAGACAGACACACACAGACACACACTGACACACACACACAGACACAGACAGACACACACACACAGACAGACAGACACACACAGACACACACTGACACACACACACAGACACACACACTGACACACACACACACTGATGCATGACCTGCTGTATGTGTTACTAGAAGTTCAGTAAACAAATGAAACATGATTTCGTCTAATGATTCTTGTTTAAGAAAATCTTTATTTTAGTGGTGTTCCGATACCTTCAGGTTTAGGACTACATCGTTGATTTTATTTTATTTTTTTAAGCATTGTGAGTCCAAGGTCCAAAAAAGAAAAAAAAAAAAAAAAAAACAGCTCCTACTCTGTGACGTAGTTGCGCCATCTTAGCGTGGGAGAGAATTGTTGACCCACAGTAACCCACAGTAAACACAGCGGCCCACGCATTTTGGTTTAGTGGTACCGGGCAAACAAAAAAAAACTTTGTTCCAGGATGCACAGACTGTTCTATTGTAGATTTGTTCAAATTATCAAATGTTTTTGGTTTAGCTCCGTCACGCCGATTTTAATAGGTAATGTTTTATTCAAATTAAGCCACCACAAGCTCGCTGATACAAAGGCATTTCTGATGGCCGTATCGCATCAATACCAGGGTCCGCTACACGACTGGATTTGTGCACGACATAACCCTGCCTGATGCAAACATCTATCGTGCAAAAAGACTTACCCATGAAACACATTGTAACGATGCAGAATAACATTGCAATCACGTGTCAGCACGCGTGCATTTCCAAAGTAACTACGCAGTAAACCGAGACGCATAATGGAAGGCGTTACCAAAATTAATACCAAGTTTCATCACAATCTTCTAGATGTAGGAAAATAAACATGCAGCACCGTGTGTTAGGTTTCTGCTGCAGCTCTCAGTTAATGCGCGGTTTCCAGCTGACTCCCGCAGGGAAGGAGAACACTCTGCCTGCCGCTGTTGTTTTTTCTTGATGGGATGTGGAGGGAGGAAGGCTTTAACAGAGAAACGAAAGTTAGAGGCAGCCAAGCACAGTTTCAGTTCTGGATTCTAAAAGCCACCACTGTTCCTGTACTTTCAAATCTACTTCATGCAGACATTTCCTGCAAGGACATTGTTTCATTCATTCAAGCGCTGGCAGGTTCATAGAACCTCGCAAACTAATCTCAGGACATAAGACCTGATAGGCATTCCCATCCCTTATAAAAGCTCCCCCCACTGAAAGCACAGCAAAGTGTAATCAAGCACAGTGAAAGCATGGTAAAGCACAGAGAGGTGTGGTAAAGCATAGGGACGCATTGTAAAGCACAGAGAGGTCTGGTAAAGCATAGGGAAGCATTGTAAAGCACAGAGAGGTATGGTAAAGCATAGGGAAGCATTGTAAAGCACAGAGAGGTCTGGTAAAGCATAGGGAAGCATTGTAAAGCACAGAGGTCTGGTAAAGCATAGGGAAGCATTGTAAAGCACAGAGAGGTCTGGTAAAGCATAGGGAAGCATTGTAAAGCACAGAGAGGTCTGGTAAAGCATAGGGAAGCATTGTAAAGCACAGAGAGGTCTGGTAAAGCATAGGGAAGCATTGTAAAGCACAGAGAGGTCTGGTAAAGCATAGGGAAGCATTGTAAAGCACAGAGAGGTCTGGTAAAGCATAGGGAAGCATTGTAAAGCACAGAGAGGTCTGGTAAAGCATAGGGAAGCATTGTAAAGCACAGAGAGGTCTGGTAAAGCATAGGGAAGCATTGTAAAGCACAGAGAGGTCTGGTAAAGCATAGGGAAGCATTGTAAAGCACAGAGAGGTCTGGTAAAGCATAGGGAAGCATTGTAAAGCACAGAGAGGTCTGGCAAAGCATAGGGAAGCATTGTAAAGCACAGAGAGGTATGGTAAAGCATAGGGAAGCATTGTAAAGCACAGAGAGGTCTGGTAAAGCATAGGGAAGCATTGTAAAGCACAGAGAGGTCTGGTAAAGCATAGGGAAGCATTGTAAAGCACAGAGAGGTGTGGTAAAGCATATTAAAAAACCAACCATGATACTATAACCACCGTTATAGTAAAAGCTATTCCCATAGTGAAAGCACAGTAAAGTGTAATAAAGCTCAGTAAAAGCACAGTAAAGTGTAATAAAGCTCAGTAAAAGCATGGTAAAGTGTAATAAAGCTCAGTAAAAGCACAGTAAAGTGTAATAAAGCTCAGTAAAAGCACAGCAAAGTGTAATAAAGCTCAGTAAAAGCACAGTAAAGTGTAATAAAGCTCAGTGAAAGCATGGTAAAGCACAGGGAAGCACAGGGGAGCACTGTAAAGAATAGTGAGGTGTGGAAACCCATAATCCATAAAGTGGCACAGTGTAGTTCAAGACACTGTTGAAACTGAAGACAATCGTCAAAACAAAATGGTATCGATACCTTTTAACAGGTAGGGAACAAAAATGAGGCTGACTGATCTATTTGTTCACGTTCAGAGTTTATAAAAGTGTATTTCTTACGTGAAAATCCTTTTCCAAGCAAAGCAGTCATGCAATTTGGGGGTGTGAGGAGGGAGGAGGGGGTGGAGGGAGGGGGGCTACGCCTTGGCCTCTGCGACGGTCCGTCCTCCTCCCTCCTCCCCCGGTTATGAGATTGTTGTTTCTGTAACAGCACGTCCACCTTGTTCCTTGACCTGTTAAAAAACAACAATTATCCAGGCTGCAGAAGATCTATTAGGCTGGCTTGCTGCTCAGTAATCATGCTCCCAGCCCCCTCCCCCTCACCCCTCACCCCCCTCCCCTTCGCATGCCAGGAAACATTCCTTACATAAAGGCACATGGGCGTTCGCTGAGGAACGTTTCTGGGAAACTCATTGAGGGGCACGTTTTAGTGCGGGAAGGGAAATTCAGACACATCCAGTGGGCTCCCAAAGCACGCAAACATGCTGAATGCATTCAGTGAGTCTAAACAGAATTTCTTTGCTGCTGACATCATTTAGAAAGGACTCTTTTGCTGAAAAAAAAGAAGAAAAAAAAACTCTCACTCGGAAATTGCTTTTGAGGAGTATTCATTTAAAAATCGGCAGGGATTTTTAAAAAAAATCCATTCGTTAATGGAAAAAAAAAGCTGTCCTTCCTTCATGTTTACAATCGAGGTACCCCCCCCCCCATCAATGGCAGTTCACTTCCGTATTTTTGTCAGTTTTTTTACGAAAATTCACTTTCAATCGGCTTTTTTTTTTTTTTAAACACTGACGTTAATCACCATTGATTGGTACTCAATTGTAAAGGTGAGGGAAGGACATATTGTCTCGTTTTGAAATCAACACATTAATGCATGGGTTTACTGAATACCTGCCGATAAACACTTCTTAAAGGCCATTGGGAGTACAAGCATCAGCGCACCTCCTGTTATTCAGTAAACTGTATTACTGTGCAACGCAGAGGCAGGTAAGCTGATGTGACAGGCAGCGTTGTGTAAGGCACTACGAATCCTGCCCCCTGTTGGTGAGATGAGGTGAAAAGCTCTACAACCACGAAGATCACATCCACCACGACACCGACGCAATTGGATCAATGGAATTAAACCCAGGGTCTTAAATGGGGTAATTGATCAAATTCCTAATGAACCCCCTGTCTGAATGCAGCCCCCTGTTCATTCGCGTGGATTTGAATTACCCGCGCGTTGATTCCTTTTTGCTTTGTAACACGCTACGCTGGTCACGTGTGTAAGCATGCGTTCAGGGGACTGTGAGAAGTGTTCATTCATCCGTGAACGTTGCCAAACCCAGTTTCTAGCATAGCTCGCAAACCCCCTTTGCTCGCCCCAGACACAGAAAGCCGCTGGGAATGTACAGTCATTTGCAAAAGTGGTTTTAGGAGAGGCAGGTGCGTGATTGTTCATCTGATTAAAGGCAATTATTACAAGTTCCTGCACATCCTACTTACCCTGCATGAACTGTCTTGCATCATGGTGTATGTGCGGTTAAGTTATAAACACATGTGCACTGTCACATCACTCCAGTGTTACTGTGCATAGTTGCAATGTTATGTGCAAATCACTTTGCAGGCTCTAACCCTAACCCCTTTCTGATACAATTGTGTACTATACCAGAAAGATTTCCATTCTAACAATGCATAATAGCATTGTAATGACGTCTAAGCACACATGCATTTACTCAGTAAACACTATACACAGAGACAGCTGTAGATTTCGTTAACAATGTCATAGTGCGCTTGAAAAATACAGCTTATGTAAGAGCTGAGAACAATGAATTAAAAAGCCCTTATTAAGCTAATGAGCTCAATTAAGGGCTTAGTAATTGAGAGTTGGAATGAAAGCCAGACAGACACAGGGGGTCCCTGGGACTGGGCTTGGGAAGCCCTGTTCTGCACAGGAAAAGGGAGGTGGGGGGAGCGCAGAGGCGCCTCTGAGGGTAGGGGCGTCTTTTGCATGATTTAGTTGTTTAGTCGATGGGAAAGATAAGGAGCAGGAGGCAGGATGAGCTGTGATCGGAAGACGTCTGGCTGGATGTTGTTTTTTTGCAAAGTCTGGCAGCGTCTTCATCTGCTGGGCAGGCACTCGGTTAAAAGGCAGGCAGTCTCTCTGTCAGTTTGGGTATTTCATGACGACTGCAGTGTTTCCAGCAGCTTTACTGAAAATCTGCAATGAAATCCATGCTACTGTTTATCTGGGGGTTACTGCTGGTTACTACAGCAGGTAAGCAAATTATTATTATTATTATTATTATTATTATTATTATTATTATTATTATTATTATTATTATTAGAAGTTAATACACTAGTTTGCACATGTATTAGAGCACCCCATTGCTTCTGTAGTTTTGATTTGTTGTGTGTATGAAATCAAATCACTTCAACTGAAAATCTGGGAACAAATTAGTCCGAATAAATTAGTGATGGTTTAATTTAATTGATGACTTTAACAGGCCACGCATGCAATTAATTTAAAACAGTAAGACAAAAGGAACACATAGACAGACATGGTAAAATGCACAAGACTTTATAGAAGTTGTTTAAGATGTCTGATTAAAGCACCAAGCGGTC
Organism: Acipenser oxyrinchus oxyrinchus; assembly: GCA_030684275.1. Classification (NCBI taxonomy): domain Eukaryota; kingdom Metazoa; phylum Chordata; class Actinopteri; order Acipenseriformes; family Acipenseridae; genus Acipenser; species Acipenser oxyrinchus. The sequence goes on along the minus strand of CM060296.1, from coordinate 4,243,084 downwards.
TAACATTTCCACACATGCGCTCGGAAATAAATAAATAAATTAACTCACTTTTTTTCTCTTTTTGTTTTTAGAAACTAGAGTAGAAATCATCCCATCTCTTGGATATATTGAACTGAATGAGTCCAAGGTGTTTGTCTGCGCAGGTCTGTATTGCATTCGTTATTTTTCCCATGGTTATACTAGACATTTACCACAGCTTACCGTGGATTGCCATGTTTTGTAATAACATTAATTCAGTTGCCAGTTACACTATGTACAGCCACCTGATAATACCCTTACCTGTTCTAATAACCTGAAATAACCCCAGATAAACAGAAGCACAGATTTAACTGCAGGTTTTCAGTAGCTAGACTTCTTGAAATGCCCAAACTGACAGAGTGACCGCCTGCCATTTAACAGAGGGCTTGCCTAGCGGATGAAGACACAGTTAAAAAATAAAAAATGACACTGTGTTGCTTTTCAGTGGAGGGCGCTGTGCAGGAGATGAAATGGATCCACTCTAGTGGGAAACCAATCAAAGAGGGGGAAGACGAGCGACTCCAAGTGGAACAAGCAGGCAAGATGGTCTCTAAGCTGGTGATCAGAGACGCACAGCTGCCAGACGCGGGCAGATACCAGTGTGTGTGCCACTTTAATGAGAGCTACACGGAGACCGCCTTCGTCACAGTCACCATCATCCGTAAGAAACGCTGTCTGTTAGGAGTTCTTTCAAATGGAAGAAATCCATTTCCCTTATACTCGCTTACACAAGTGCTGGCAATAAATCAATGACGGTGGGTGTGTTAGGAAAGTGAGCCACTCTGAGCAGTGAAAGAACCCACTTAACAGAGTGCCCGGCTCCACTCTCTCTGAGCAGCTCAGAGGGAATTTCTGTTATTAGTTTATTTAGCAGACGCCTTTATCCAAGGCGACTTACAGAGGCTAGGGTGTGTGAACTATGCATCAGCTGCAGAGTCACTTACAACTACGTCTCACCCGAAAGACGGAGCACAAGGAGGTTAAGTAACTTGCTCAGGGTCACACAATGAGTCAGTGGCTGAGGTGGGATTTGAACTGGGGACCTTCTGGTTACAAGCCCTTTTCTTTAACCACTGGCCCACACAGCCTCCTATGTGACCCGAAAAACTCTCGCTCTCAGCCGATTGGTTGCTAAACGTGCCCAGTCTGGTTTAACAGACCTGTAAGATTCTTTACCTGTAAGATTTAATCCCACCATTGTACAGAGTCTCATTCTCCCAGGCAGTGTGGGGTAGAGTGTTGCAGGGGGGGACAGGTTAACGGTTACACTCTGGTGTACCAGCTGTGCTTAGAGAGAATGTTCCAGAGCTGTACTGAGTTTAAAACGGTGACGTGGGGGCTCCAGTTTGAAATACAATCGTGTTCCGTCTTCACCTGTGACCTCCCGCTTCTCGCTGCAGAAAAGCCAACCTTTCTGAACCCCAAAACCTACCACGAGTTCCTGGAAGGTTCGGACGCGCTCGTTCCATGTGACGTCACCGGAATCCCTCAGCCCCTTGTGACCTGGAAGCGCAAAGGACAGGATGTGATGCGTACAGAAGACGGTAAGTCGCATACTGTCAAATCATAAGGGCAGCAGTGTGGCGTAGAGGTTAGGGCTCTGGACTCTAGACCGGAGGGTTGTGGGTTCAATCCCAGGTGGGGGGGACACTGCTGCTGTACCCTTGAGCAAGGTACTTCACCTAGATTGCTCCAGTAAAAACCCAACTGTATAAATGGGGAATTGTATGGAAAAATAACGTGATATCTTGTAACAATTGTAAGTCGCCCTGGATAAGGGCGTCTGCTAAGAAATAGATAATAATTTCGTCATCACTTCAGATGGACCGAGACAAAAAAAAACATAGACAGTCTTAATGGCATTAAACTTTCAAATCTTGTGCTTGTGTTTACCAGGCTGTCTGACTGAATAAAACGAGGGATATTAACAACAGGTGTGCCAGTAACCAAAGTGATATTATGAAGAGCTTCTGCCAATTGAATCCCATTATATTCGTGTCAATCTGGTGATAACGAGCACAGGGGGGGGGGGCATTAAACAGGGGTGATGTAGCTTCAAATGACTTATATATGGAAAGTAAAAATAAATCAATTCAAATCCCCAGGTCGTTTCCTGCTGACTGCCCAGGGTCTCCTGATTCGGGGGGTCCGGGGGTCTGACCAGGGCCTCTATCGGTGCGAGGGGCGGATCGTGGACAGGGGGGAGGTGCACAGTTTGGATATCTCTGTGGTGGTGAACGGTAAGAACGACGAAAAATCAAGAGCTAATCGATCCGGCGAGCTACTGATTTTCATTTTCGTTTATCAACCGTTAATCATTAAAGAGATCTTTCATTCAGCTTTAAACTGTATATCATTTCAAATGGTTTTGTGATATGACTAGCAGGAAAATGAATTGGCCTCCGTCGTTGCTTATTAGCTTTTTAATTCGGAAAGTTTTTAATGCGATTAACAATATAATCAATAATGGTATTGTGTTTTAATTATGTGACGGGATCCCTACCCCTAGTCTAGCTGTAATTCAAGTGCCAGTACTGTGAATTATACATTTACTTCTGCTACAGAACAGCGCCTTTCCCTGCTTGGGATCTACCCTTTCAGATCCCCCTGTCTTTAGAAGAGCAAACGGCAAGATTTTGATACGATAACCTGATTGGTTGATTTATCCCCCCCCCAATTCTAGATCCTCCCACTGCCCGGATTCGAGAGGGGGAGGTCAATGCGATGGCTGGCTCCGGCGTCAATGTCTCCTTGACCTGTCTGGTAAATGGACACCCCCATCCTTACATCAACTGGACCAGGTAGCTACAGCCAGGTAGCTAGACTATGTCTCACCCGAAAGACAGAGCACAAGTGACTTGCTCAGGGTCACACAATGAGTCAGTGGCTGAGGTGGGATTTGAACCGGGGACCTCCTGGTTACAAGCCCGTTTCTTTAACCACTGGACCACACAGCCTTTATGAGCTGCAGTGTTGTTTCGTGGCTCTGTCCAATCAAACTGCCACATCTACAGCAGCACCGAGAATTTTACAATATTCCCATACGTTGGTGTCTCTCAGGAACGGAGATCCGGTTGTGGCTGAACCCGGGCGGTTTGGGTTTAACTCGGACCAGAGCGTTCTGACAATCTACGCAGTGGAGAAGACGGACGAGGGGCAATACACCTGCATAGCCACCAACAAAATCAACAGCTCCAGTGCCAACGTGACCCTGCACGTGTCAGGTACATTTCTCTTCTTTAACTTTTGGAGACCTCTTAATCCTTCAAGGGGAAGAAGCCATTCTAAAAGTTTCCCGTAGAAAAAGCTTACTCCAGTCAAGAAACTCCATAGATGATCTCTTAAAGCTTAGACAGCATTACTACATTACACATTTTTTACTGTACAGTCTTTGTTCTTTGACCTTTCGAGGTGCCCCTGCCTGTAAAATTAGCTTACAGATAAGTGAGGCTGACTGTAGGGAAGCCATGGGCACGGGGCAGGACAGCTGCTCTTCCTCCCCCCGTTAGACGAAGCTCCAAAGCAGGTGGAGGCTGGGGAGGAGGAAGAGGAGAGGGGACGGAATGGATTGGTAAAGTATGGCGGGTCATTGGTGAGTTCATTTTCCATCACGCTGAGAGCTTGGGATTTAAAGCTGTAGGTAAGTTACTAACATACTTTTTGGGGTTTTTTTGCAGCCAATCAAACAGAAGAGGAGGTGCCGTCACCCCACAGCACTCGGCACACTGCGCAGGCGCCCGACGGGCAAGCTGCTGTCGTCAGTATCCTGGACGGTATGGAGGCTCAGCAGGCGACGCAGCTGGCAGTTCTGCAAAGGCTGGCTGCACAGCAGGAGATCCTGGCGCGGAGAGTGGCAGAGATCGGGGCCGAGATTAGCAGACTCACCTTTCTCCAGAGTCTGAGCCCTCTGGAGAAAGCTCACGACTAGCCGGCTTCTGCCGTGCCCCCGGTCTGATCGCCGGGTCCACAGACGGAAGACGTGTGGGTTTGTGCTGGAGGTGCTTCCTAAGAATCAGACGCGCGATAAATCGACGACCCCTTGAGAAAACTCAATCGTCGATTGCACACGGCTACAGCCAAAATCTTTGCATCAATAGAAGGAACTCATTTTGCTTCATAAAGTCGATGCCTGGTATTTATACTGTCCTGGGCTCAGGACACATGTGACCACAGTCTGTTTTTTGTATCAGATTATCAATAGATAAGTCAAGGTGATCATGGTTAATTTTTTACCATATTTCATGCCATACATGGCTCAACTGTCAATGAAAACAGAAAGCTTGCTTTGTTGAAGCAGGCATTGTTAGTTTCTTAGCAGACGCCCTTATCCAGGGCGATTTACAATTGTTACAAGATATCATTTTTACATACAATTCCCCATTAATACAGTTGGGTTTTTTACTGGAGCAATCTAGGTAAAGTACCTTGCTCAAGGGTACAGCAGCAGTGTCCCCCACCTGGGATTGAACCCACGACCCTCCGGTCAAGAGTCCAGAGGCCCTAACCACTACTCCACACTGCTTATCACGCAGAGCTCTCCTGAACCGCCTCTGGAGTTCAGCCACTGGATGAGTAAACAGCAAGTCAAGTGAAGACAGTTTCAAAGAACCAGACTCTTAACCACAACACTGAAAGGTGACATTGTCAGCATTGCCTTGCAGCTGTTCTTTGGAACTGTTCATCTAAAGATCTGGTCACATGACTTTTGTTGTCAGCAACAGGAGGAACAAAAGGACAACAACGTAATGCAAACCAATCACAACGCATGTTTTTTTTTTTTTGTCACTTTACAAAACCTTTCTTATATTTTAATGTTCCAAGCATCATAAAAGATTAACAGCATCATAAAAAGAAAAAAATATTATTATTATTATTATTATTATTATTATTTAGTCATTTAGCATTTAGTTTTAGCCAAAGCGACTTACAGAGACTAGGGGGGTGAACTCTGCATCATCAACAACTACTGCTGCTGCTGCTGCAGAGTCACTTCCAATAGGAGCTCGTTTGTTTTATGACGTCTCATCCGAAGATAACAGATATATTTCTCTGCAATACGAATATAACTTGTGTGGTTAGTTAATAAAAGGAGAGAACGTGGTTTAGCAAAGCGGGAACAATGTCGCGTGTCTTCAGCAGACGTTAACATTGAGTAGATCGGTCTGCATGACTTCTAGAACTTTCTCGTGTTAGGAAGCGCTGTGTCAATATTAAACAGCAGGGTCTGCGTAGACACATTGATGCATTACTAACCTCAGCTTGTGTGAACTGTGCATCAGCTGCAGAGTCACTTACAATTACATCTCACCCCAAAGACGGAGCACGAGGAGGTTAAGTGACTTACTCAGGGTCACACAATGAGTCAGTGGTTGAGGTGGGATTTGAACCGGGGACCTCCTGGTTACATGCCCTTTGCTTTAACCACTGGACCACACAGCCTCCGTTATAAGACTGTAAAACGATGGCCGGGAATTCTGGCTGAACAAACCGCAGGAACAACGCCTGCATCCGATGTGGTATGCACGATAACATCTTCCGTTGTTAATGACTTGGAACAAATACTTTAACGCAGTTTCTAAGAAGTTTCTGGGGCCGCAAACAGCCTTTCTCGTTTAATTTTTAAAACACGCCTTCATATGACCTTTAAACGCCTTATTAAGAAAATTGCACACAATATGATGCAATCGATTCAAACTGCATTTACAAATTGCCTTACTGGTAATGTACGGCTGCCGGGAAGCAGGCCAGAAAACAGAGAATTCAAAGCTGCCAAAACACTTTGATTGCATTTGATAGAATGGACGGATTATCCTTCTGCATACGATACATGTCACGCATCTTTTGGTTCTGGAGCCACCTGGTGGACAAAGTGCAGAACAACAACAGCAGAAAAAAGTCCCTTTCACGGCCAATGAATTAACTAGACCCTCAATTGAACTGATAATTTGCTTAATTAGAGCTTTTTATTTGTTTTCAGCTCTTAAACAGCTGCAGATTTCAAATTAGCCGTAACTTTTAATTTTTAGGAGTAGTGAATAATTAAAAAAGTCTCATTAACCAAATGACTAGTTCCACTAAGGGTCTAGTCGAGAGCTCAGTTGGAAGACACAGGGGGGTCCCAGGATCGAGGCTCGGACATCCCTGATTTCTACAGTACCAATAATAAAGTAAGCAAACACGTAAGGATAAAAGTGTTCTTGGAGTAGTTTGAGGAATTGTGCGCATTTATACTGTAGAACATGGAAGCAAAAACAAGTTCCGGTGTAGTGTTAGAAAGTGGTACGTCATCAGAATGCGGTGCGTGTACCAAAACTTGGTGCGTGAAATGTCAGAAAGCGGTACACGGTCAGATTTCAATCAATTCCGATCTGATGGGTGTTTACCGATTGTCAAACAGAGGTACATGTACCATTAATTACACATTTTTTTTTTTTTTTTTTTTTGGAAACTTAAACTGGAAACAGACAATCGGTTTCTCTAAAAAAAAAATAATAATAATAAAAAAAATTCACGAGAAACAAGACAAAATGAGAAATCCACCGCAAAGTTGCACGAGTAAAAAAACTGTACTAGACCGAATGTATTGCGTAGGATAAATATCTGCATACAATTTTCTTAATAACAATACACCAGTAAAAACATAAAATACATGAAGAAAATAAACGCTGTTCTCACAGGGGGGGGGGTTCACCTTGCCTCATACTCCAAACATTTCCTTTGAAGTCGTCGCTAATCACACCACGAGACCTAACGCAAAAGCCGGACGCAGTCTTTGTTCTAGCTTTGCGTTTGAAATCCTTAAAACATCTTGAAATATATATATATATATATATATATATATATATATATATATATATATATATATATATATATATATATACACCTGTCACTCACGCGACTCATTTACAAATTATTTATTTATTTATTTATTTATTTTAAAGAGGACTGTCTTAGTTTTTGGGGGTTCCAGCTGAGACCGCTTAGCTCATTCTCACGGGAGTCCGGGCTCCCTCTCTCTATATATATATTTTCAAGGAACGTCGTTGTGATCACGTGTTGGTCAGACCTCTGCAAGCGCAACCTCTTCTGTTTGCTCTGCGGGCGAGGCTCACGTGTTCTTAGCTGATATCTTTTAAAATGGTAAGGTGTCCCACATTCTAAAAGTTTGTGTTTATTCCCCCAAGTTCAGATAACAAACAGCAGGCTCGGAGTTTATCACTTCATTTGCTGATAAGGTCCACCTTTTCAACTGATAAGGTTCTGTTAGCCCCCGGCGGTGTGCGAAAAAAACCCCTCAGAACCTATTGTAGAAACCCGCTCACAGCAGCGATAAGGGAATGGAGTCGGGCTGCCCTTGAAGTCACGACGACCTTGAAGAATTTCCAAAGTTTAGCCATGTTTGGTTTTGTATCTAGAATATTTCTCAAACTTGAAACGCTGGTAGTTATTTTTTAAAGACACCAGAGGGTCCTAAAATAAAGTTATTATTATTATTATTATTATTATTATTATTATTATTATTATTATTATTATTATTATTATTATTATTATTATTTAGTGTGCCCAGTTAATTTACCCCGTTTTGTTTCTCCCCGGTATCCGGTTGTGCTCTCGCGTCACAGCTCAGCAGAATCGAAGGTCAGGAATGACGTAGTTTACACGAGCATTGAGACGGATCAAGTCTACCCAACCATCTGGTACGGCGATGGTAGCTTTCAAGGCAATCATTAATAATGTAACTCAGTCACTGTGCCAGAGCGGGGAATGAGTTGAGACTAAAGGAATCTTCCATGGCCGCCGTAATCCCTGGATTTCAATGCAGCTGAGCACGTCCGGGATGAACTTGAACCAGCGTTCTACAGGAAAAGGCGCTATATAAAAATATAATTGATTGGTTGATTAATGACTGAATAGATTAACAACCCTCACCATACCTTTTTGCCGTTGAAATGTAATTCCAGTGCAGTCTAGTATAGTGATATTAAATTGCAGTTACAATGCAGGGATAGGAATCAGACTCCCGTTGCACTGCAGTTTGATCCATTCCTGGTTTCACTAGGAGTTTAATAAGACACACCTGAGCTTGTTACCTAGACACACTGGGGGCTAATCAAGCTGGTAGTAAAACCTGGAAGGGGTGACACTGCTGTGCAATAGGAGTCCTATTACCATCCCTCATGTAGAACATGCAGATATAGTCTGTCAGACTTGTGGAGGTATACTGAAAAATAGTGCAGATCTGCATTTAAAAGACCCTATCAACCTTCATCTATTTGAATTGCACAGGCATAATAACCATCGCTTTCTCCAATATAGACAATACAGAGAGCGCTTTGTGATGTCAAAGGAACTCTCTGACACGCCAAGGCGGCCGTAGCGCTTGTGACGCAATAAGTACGCAGGAGTGAGACGCGCAGATTTGTTCTCGCTCATTGATAAGATAATGCCGCGCGCGGGCAGGCACGCACATGCTTGCACTTGTTTGCACAGGACGCCTGAAGGTGCGCAGTGGAATCATTCACGCCAGGGCTGCGAGGCTGGGATTGGCTGGTTTAAAGGGATTAAAGGGGGTGCTTTTGCAATGTGAAATATTTTTTTTTTGTAGATGATTTATTATGATTTCATAACATGTTTTGAAATTTTTAAGCAGTTTGGGGTGAACTCTATGGAGTTCGAGAACTTGCTGTAGTTGAAAAAACATATATGCATTAGAAACTAGACACATAGACAGGAAACTTAAGAACATGGTCCAATTATGCACACAGCGACCCAAGAGGGAATATTGCACTGCTATAGCAGAGGTGTCCAATCACTGTCCTGGAAGCTCATTCCACTCCAGAGCCAAAACAGATAAAATGAGACGATGAATCGCTTCAGGCTCTGGAGGTTGGAGGTTTAATTAATTGGTTCAAATCAAGAATTTAGACCAGGATTGGAACAAAGATCAAAGAGCCAGCTTTGAGTGGCCCTGCTCTTTAGGTTTGGCGGGAGTGAGTGGACTTGGTTAACTCTCTCTGTTCACTTCCTGTGTTACAAGTATTAAGTCCCCCCTTCCTGACTCCATACCGGTTCCTCTGTGGGGGACAGAACCCGAGCGCAGAACTCAGGTGGGGTCTTATTTACTGTGACACAGGAAGAAGGTGAACTTATAGTGTTGTGGCAGGAGAGCGTATCACCTGAATGAAAATACAGAATGAAAAAACAGAAGGGCAACGTGGCTGTTAACAGTGTAAATGGTGTTTTGTTCCGTCAGCTGTCTCTACATGCAGTTTATACCGTATGTATGTGAGAAATCAAACGCAGCACACAGACTTTCTATCCAGGAAGAATCCGGACCCGACAGGAGACTCATCAAGCACCGGAAATACTCAATGAAGAAGAAGAGTCGATTGATAAACTGAAAACTCGCTGTTTTAATCATGAGCTACAGTGACACTGCCCGGGTGTCACTGAAGTTGAAATCTCTCTCTCTCTCTCTCTCTCTCTCTCTCTCTCTCTCTCTCTCTCTCTCTCCTTTTTGTTAACTGTAAATATTTAAGACACAAATACATGCTTAGATGAAGCTTACATTACACATACTTTAGGCTGTGTGGTCCAGTGGTTAAAGAAAAGGTCTTATACCCAGGAGTCCCCGGTTCAAATGCCACCTCAGCCACTGACTCACTGTGCGACCCTGAGCAAGTCACTTCACCTCCTTGTGCTCCGTCCTTCGGGTGAGACGTAGTTGTAAGTGACTCTGCAGCTGATGCATAGCTCACACACCCTAGTCTCTGTAAGTCGCCTTGGATAAAGGCGTCTGCTAGATAAACGAATAATAATACTACTTTCTGATTTGAGAAACTTATTAATAATAAAATGAACGACCTTTTCGGTGTATTAAAAGGTAGGTCGCGTATTTAAAGGTTGCCCAATGACAACACTGAAAGAACAACACGCCGCTTTGCGCTGATAAAGCAGCTCGCTATCAGTTGAAGGGCACACAAAAGCGTTTTTGAAAACTCCACCGAGCACAACGCCAGGTATCGTGTGTGACTCTGTGCTGGAAGGAGGGGGGCCAGCCGCGTATATAAGCCTCATCTTTCACACTTGCGATATTGCTGTTCAGAGTTTGGGGAGGGCTTGGAGTAAGGAGTTTGGAGAGAAAGAGAGGCTGAGAGTTTGGAAAGTTTTACAGCTCCAAGCACTCGGGAAAGGAATCCTCGGAGGAGCTGCTTTAGGCGGACTCGGGATATTTTGTAACGGGACAAGATGGGGAAGAACGTAAGTAGACTTCGACGTCACGCATCCTCTTCATTTTTCAAGAAACGCCCATACGATTTGCAGCCAAAAAAAACAAATCCGTATAAAAAATATACGATGATAAAATCGCATTTATTTTACAGTTCATCTCATAACATCGTGGTTATTCATACAAAATAACCATGCACTTTAAATATATGTCAAATCATATACATAGACATACATATGCATGTATGGTAAAGAGATATAAAAATGTTTGCATTTTACCGCATGGATAATTTACTCAAGATTGAACTTAATTTTGCTATTAATATTTTTCCTTAAAATATTAATAAACCAAAAAAAAAATTGCATGATCTAATAATTAAAGACAAAGTCGTTTATTGGAGATTGTTTCCGCCTTAATCGATTACGTTTCATCTACAAAAAGCATTTCCAGTGATTGGATATATAGTATGACGTTTTTATTTTCCCTGAAGGCTAGATAATTAATATATTGTCTTCTGTAGCTATAGTACAAACGTTTCGGCTCATACGTTATTTCATCGCCTTATAATGTAGAAGTTGTTTTGCTTTGTTTTTGTATAAATGCCGCTACCATAGATTGAGCCCAGCAAGTTAGATCATTCGAGATAGCGATAGTTCTCACCCCTGTGTTTCCCCCCCCCCAGGACTCGTACGAGGTGTTTGTGGAGATGGAGCGGGACGGCAACGGAGAGATGGGCGCCAAAATCAAGAAAAAAAAGGAGAAGAAGAAGGAGAGAATGGAGAACATGAAAAAGGAAATAGACATCGTGAGTTAACAGCGCCAGGCCAGGCCAGCCGCTAAAGTAGCCGGTCAGCCCTTATATGACGTCAGAGTGTTCATTAAACGCAATACACGTCACCTCGAGAACGCTGGATACGTCAGCGATCATTTATAACGCCATGCCAAAAGAACCGCAGAACACAACGTCATCAGCGGTATGACATGTCGCTGGTGAATGCATTTCAAAACGCGTTTCTGTTTAGTTCAGACTGTCACCGCTTCCTTTACACCAGCTTTATTGAGAAAATATGAGCTTTGACAACTTTGAAATGGAAATAAAAATTCATAACTGTTAATCAGAAACATATTATATATAGATATGAAAAAAGGAACACTTTACATTGTGTCTCTATTGACTGTGTATTTACATCGGAGTTACTTAGTAAATGCAGGTGTGCTTACACATCATTACAATGTTAGTGTGCACGGTTACAATGGACTTCATGTGAACATCTTTTTGCAATATATCTGTAGTGCACACTTGTATCAGAAAATGGTTAGGGTTAGGTTTATATTACATTGTAACTAGGCATAATAACATTGCAATGCTGTGTAAGCACGCATGCATTTACTCAGTAAGCACTCTGTAAAGACACAGCAATTAGAGACGCTTCATGGAAAGCTTTACTAAAAGAAACAAATCATTTTAAATGTATAAATTCGTCACCCCTGTATTCTGTATTAAATTCCTTCAATTCAATTACCTTTAAAAAGTCTAACAGGCAGAAAATTACCATTGTTTTTTATAAACACACCCTTTGAAACTGTGAGGCTGACGTAGATTAAAAAAAAATAGAACAGAAGCAAAAAATATAGATATAAATAAATAAAAACGGTTCGTGTAAAAAAAACAGAAAGCTAAAACGAATCACAGCACGGCTATACTGTTCAGTATAAAGTTCTCCTTGTCGCTGTCTCCTCTTCCTTCCTACAGGACGACCATCAGCTGTCTTTTGAGGAGCTTGAAATGAAATACACCACCAGCGTCACCAAGGTGAGCGACCGCAGGACAATACAGTAAGACTCCCGCTGCAGAGCGGCTTGATCCATTCCTGGTTTCACTGTGAGTTTAATGATAAGACACACCTGAGCTTGTGTAGGGTTGGGATTAGGGCGAGGGCGAGGGTTAGGGTTAGGGTTAAGGTGAGGGTGAGGGTGAGGGTGAGGGTGAGGGTGAGGGTTACCAGTTGTTGAAATGGAGAAAGTGTGGGTACGCAGAGAAATGGGGGGGCAGGATAGAGGTAAGGATGGGGAGGGGGTGTGGGGTAACGGTGGTACTGCATGAGTCTGCAACATTGTAACTAAAATATATAACTTGCAAGTGAACTGAAATTAGAAAGCACTCACCAAACAAGGTGATACTACGTGACGCGGAAGGCATTCTGGGGATTGTAGTCCCACAGTATATCATAACAAAACAGATTAGAACCTTACACACCCTGGGGACTACAACTCCCAAGCAGCTGTGCGATTTCAAGCACACTTTCAAAAAATCTCTACAAGCCCAGCGGCTATAATACAGAAGGGCCCGGTCATGGCATACTGGCGAGACACACCTCAAGCACTGCCTGTAAGTTCACTGCCTGCCCCTCCTCTCTCCTGTAGGGCATGACTTCCACCATGGCAGCCCAGGTCCTGGAACGGGACGGCTGTAACGAGCTGAAGCCCCCCAAGGGGACCCCGGAATACATCAAGTTCGCCCGGCAGCTGGCAGGGGGGCTGCAGTGCCTCATGTGGGTGGCCGCTGTCATCTGTTTCATCGCTTTCGGGATCTTGATGGGACAAGGAAACCTCACCAGCTATGACGATGTAAGGCTCTCCCCCCACCCCCCTCCCATGCATTGCGTTTCTCTCTGCAGTCAAGTTTCACGGGAGTTTCTGTGAAGCAAGAGATCTGACAGAGGGAAGGATGCAGAATGGTACGGGGGTCGTTTTAAAGAGGAGGTGCAGATTAGAGTTTCCTAACGGTAATGGTTGCAGGCTGAAGAAACACATATTTATACACACACACACACACACACACAGTGCATACATACGCATTCATAATAATACAAACATGCATGCATCCATATACATATATCATTTGCATACAGAACATTATTTAGTTGTAATCAGTCATATTTTTCTCGAATAAATTAAGAAACATCAGTCTTCATATACATGCACACATGTATACACATTGCATGCTGAACATACATGCATGCGTACATACATGCATACATGCATACTCCTAATGCCAAACTGTCCATTCTTGGGTCTTAACAAGACAAAGATCTCTTCTTATTAAGTGGAAAAAACAGATCGCCAAAGAGAGAAAGAATAAATCTCTCTCTCTCTCTCTCTCTCTCTCTCTCTCTCTCTCTCTCTCTCTCTCTCTCTCAGTTATATTTGGCTATCGTCCTGATCGCCGTCGTGGTTGTTACTGGCTGCTTCGGTTACTACCAGGAGTTTAAAAGCACAAACATAATTGCCAGTTTCAAAAACCTTGTCCCTCAGGTAAGTACCTAATTACAAAAAAAATATATAACCTCCGAGTTGGAAATTACCCAAGATTACAACACAGTTATGATCTGGTACGTCATTAAAGGGCAAAGGTGTGCAGGGGGAGTCACACAGTCAGGGGAGCGCAGGGGTCCCCGAGGGTCTCCCCTGGTAAAGGCAGGGCTGTGTGGTGTGCAGGGGGGAGTCACACAGTCAGGGGAGCGCAGGGGTCCCAGAGGGTCTCCCCTGGTAAAGACAGGGCCGCGTGGTGTGCAGGGGGGAGTCGCACAGTCAGGGGAGCGCAGGGGTCCCAGAGGGTCTCCCCTGGTAAAGGCAGGGCTGTGTGGTGTGCAGGGGGGAGTCACACTGTCAGGGGAGCGCAGGGGTCCCCGAGGGTCTCCCCTGGTAAAGGCAGGGCTGTGTGGTGTGCAGAGGGAGTCACACAGTCAGGGGAGCGCAGGGGTCCCCGAAGGTCTCCCCTGGTAAAGGCAGGGCCGCGTGGTGTGCAGGGGGGAGTCACACTGTCAGGGGAGCGCAGGGATCCCAGGGGTCTTTGCTGGGGATTCCGGAGGTCTGTAGTTTTTTTTTTTTTCACACACTAAACTTCAGTTCTGGCTTAGATTAGTATCTTGACCCGCCTGCTCTAGCACTGCTACTTGGCTCATATGAAATCCTGAGTTTTGTGATATCTCACCAGCAAGCGACAGTGTTCCGGGACGGGCAGAAGTTCAACATCAACGCCAACCAGCTGGTGGTGGGGGACCTGGTGGAGGTGAAGGGGGGGGACCGCGTGCCCGCGGACGTGCGCATCGTCTCCGCGCAGAGCTTCAAGGTATTATTATTATTATTATTATTATTATTATTATTATTATTATTATTATTATTATTAATAATTAGTCAGACGCTTTTATCTCTTTTATCTATCTTTTATCTATCTGCTTCATCAATAACTGCTGCTGCTGCTGCTGCTGTAGAGTAACTTCCAATAGGAACCCCCTGTCATTGACAGTGAATCGTATTGTATAAGAGACCTCATTTCACACAGTTTGAGCAGCCGGACCCTCTCGCCCAGACTGCACGCGATGACGTCTCTCTCACAGTGTCCGTCTCCTCCACCAGGTGGACAACTCTTCTCTGACCGGAGAGTCTGAGCCCCAGTCCAGAACCCCCGAGTTCACTCACGAAAACCCACTGGAGACCAAGAACATCGCCTTCTTCTCTACCACCTGCCTTGAAGGTACGCGAGAGAAGTTATGGCTTCATTTGCTAACCCCGCCTCTAACGCTAACCACGCCTCTAACCCTAACCACGCCTCCAACCCTAACCCCACCTCTAACCCTAACCCCGCCTCTAACCCATAACCCCACCCCTAAACCTAACCCCGCCTCTAACCCTACCCCGCCTCCAATCCTAACCCCACCTCCAGTCCTAACTCCGCCTCTAGCCCTGCCTCTAACCATAATCCCGCCTCTAACCCTAACCCCACCTCTAACCCAAATCCACCCCTAGTACAGCTAGGACCAAAAATTCTGCATCACCCTATAGAATTAACACATTTGGCTTCATAAAGTCGAATGAAACCAGCTGAATAATGTTAACATATTGATTACATATAGTTTTAATTATGTCTCAAACCTAAAACTCTAGGTGATGCAAAACTTTTTGTCCAGAGCTGTCCATCGAAACTTTCTTCCCCTCCCTTCCTCGCAGGTGTTGCGACGGGCATTATAATCAACACTGGCGACCGTACGATCATCGGACGCATCGCCAGCCTGGCTTCGGGGGTGGGGAACGAGAAGACTCCCATCGCCATCGAGATCGAGCACTTTGTCGACATCATCGCCGGCCTGGCTATCTTCTTCGGGGCCACCTTCTTCTGTGTCGCCATGACGATCGGCTACCGTTTCCTGGAAGCCATGATCTTCTTCATGGCCATCGTGGTGGCGTACGTGCCCGAGGGTCTGCTGGCTACCGTCACGGTGAGCGGAGGAAAGGTCGGGGGCCAGGTTGAGATCAACCGATCAATCAATCGATCAATCAATCTTTATTTTATATAGCGCCTTTCACAGTGGACCACCATCACTTTACAAGATAGTGAGGAACAATGCATGATACATTACATACAGTGAAATACAGGGCATAGTGTGGTCCAGTGGTTAAAGAAAAGGGCTTGAAACCAGGAGGTCCCTGGTTCAAATCCCACCTCAGCCACTGACTCATTGTGTGACCCTGAGCAAGTCACTTCACCTCCTTGTGCTCCGTCTTTCGGGTGAGACGTAATTGTAAGTGACTCTGCAGCTGATGCATAGTTCACACATCCTAGTCTCTGTAAGTCGCCTTGGATAAAGGCGTCTGCTAAATAAACAAATAATACTAATAAAATATAAACAGTAAAAGTCTCTCAGAATAACTCCCTGTCCCCCATCCCCCCATCCTCCCGTCCCTCTCCAGGTGTGTCTCTCTCTGACAGCCAAGCGTCTGGCCAGGAAGAACTGTGTGGTGAAGAACCTGGAGGCCGTGGAGACGCTGGGGTCCACCTCGGTGATCTGCTCCGATAAGACCGGCACCCTCACCCAGAACAGGATGACCGTGTCCCACCTCTGGTTCGACAACCACATCCATTCGGCTGACACCACTGAGGACCAGTCAGGTAAGAGAAATGTGTCCAGTGAACCTGCACCACTAGAGCATCCGTCTGTCTGCCTGTCTATCTACCTATCCATCTGTCTGTCTGTCTATCTGTCTGTATACTGTGTCTGTCTGTCTATCTGTCTATTTGTCTGTCTGTGTCTGTCTGTATCTGTCTGTCTGTCTCTATCTATCTATCTATCTGATACACAGCTTTACCAGTACATAGTCGATAGATGCCATGCCATGCAGGTGTGTATCTATCATTAAACTGTCATTTGAATTCATATTTCATATCTACAGCTCTGGCTAAAAGTTTTGCATCCCCTAGAATTTTAGGATTGAGACATAATTAAAAAAATAAATATATTAACAAAATTTAGATATTTTATTTAACATCATGTAATCAAAGAATCTACGAAATGATATCGCACATAAAGTCTACCAGAAGCCATAATAGTGGTACAGTAGTATTTCATGTTAGATTTCGAAATGTCACATATTTTTCCATTTTCGTCAGTTTTTCCGTTCAGTATCCGGGAAACTACAAAGCGGTCGTATGTAATTCCATATGTTTCAACATTATTCAGCAGGTTTCATTCGACTTTGTGAAACAAAATGAATTCATTCTACAGGGTGATGCAAAACGTTTGCTGTATATAAAGTGTGTATAATATATATATATATATTTATTCCATGCTTATGTTTCAAGGTCAAAGTTTTGATCAGTCATCGGAGACATGGCGAGCACTGGGCAGAGTGGCTGGCTTGTGTAACAGAGCCGTCTTCAAACCAGGACAGGACGCTGTGCCAATCCCCAAGGTGACGTCACAAACCACTGAATACAAGATCATATTATTAATGAGTCATTATTGATGAGTCATTTAACAACTTACAGAGACTAGGGGGGGTGAACTATGCTTCATCAACAACTCCTGCTGCTGCTGCGAGTCACTTCCAATAGGATCTTGTTTGTTTTACGGTCTCATCTGAAGGACGGAGCACAAGGAGGTTCAGTGACTTGCTCAGGGTCTCACGCAGTGAGTCAGCGGCTGGGATTGAACCTGGAACCTCCTGGTAACAACCAAGACCCTTTCTCTAACCGCTGGACTATCAAGCCTCCTTTTATTAAATAGTAAAGTGTGTTGATAAGGAACGCTCCTACTGGAAGATGATTGGTTGACAGCACTGAAGCGTTTTCTGATCATAAGAACATAAGAAAGGTTTACGAACGAGACTTTACAAAGCTCGTCCGGTTCCTGGCAGCTGACTGATCTCAGAACTTGGTCTAGTCGTGTCTTAAAGGAACCCAGTGATTCAGCATCGACAGCGTAACCCATTCCATAACTTCACCACTGTGACGAAGTGTCTCTCTCCACTTAATTTCCAACTGTGTGTCCTCTGGTCCTGGTTTGTTCTAAAGGTAATGGTTCAGGTTGACTTTATCAACTCCTTTTAAGACTTGAAAGACTTCAGTCATGTGCCCCCCTCTGGTTCTTTTGTGTTCCAGGCTAAACAGCTGCAGATGTGTTTCAGCCTGTCTCCATAGCTCAGTCCTTTAAGCCTTACTGGGATTTGTCTGGTAGCTCTTTGCTGGTCTCTCTCTCTGAGGTCACGATGTGTGGAGAGTATCCATACGCAGCAGTGACTCAATGTTCTCACCCTCGTCTCTTCAGAGAGATGTTGTGGGAGACGCCTCAGAGACGGCCCTCTTGAAGTTTACTGAACTCGCCTTCGGAAACATCGTGGATTACCGGAACCGCTTCAAGAAAGTCTGTGAGCTCCCGTTCAACTCCACCAACAAGTTCCAGGTACAGTAAACCAACCACAAGCGACCGAGGCAGGACAACCCTAAAACAAACCTTGCACCCTAAAATAAAAGGACTTAGCCAAGGCCACTTCCAGGTGTTACAGGGCAGCACAGGGTACAATGCGCGCTTCATACTTCATACAGTGTAGTTTACAGTAAGTGCAAATAATACTATTAGAATACAATATGAACTAGGATGCAAGTTGGGATCACAGCGAGTTATATCTAACTTGCAATAGTGCAAGGATAGTGCATCAGGAGAGGATCCAGTAACGCGGTGCTGTGTGTGTGTGTGTGGCAGTGTGGCATACTCTTTATAATATCTCACCTCTCCCACCCCCCTCTCTGTAGCTGTCTGTCCATGAGCTAGAGGACCCCCTGGACCTGCGCTACCTGCTGGTGATGAAGGGGGCGCCGGAGCGCATCCTGGAGAGGTGCTCCACCATCATGATCAAGGGCCAGGAGCTGCCTCTGGACGAGCAGTGGAAAGAGGCCTTCCAGACCGCTTATATGGACCTGGGGGGGCTGGGGGAGAGGGTGCTGGGTGAGTGGAGCTAGAGAGAAGGGGGAGAGGGGGCTGGGTGAGTGGAGCTAGAGAGAAGGGGAGAGGGGGTGGTGGGTGAGTGGGGCTAGAGAGAAGGGGGAGAGGGTGCTGGTTGAGTGGAGCTAGAGAGAAGGGGGAGAGGGTGCTGGTTGAGTGGAGCTAGAGAGAAGGGGGAGAGGGTGCTGGTTGAGTGGAGCTAGAGGGAGGGGGACTAGGGGGACTGGGAGAGAGAGGGCTGGGAGAGTGGGACTGGACATTAGGGGACAGGGTAAGAGGGTAGCTAATCAGAGTGGGAGGTCAAAAAATCAAGACTGCTTTCCTGGCGTGCTGTAATACTGAAGCACTGCTGAACCCCCTCACCCCTCGACCCCCTCCAGGATTCTGTCACCTGCTGCTGAACGAGAAGGAGCACCCCCGAGGCTTCGGGTTCGACGTGGACGAGATGAACTTCACCACCAGCGGGCTCTGCTTTGCCGGCCTCATCTCCATGATCGACCCGCCGCGAGCCTCCGTGCCGGACGCCGTCATGAAGTGCCGGACCGCTGGGATCCGGGTACGAGCGAGAGGAGGGGCCGGGGAGAGCAGGCATGCTCCTCAAAGCTGAGGGAACGCGGAGGGAATTTCAGGAGACCAGGTTTGAGGCCACTGCACAGCACACCAAGGGAAGACTTGGAGGGGTTTGATACAGCAAGCTTGAACTAGGTCTCCCGGTGGTCTCCTGGAACCAGCTTTCAAGCAGGTCTTCCTGAAAAAGCGTCTTTGTGTTCCCTCGGCTTTAGAGTTCCTTCACCGGTTGAAATAAGCAGTTCCATCTTGGTTTTGTTGGGCTAGCAATGGAGGTCTATCTGTTCAGGCTTTGTTAATAAAGTACTTGGATTGTGGTCTGATCACATCTCAGAAAGATAAAGGACCAGCCTGGTCAGTAGTTGACCCTTGAGCCTCCCCCATCCTCCTCCGCACACTGACGCGTTTCTCTCACAGGTAATCATGGTGACTGGGGATCACCCCATCACGGCGAAGGCCATCGCGGCGAATGTGGGCATCATCACGGAGGGCAGCGAGACAGTGGAGGACATCGCCCTGAGGCTGCGCATTCCCGTCGAGCAGGTTAACAAGAGGTAAGAGCAGTGCTGTCCGTCCATCTGTCTCTCCGTCCGTCTGTCTCTGTCCCCATGTCACAGGATCAAGCTTTGCAAAGCCGAAGCTCAGCAAAGCCTCAACCAAGGTGATTGGCATCAGTTGGAATCACCTGATGCATAATCGTACCCTCATATTTTTATCTGCCTGCCCGTCTGTCTGTCTGTCTGTGCAGGGACGCCCGGGCCTGTGTGGTGAACGGCGGGCAGCTGAAGGACATGACGAGTGAGGAGCTGGATGATCTCCTGCGCAATCACCCGGAGATGGTCTTCGCCAGAACCTCCCCCCAGCAGAAACTCATCATCGTGGAGAGCTGTCAGAGACTGGTGAGAGGGGGAGAGGAGCCGGAGCGAGAGCTGGGGAAGGGGTTTCGGGACGTTAGAGCAGGGGTGTCCAATAGCAGTCCTGGAGGGCCATTCAACAGCTGGAATTAATTCAGGGTCTGGGTGGAGGTTTCAATTGGTTCAGTTGGACGATTTAGAACAGGGTTTGGAACAAAGACCAGGGAGTGGACGGGCCAGCTTTGCCCAGGTTAGAAGAGTTCGGGGGTGGGGGGTTCATTGTTACCCTTTGACCCCATGCTTTTCCCATGTTTATACTTTCTCTCCCTCTCCCTCTCCTGGTGACAGGGCTCTATCGTTGCGGTGACAGGGGACGGTGTAAACGACTCCCCCGCTCTGAAGAAAGCCGACATCGGAATCGCGATGGGCATTTCGGGTTCGGATGCGGCTAAGAACGCAGCCGACATGATCCTGCTGGATGATAACTTTGCTTCCATCGTCACTGGAGTGGAGCAGGGTACGCTATCGCTGTCGCTGTCACTATCACTATCACTATTATTATCACTATCACTATTATTATTATTATTATTATTATTATTTATTTCTTAGCAGACGCCCTTATCCAGGGCGACTTACAATTGTTACAAGATATCACATTATTTTTTACATACAATTCCCCATTTATACAGTTGGGTTTTTTACTGGAGCAATCTAGGTAAAGTACCTTGCTCAAGGGTATAGCAGCAGTGTCCCCCACCTGGGATTGAACCCACGACCCTCCGGTCAAGAGTCCAGAGCCCTAACCACTACTCCACACTGCTGCCCCTATCGCCATCGCGATCTTTCATAAGGGAGGTTATAATGGACTCTGTTAGTACTGCTTCTCCTTCATGTAATCGTTGTTAACAGCCCCCCCCCCCTCCTCTCTCCCGACAGGCCGTTTGATTTTTGATAACTTGAAGAAGTCCATCGCCTACACCCTGACCAAGAACATCCCGGAGCTCACGCCCTACCTGATCTACATCACGGTCAGCGTGCCCCTCCCCCTCGGCTGCATCACCATCCTGTTCATCGAGCTGGCCACGGACATCGTGAGTCTGCTTTCGGAAAGCGCTTCAATCCGCGTCGCGCTGAGAAACAGCTCAAGAGCAAGTAACGGGGTTCAGCCAAATACAAAAATACAGCGTTGCTGTGACGGGGTGCCCCTGCCTTCTGTATATTCTGTATATTCTGTATATTATTATTATTATTATTATTATTATTATTATTATTATTATTAGTGTTTGCATGCGGGCAGAGCCGTCAATCATTATTTTTTATTAGTACAGCGGACATTTTGAGCTTTGAAACAGACTTTAAAGTTTTAAGTGTAAAATACTGTCAGGGTGTTAACGATGAAAAGAGAAAAGGCCGGCGCGTTATTTAAACAGTTGTAGCGACACGTGGGGACGGGTCACGCTGTATTTTTTGGAACCCCGCTACTGTCTCTTTAAGAACTGCAATTATTTTTGGAAATTGTCCAGCAGCAAGACAAGATAAGACTTCAGGTGCTCTGAGTGAATTGCCAGGAGCAGTGGACCTTCAAGGTCACAGAGGAAGTTGCCGAGCTGGCGATAGATAATGGGGTGCAGGCGAACAGAGTTTGGAACAAAGAAGCTTCTAACAGGGACATGGAAGTCATGAACCAGCTTGTAGGGAGAGAGTGACACTCTATAGTCGTGTACGCTTGCAGTGGTCAGCTGCTTAGAATGTCCTGCTAAGTCCAGGCAGAGCGCCCCCCCCCCCCTCTGTTATATTCTGCTGTTTTCTCTTCTGCGCCGAATAAAAAACCACTCATTGACCGCCTGCCGTTGCTCCCGATTTACTTCCTTACGTGAGCGATGACCTCACCTTCCCGTATCCCGCAGTTCCCTTCTGTGTCGCTGGCCTACGAGAAAGCAGAGAGTGACATCATGAATCTTAAACCCAGGAACCCCAGAAAAGATCGTCTGGTCAATGAATCCCTGGCTGCTTACTCCTACTTCCAGATTGGTGAGTCGATTCATCTCCCTAACCCTAACCCTAACCCTAACCCCTAACCCCAAACCTAACCCTTACTTCCAGATTGGTGAGTCGATTCATCTCCCTCCCTAACCCCTAACCCCTAACCCCAAACCTAACCCTTACTTCCAGATCGGTGCGTCGATTCACCTCCCTAACCCTAACCCCTAACCCCTAACCCCTAACCCTTACTTCCAGATTGGTGAGTCGATTCACCTCCCTAACCCTAACCCCTGACCCCTAACCCTAAACCTAACCCTTACTTCCAGATCGGTGAGTCGATTCACCTCCCTAACCCTAACCCCTGACCCCTAACCCCAAACCTAACCCTTACTTCCAGATCGGTGCGTCGATTCACCTCTCTGGATTTCATACACACAACCAATCAAAACTACAACAGCAATTGTTTTTTTTCCCCCCTCAAGCATTTGCACACGGCTGCACACGGTCCAGGGATTTAGGTTGTGACCCTTCTTCGTTGTCTGCCCTCCCGCAGGAGCCATCCAGTCCTTTGCCGGATTCACAGACTACTTCACATGCTTGGCTCAGGAAGGGTGGCGTCCGCTGCTGTGTGTGGGGCTCCGATCAGCCTGGGAGAACGCATACAACCAGGAAGTCCAGGACAGCTACGGGCAAGAATGGGTACGGCGAAGACGCAGCTATTCACGCCTGGAGAAGCTTAGGGTCCTCCTCTCTGTGAAGCAGGGCTGTCAAAGTCAGCTCCTGGGGGGGCAGCGGTGGCTTCTGGCTTTCATTCCACCCTGAGCTCGCAACTCCATTGCTCTAATTATTTGATTAATTTATTGGACAAATGGAACGCTTCTCTCCCAGGGGTCAAAATGCTTCATAGGCAGCGTTACCTTGAATCAAGTGCCAAAAATGTGAAATATGTCCAACTGAACAAACGATTAGATCAATGATGTTAATTAAGAGCTTAAAGGGTATTTAAGGACCTTTTCATTGTATTGTGTTGCATGTTCCCATGTGTTGCTACAGCTGTTTAAGTAAGGTGTGTGTATTGTTTTAATTTATTTTATTTACATTTTGACCACTTTTTTAAACTTTTATATTGCATTCCACTGCCTCAAGATAGCTTCCCATGGACCTCTCAAACTACATTTCCCATCATCCTCCTGCTCACATATGTCACCGAGATGGATTTACCAGTGAGCAGCAGGAGGATGATGGGAAATGTAGTTCTGAGAGCTCCATGCAGGTCCATGTGCAGCCATCTTGGAGGCTGTGGAATGCAATTTAAAAGTGGTCAAAATTTAAAACAATACCTTACTTAAACAGCTGTAGCAACACATGGGAACATGCAACACAATACAATAAAAAGGTCCTTAAATACCCTTTAAGTTGGAATAACAACCAGAAGACCCCTCGGCCCTCAAGGACTGGAGTTTGACCCGCCCCGCCCCTCTTTAAAGTGACAGGGCAGAGGTGGGCAGGAACCAGTGACCCCGCGCACCACAAGCAAGCGTCTTAACCACTGTGCAAAAGAGCCGGGTTCTATATAAAACCTCATCGCATCTCACCCACAAGGAGAATCCGTACCAGTAGCGCTTCGCTCATTTCAAAAGCTGAGCCTGGTCTGCTTTTCACTCTCTTCCGTTCTCTCTCTCCTCCAGACCTTCGCTCAGCGCCTGTACCAGGAGTACACCTGCTACACCGTGTTCTTCGTCAGCATCGAAATCTGCCAGATCTCTGACGTGCTGATCCGAAAAACCCGCCGCCTGTCCCTCTTCCAGCAAGGATTCTTCAGGTGAGTCCCTTGGATCAGCGCTGATCCATTTACAGCAGAACCCGTCCCGTCCGATTGAACTGGTTCCAGGGGTCCATCGGATCTCAGAAAGGGACCCATCTTCAAACGGCAGGCTTACTGTCCCGCCAGGGAAAGCCAATCAAAAAACAAACAGATCCAGGTTTGTTTTCTGCGTTTGCTGTGAATCGATATTTCGACGTAAAGGAAGGTTTAAAAAAAAAACAGCAGCTAGTTCTGACTCTCAAGCTTCTGAAAGTGGGAGTGAAATATTTATTCAAGTGAAACCATTCTGTCAAATATTCAATTGAAGAAGCAGGACTATAAAAAAGCATGTCGCGATTGCAAACCGATAATATAGGGGAATATATGGATTTGTGTAATATGTTACGTTGAAGTCAATGTGTATATAATATTTATTTTTCATAATAAAAACGTTTGTGTCTGTGTATGTCTGTGTGTGTGCATGTCTGTGTTTGTGTGTGTGTCTCTGCGTGCATGTCTGTGTTTGTGTGTGTGTCTATCTTTCTGTGTGTGTGCGTGCATGTCTGTGTTTGTGTGTGTGTCTATCTTTCTGTGTGTGTCTCTGCGTGCATGTCTGTGTTTGTGTGTGTGTCTATCTTTCTGTGTGTGTGCGTGCATGTCTGTGTTTGTGTGTGTGTCTATCTTTCTGTGTGTGTCTGTGCGTGCATGTCTGTGTTTGTGTGTGTCTATCTTTCTGTGTGTGTCTGTGCGTGTGTGTCTATCTTTCTGTGTGTGTCTGTGCGTGCATGTCTGTGTTTGTGTGTGTGTCTATCTTTCTGTGTGTGTCTGTGCGTGTGTGTCTCTATCTTTCTGTGTGTGTCTGTGCGTGCATGTCTGTGTTTGTGTGTGTGTCTATCTTTCTGTGTGTGTCTGTGCGTGTGTGTCTCTATCTTTCTGTACGTGTCTGTGTGTGCGTGCATGTCTATGTGTGTGTCTCTGTCTCTCTCTCTCTCTCTCTCAGGAACAAAGTGCTTCTGTCTGCCATCGTGTTCCAGCTCTGCCTCGGCACCTTCCTCTGCTACTGCCCCGGCATGCCGAACATCTTCAACTTCATGCCCATCAGGTGAGTGCGGACGCCGAGCACCAAGCCGTTCCGCCCCACTGCGCTGCCTCACAACCAACGACGCCTTCCACCAACTGACCCCCAGCCCAGGGGGGGAGGGTGGACTGGTAACGACCGAATGAAGCCAGCCCTCACTGCTGTCTCTCCCTCTCACCCCGCAGAGTGCAGTGGTGGTTCATTCCAGTTCCCTACGGGATTCTCATCTTCATCTACGACGAGATCAGAAAGCTGGGAGTCCGGCGACATCCAGGAAGTAAGCATTGCCTGCGCTTTTATTATTATTATTATTATTATTATTATTATTATTATTATTTGTTTATTTAGCAGACGCCTTTAACCAAGGTGACTTACAGAGACTAGGGTGTGTGAACTATGCATCAGCTGCAGAGTCACTTACAACTATGTCTCACCCGAAAGACGGAGCACAAGGAGGTTAAGTGACTTGCTCAGGGTCACACAATGAGTCAGTGGCTGAGGTGGGATTTGAACCGGGGACCTCCTGGTTACAAGCCCTTTTCTTTAACCACTGGACCACACAGCCTCCTTTATACAGTCTCCACACCCCCCTTCGCTGGCAAAACTTAGCCTCTGGCTTCTCTCTGTGCGTCAGCAAGGTCTTTATCAGAGAAATGTCAGGGCCGGTCGGCTTTATTGACAATGTCTCTGGCTGTATCACCTTCTTATAGCAGCCAGATAACAGGTGGTTTTGCACAGCTGCATTCAGAATCACAGTTTTTGCAAGTTTTCTCATCCTGTGTCTCTGGTTTTGTCGACAGGCTGGTGGGACAAGGAGCTGTACTATTAAGCGTGGAGGGCATTGCTGGAGCCCCCATTCTCTCACAGTCCTGGCTGAACCTCGGCTTTGTGTTCTTCACCACCTGCATACAGGAGACAGAGCTACAGCTGTGCCCACAAGTTTTGCATCACCTAGAATTTTAAGAGTGAGACGTAATAAAAAATAAAACTACAGGAACATGATTTAGATGGTTTATTTAACATTATTGCAAAGACAATACAAAATGATCATCGCACATAAAGTTGTAACAGCAGTACAGTAGCGTTTCATGTTAGACTTCGAAACGGGTCAGTTTTTCAGTTAAGAAGTATATGGAAAACAGCAAAGCGACGGTGTGCAATTCAATATGTTAACCTCACATTATCCAGCGGGTTTCATTCGACTTTATGAAGCAAAATGAGCTCATTCTATAAGGGAATGCAACACTTTTGGCCAGAGATGCAAGTCAGAGAGGCTGCTGGGACTAAACCAGAAACATTTTTGGTGTCTATTTTTTGCTGGTTTTTAAGACAGTAATCCAATTTGCGTTCTGACCTAGACTACCAGATTCCTTTGTGTCGGTTTTGTTTCCTTTTAAGACTCTTTTTGTACAGTAAAAATAAATAAATAAAACGGACCGAGTTGTCCTAATCCAGAGCTTCCCAAACCAGGTCCTCAGGGGTCCCTGCGTCTCCTGGCTTTCACTCCAGCTGAGCTCTCAATTTTACTGAACTAAACCCTTCACTGAACTAAATCACCTGCTTAAATCAGACCTTTTTTTAAAACTGCCCCCCCCCCCAGCTCCTAAAAAGAATTTCAAGTTCCTTTTAAAATGTTAAGTCAGAATGCTGTACCCAACTCAAAATGACTACGATGTGTTATTTAATAAAATGTGAATTCAAACATTTCAATCAAGGCTTCTCCTGTGTTGATGCTGCGTTCTTAACTTTACCTAGAACAGGCTCACAAAGAGAACATCGTCTGTGTAGCCAAATGCATAGAGCACAATTCCGAGGAGGTTCTGACAAGGCTGTATAATGTAACAGCCAGACCGCATCTGGAATACTGTGTCCAATTCCGGTCGCCACAGCAACCAAGGGACACCGAAGCCCCTGGACAGACAGTCCAGCTAAGAGCAGCCAGACAAATCTCAGTGAGGCTTCAAAAGGACTGAGCTACGGAGACAGGCTGAAAGAAGGGCATCGATTTAGCCTGCAACCTAGAAGAACCACAAGGGGCATGATTGAAGTCTTTAAAATCTTAAAAGTTGTTGATATAGTCAAGCTGAACCGATACCTTAAGAACAGTACAGAAACCAGGACCAGAGAACACACAGTTCAGGAAATTAAGTAGAGATAGAAGGGAAGGAGACAGTTCTTCACAGAGAGAGGGGTGAGGGTGTGGAATGGGCTACCTAGCCATGTTATTGAGGCAGAATCACTGGGATCCTTTAAGACCCGACTTGACAAAGAGATCTGAGATCAATCAGCTGCCAGGAACCGGCTTGTTCGCAAACTTTACGTTCTTACGATCAGAAAACGCTTCAGGGCTGTCAGCCAATCATCTTCCAGTAGGAGCGTTCCTTATCAACACACTTTAATACTTAATAAAAGGAGGCTTGATGGTCCAGCGGTTAGAGAAAGGGGCTTGTTTGTTACCAGGATGTTCCAGGTTCGATCCCAGCCAGGAACCGGACGAGAGTGGACGGGCCGAACGGCCTCCTCTCGCTCGTAAACTTTCTTAATTCTCTCACGTCTCCTAGCGAGTCACTGAACACTTCTAACACGTGCGCGGAGAGGACCGCCGGTCCAGCAGCGGTGAAACTTGCCAAGGACCTTGTCCTGCAGAATCGCTTGACCAAATCGTTACCTGGCAGGTGTATGGAGACCGTCCGTCTGTCCCACACTCTGTGGGACCCTCCTTCCACGTCAACGACAGCTCCAGTTGTGAACTTACAGCCGTGTCGGGGAATGAAACGTCACCAACATAGTTAGTGTAGATGGTGGAAATTAATTAATTAATCAATTAATTAATTAATTAAATAAAGCAAGCTAGAATCCTTTTTTAAATTAAACTGATTTTTTTTTAATTTAAAGCTCAGGCAATTAGTTTTTTTGTTTTTTGTTTTTTTTACAATTAAACATGATTTTTTTTAAAAATACATATCACGAAGAAACGGGTGTCGCGCCTTCAACAGCTCTCCGGTAACAATGAGATTTTCTCTCCGTGTAGCTGTCTCCCCCCTGTGGTGTGTGGAGGTACTGCAGCCCGGAGGTGTAGGGGGAGATAGGTGGAGCTCAGTTGCTGTGCACCAGGGTGACGAACAGGAAGAGAGAGCACAGAGAGATGGCTCCAGTCAGCACTGCTTTCACAAGCAGAGCCGTCCAGCTGCCCAGCAGAAACATGTGAACAAACAGCCTGTCGGGACAGGAGATGAAAACAGCATCAGCCACATTCTGTCCCACATAAACCTCTGCACACTTTCAGGGCAGCCAGCTGGATCAGCTTTTTGTGTTAAAGATGCTGCTTCGGTCAACACATTTTTTAAAGTGAAGATCACACAGTTACTTGTATATAGTTGTGCCTTTTTAACCTCACCTCACAAATATAACTGTTTCCAATCTGTTCCGTTTGCTTGTTTGTTTTTTTTGTCATCTTGTGTTTTGATCATTCTTCTTATTAATTTTCCTGTTTTTTTTTTGATCAATTGTTTTATTGTTATCATTTATTGATGTTAATTCACTTCCTGTTCAGATAAATCGAGGTTTCAGTGTACTGGAGACTGTTGGCAGTGTGGATTCCTGACCCCCTCCCCCAGCCCCCCCCCAGCCCACACTCACTCCATGAGGAAAGCCTTGTACACACAGACCCCCAGCCCACACTCACTCCATGAGGAAAGCCTTGTACACACAGACCCCCAGCCCACACTCACTCCATGAGGAAAGCCTTGTACACACAGACCCCCAGCCCACACTCACTCCATGAGGAAAGCTTTGTACACACAGACCCCCAGCCCACACTCACTCCATGAGGAAAGCCTTGTACACACAGACCCCCAGCAGCACAGTCACGGGCAACCGGAAACTCTTGGGCAGGTCATAGCGTGTGAACATCCACACCAGACACGCCATGGCAACGTAGTGAACCTGCAGAGAGAGAGAGAGAGGGAGAGGGAGAGTGAGAGACAGAGAGAGAGAGAGGGAGAGAGAGAGGGAGAAAGAGAGAGACACAGAGAGAGAGAGAGAGAGGGAGAGAGAGGGAGAGAGAGAAAGACAGAGATAGAGAGAGAGAGAGAGAGAGGGAGAGAGAGAGAGAAAGAGAGAGAGAGAAAGAGAGTGATACAGAGAGAGAGAGAGAGAGAGAGAGCGATACAGAGAGAGCGATACAGAGAGAGAGAGAGAGAGAGAGAGATAGGGAGGGAGAGAGAGAGAGATACAGAGAGAGACAGAGACACAGAGAGAGAGGGGAAGAGAAAAAGAGAGAGAGAGAGATTAGAGTGCAAGCCTGGAGAGACTCGACTCTGTAACCTAGACAGACAGACAGACAGACAGACAGACAGACAGACAGGGGAGTGACTAAATCACAGACCCACTTTCACCTTCTTGCTGTACAAAAGCACAGAGAAAATCAAAGACAAGTATTCTAGCGAGCTGGCAGAGAGAG
This sequence comes from Acipenser oxyrinchus oxyrinchus, assembly GCA_030684275.1. Taxonomy (NCBI): domain Eukaryota; kingdom Metazoa; phylum Chordata; class Actinopteri; order Acipenseriformes; family Acipenseridae; genus Acipenser; species Acipenser oxyrinchus. Next base: position 4,213,811 of record CM060296.1, on the reverse strand, counting down.
AACGGGGGGGGGGGCGTAGAAAAACTAAAAAATATTTTACTGCACAGCAGTGTGATCCAGTCCAGGTTTTACTACCAGCTTGATCAGCTCCAGTGTGTCTAGGAAACAAGCTCAGGAGAAACAGTTTGCATTTGATTAGACGAAAGGAGGAGACGTACCAGACTGATGTTGGAGTCGAAGCTCATCTGAATGTATCTCCAATCAAACTCGATCCCGCGCGCTCCTACCCAGAGAGGAATGCACCTGAGAGACAGGAGAGAGGAGGAGGGAAGGTTCAGAGAGCTCTCTCTCTGGCTACAGCCAGAAGGTTTGCGTCACCTAGAATTTAAGAACTGACAATTAAAAAAAAATACTATATATATATATATTTAGAATTCAATATGTTAACGTAACAATATTCCATTAGCTTTCATTCGATTTGATGAAGCGAGTTTATTCTATAGAGGGTGATGCAGCTGTACAGGTTCAATCTAATTCCTGATAAGAGGAGTGCAGTTCTCGGCGGCGGTCTGTATTGTGTATTACGGACCGGCTCCTCACAGCACCTGGACATGACGAGCTCCGCAGTGGACCAGCCCATCGCCGCCACCATGATCTTGTACTCTCCCTTGCCAGCGTTCCAGGACATGACCAGGTGCAGCCCCAGCAGATCAGCCAGGTCCACTGTGGCCTTCATGAACTCCTGGAGAAAGAGAGGAGAGAGGGGACAGCATGAGGGAGCAATAAGGCATGATCACAGGATTACTGGGGTTAGAAACTCACGCTAGCCCTGCTGCTGCTGCTGCTGCTGCTGCTGCACCCAGTCCTGGGGTTCAGAGCTCCCCTCAGTGAAGTCTAGTATTATTATTAATATTGAAATGATCAGGAGCCAGGAGTTTGAGCAGGGTTAGAAACTCACGCTAGCCCTGCTGCTGCTGCTGCTGCACCCAGTCCTGGGGTTCAGAGCTCCCTCAATGAAGTCTATTATTATTATTAATATTGAAATGATCAGGAGCCAGGAGTTTGAGCAGGGTTACAAACTCACACTAGCCCTGCTGCTGCTGCTGCTGCACCCAGTCCTGGGGTTCAGAGCCCCCTCAGTGAAGTCTATTATTATTATTATTAATATTGAAATGATCAGGAGCCAGGAGTTTGAGCAGGGTTAGAAACTCACACTAGCCCTGCTGCTGCTGCTGCACCCAGTCCTGGGGTTCAGAGCTCCCCCAAGCACATATGTAAATACGTTTCAAGTGAGACACAAAGTCGTACGGACAGCAAATAACATTTGAGGCTGTTTAAACAGAACACTCACGCCAACAAAATCATAAACCCCAGCGCCTCCCTCCCACGTCGGGAAAAAGGTGGCCAGAAACAGCATCTGTGAAGAGACAAGACAGACAGACAGAGACAGGACACAGATTACTCACCTACACTTAAAACACTAGAAAAATACTCCTCTCAACTGTTAGGAGGAGGCTGTGTGGTCCAGTGGTTAAAGAAAAGGGCTTGTAACCAGGAGGTTCAAACCCCACCTCAGCCACTGACTCACTGTGTGACCCTGAGCAAGTCACTTCACCTCCTTGTGCTCCGTCTTTCGGGTGAGACGTAATTGTAAGTGACTCTGCAGCTGATGCATAGTTCACACACCCTAGTCTCTGTAAGTCGCCTTGGATAAAGGCATCTGATAAATAAACTAATAATAATAATAATAATAATAATAATAATAATAATGTTAGCTGCCAATATGCTGTTTACAGACAACGGCCTTATGCTGCTTGTCTTATCCCTTGTGTATTGTACAGGCAGCGATGGAAATAAGGCTCCTGTTGCATAGCAGTTTCAACCACTCCAGGTTTTACTATGATTCTGGTTAACCACTGTGTGCAGGTAACAAGCTCAGGTGTGTCTTACTAAACTCATAGCAAAACCAGGAATAGATCAACTGGCTATGCAATGGGAGTCTTATACCCAACCCTGTACAGTGGAAACCACAGGATTCTGCCTGTTTAAACAGTACAGGAGGTATTTACAATGCTTCCTACCTTGCAGAGCTGGACAAAAAGGTAAGTAACACCTGCTTGAACACACCTCCAGGATGCATTGTATTCTGATCTGCAGAGAGAAAAAGAAAAAAATCAATCAATCAATCTGTTTTATATAGCGCCTTTCACAGTGGACCTCCACCACAAAGCGCTTTACAAGATAGTGAGGAACAATGCACGATACATTAAATACAGTGAAATACAGGGCATAGTTAAATACAAACAGTAGAAAACAATGCAAATACATTAAATACAGTGAGATACAGGCATGTTACATTAAATACAAGGCTAGGATGTGAATTCTAGACATTGTGAATCATACGAATCAGATGGAAAACCCTGAAATTTAGACAACAGCTAATGAGCCTGAGAAAAGTGAGACTCGTCACTGAAAATTGGGATTCACTTCAAATTCACTTCAACCGAAGTCGCTGTTTTGTTAGGCCGTTACGAAACCAAAACAACATTATTTACAGGGCATTTAATCAGGGTGGGAGGACAGTTCCTCTGTTTGTTTGTTTTTTCAATTATTTTTTTTTAATTCAATCAATTCCAAATGGACTTAACCAAACAGCAAAGCAATTTGAAATTCAAATGAAATGGGGTACTCACAGCCCGCTGCATTTGTAGGTGATGAAATATGGAAAGTATGCCAGCGCCAGGCAGTTTCCAAAATGGAACAGCGTCATTATTATTATTATTATTATTATTGGTATCGGCGTGCTTGAAGTTAACTAGTTTAATTTTGTATCTGACACCAGAAACGAGTTTACAATGGTAAATAAAAACAAGCGCGATAGAGAATATTGTCGTATGCTGTATAAACTATATCGCCGCTGCGGTTGTGTTTGTAAATCGTATTAATATTGCAAGCTGTAGATAAGGTAATTAACAATACAGTGAAAAGACAACGCGACCAGTACACTGTCTTGTTTTACAAATGTCAGAGGTCTAAACCGTAAAAATAAATCCGATTATTTTCTACCCAAGTAAGATAATGCCACAGAGATATGAAAATTAAATCTCATATCTCCTGTAACTGTCTGTATTCGCGAGTCTTCCTTGAAATGGCTGTTTTTTTGGTTCCTATATTATTTATTGTGTTAGACTAACAAACGTCGACTAGTTTAAATTATAAACGGCTGAGTAACTCTTTGTAATAATAATAAAACTCTCCTCGGTTTGAGATTCAATAAAACCTTGCACGACCGAGGAACACGCCGGAAATTGGTCCTACTCTCTTATCATTCCGGAAGCTGGTAGGGGAAACACAGTAACACGCGATTGGGTTCCGTAGGAAAGCATTGTTCACCCCCTCATTCGACACAATATAATTATTTTAATTACTTTAGTATTCATAGTATAGAAAGACGGTATTAAATTACGCCCATCAACTCTTACACTATTCCAGCAAACCAACGTTTTAAAAGTGTTTTTTTTGTGTTTGTTTAATGGTGGGAAGGTTAAAAAAAGCGCACTTTAGGAATCGCTCAACCACCCAAAATACCAGATACACATGTCTGTTTTATAAAATCGCATTCAATTATTTGTAATTCAAGTTTACTTTCAAAAACAACGACTCGGTTGACATCGTGGTGTATCTGTCGTATAATCTGTTGCATACACCATGATATTGAGACGGTTTTCAGGGGGTGTGTGTGTGTGTGTGTGTGTGTGTGTGTGTGTGTGTGTGTGTATATATATATATATATATATATATATATACACACACACACCCTGAAAACCGTCTCAGGTTGGTTTATTAGGAGCACTTCCTTGTACTTTACCATGTTTCAATGCTTCCCTATGTTTTACCAGACCTCTCTGTGCTTTACAATGCTTCCCTATGCTTTACCAGACCTCTCTGTGCTTTACAATGCTTCCCTATGCTTTACCACACCTCTCTGTGCTTTACAATGCTTCCCTATGCTTTACCAGACCTCTCTGTGCTTTACAATGCTTCCCTATGCTTTACCAGACCTCTCTGTGCTTTACAATGCTTCCCTATGCTTTACCAGACCTCTCTGTGCTTTACAATGCTTCCCTATGCTTTACCACACCTCTCTGTGCTTTACAATGCTTCCCTATGCTTTACACGTTGCTACTGTGTGCTTTTATAAAGGATACCCCAAAGCTTCTTAAATATAAATCAAGGGTCTTAACCTTTTTGCTTCTAAAGGGCCACCACACATGCTGTCCTCAACTGTGGTAGAGATCATCTTTTAAGAATGAACCAATCCTGTAATATCTGTATACAATAGCAGCCGGCTGTGTGTTGTGTTCCCACCCAGACATGTCATTCAGCTGCGTAGTAATCTGAAACCGTCAGTGACCTTCAAAAAGCAGGATTTTGACCTCCGAGGCACACACACACAGGCAGGCACACGCACACACAAGCAGAGACACGCGTGTTCTGTTAAGATCTCTTTATTATTTTTGCACACACACACAACAAGACAAACCCAAACGGAAGGACTACACCAAGCAGGCGTGACTAGATTTCCTGGGTGAGTTACAGGGGGCGGTCAGACGGGACTCCAACACTCAACACACGAACTACGCAGAAAACAGCGCCCCCCGGAGGGAGAGAGGGGGCGAGGCCTGGGAAGCAACTGGCCTCACGGCAGAACTAAAGTGACGGAACGGAGCGGTCCGGAGCAGATCCGGTCCTCTCCCCAGTGGAACGGGACACTACTCCTTGGAGTGCATGTAGCTCAGCAGGTCAGCCACGCGGGTGCTGTAGCCGTACTCGTTATCGTACCTGCGGGGAGATCGGGAGGAGGAGGAGGAGGAGGAGGAGGAGGAAAGAGAGGTTTGGTTAAAGACTGACATTTAAATTTAAAAAAAAAAAAAAAAAGGTGAAACTGTAGTACGCTGAAGTCCCAGGACGAGACTGGAGCTCCTTACCAGGAGATGAGTTTGACGAAGTTGTCGTTGAGGGAGATGCCAGCGCCGGCATCGAAGATGGAGGAGTGCGTGTCTCCTGTGAAGTCAGTCGAGACGACCTGGAGAGAACAGAGGAGGCGTGGTAAAGCATAGGGAAGCATTGTAAAGCCCAGAGAGGTCTGGTAAAGCATAGTGAAGCATTGTAAAGCACAGAGAGGTCTGGTAAAGCATAGGGAAGCATTGTAAAGCACAGAGAGGTATGGTAAAGCATAGGGAAGCATTGTAAAGCAAAGGGAAGCATTGTAAAGCACAGAGAGGTGCGGTAAAGCATAGGGAAGCATGGTAAAGCACAGGGAAGCATTGCAAAGCACAGAGAGGTCTGGTAAAGCATAGGGAAGCATTGTAAAGCACAGAGAGGTCTGGTAAAGCATAGGGAAGCATTGTAAAGCACAGAGAGGTCTGGTAAAGCATAGGGAAGCATTGTAAAGCACAGAGAGCATAGGGAAGCATTGTAAAGCACAGAGAGGTCTGGTAAAGCATAGGGAAGCATTGTAAAGCACAGAGAGGTGTGGTAAAGCATAGGGAAGCATTGTAAAGCACAGAGAGGTCTGGTAAAGCATAGGGAAGCATTGTAAAGCACAGAGAGGTGTGGTAAAGCATAGGGAAGCATTGTAAAGCACAGAGAGGTGTGGTAAAGCATAGGGAAGCATTGTAAAGCACAGAGAGGTGTAGTAAAGCACAGGGAAGCATTGTAAAGCACAGGGAGGTCTGGTAAAGCACAGGGAAGCATTGTAAAGCACAGAGAGGTATGGTAAAGCATAGGGAAGCATTGTAAAGCACAGCGAGGTCTGGTAAAGCATAGGGAAGCATTGTAAAGCACAGAGAGCATAGGGAAGCATTGTAAAGCACAGAGAGGTCTGGTAAAGCATAGGGAAGCATTGTAAAGCACAGAGAGGTGTGGTAAAGCATAGGGAAGCATTGTAAAGCACAGAGAGGTCTGGTAAAGCATAGGGAAGCATTGTAAAGCACAGAGAGGAATGGTAAAGCATAGGGAAGCATTGTAAAGCACAGAGAGGTGTGGTAAAGCATAGGGAAGCATTGTAAAGCACAGAGAGGTGTGGTAAAGCATAGGGAAGCATTGTAAAGCACAGAGAGGTGTGGTAAAGCATAGGGAAGCATTGTAAAGCACAGAGAGGTGTGGTAAAGCATAGGGAAGCATTGTAAAGCACAGAGAGGTCTGGTAAAGCATAGGGAAGCATTGTAAAGCACAGAGAGGTCTGGTAAAGCATAGGGAAGCATTGTAAAGCACAGAGAGGTATGGTAAAGCATAGGGAAGCATTGTAAAGCACAGAGAGGTCTGGTAAAGCATAGGGAAGCATTGTAAAGCACAGAGAGGTATGGTAAAGCATAGGGAAGCATTGTAAAGCACAGCGAGGTCTGGTAAAGCATAGGGAAGCATTGTAAAGCACAGAGAGGTGTGGTAAAGCATATGGAAGCATTGTAAAGCACAGAGAGGTCTGGTAAAGCATAGGGAAGCATTGTAAAGCACAGAGAGGTGTGGTAAAGCATATGGAAGCATTGTAAAGCACAGAGAGGTCTGGTAAAGCATAGGGAAGCATTGTAAAAGCACAGAGAGGTCTGGTAAAGCATAGGGAAGCATTGCAACGTCAGGGCCCCCCTCGTCTCCTTACCGCGTCCTCGGTGTATCCCAGGATCCCCTTCAGCGGCCCCTCCGACGCCTTCTTCACCGCCTCCTTGATCTCTGCGTAGCTGGCGGGGCGGGTCAGGCGGCAGGTCAGATCAACCACCGAGACGTCGGCCACCGGCACTCGGAACGCCATGCCGGTCAGCTTCCTGGGAAAGGGGAGGGATCCGGGGCATTTATTGGAAAACATCCGGGATTATCAGGATCGTTTCCACCTGGTTAGTAATAATTTTGTTTCCCACTCCCAAACTCTACCTGTATCTTATAAACTTTGTTACACAGTCCCAAACTCTACCTGTATCTTATAAAAACAGTAAAGACTGATCAAGCAGCATTAGAGTAACGCGCAATGAAACTGTTCCCATGGTAACTGCAAGCCGATCCAATCAGCAGAGAGCCCAGGGGGCGACGCCAGGCTGGCACGTACCCGTTCAGCTCAGGGATGACTTTGCCCACAGCCTTGGCCGCGCCGGTGGATGCCGGGATGATGTTCTGGTGGGCGCCTCTCCCGTCGCGCCAGGCCTTGGCAGAGGGACCGTCCACCGTCTTCTGGGTGGCAGTGTAGGCGTGGACAGTGGTCTGGAGGCGTGGCGAGGGGGGGGGGAACAGAGGGGATTCGCGATTATAAATCACTGCAGTATCTCAGTGCATGAGAGACGTCGTCTTGCCCAGTTTGGGGCGAGGTTTCTGGCTGCTGCAAAATGACGTCCCTTATTAGGAGCGGGCAAAAACTCTTACTCAGAATTGCCTTTAAAAAGTATTTGGGTCGGTAGATATTCAATAAATCCGTTGGTCTGGATTTCAAAAAATGTGAAAAGCTGTCCTCCCCTCGCCTTTACAATCAAGTCCCACTCAAGGTCCATTAACTTCAGCGTTGAGCGTTTTAAAAACCGACTAGATGAGTATGTGTTTATTTAACACTGATTGGTATTTAACTGGTACTGCTCAATTGTAAAAACGAGTGAATTAATGAAAGGGTTAATTAAAATGTCTTACTGAACCGAGTTATTGGATACCGGTTGATAAATACTTCTTAAAAGACAATTCGGAGCACGAACTAGAATTGTGCACTCACCTGCGCAGGTAACACTGTGAACTCAATACCTACCCATCTCTGCTTCCTCACACAAGCAGAGAAGCACTACGTGTATTTTTAATTTGTGTTTTATTTAAAAACTTTATTAAATTTCACCAGGAACGTCCCCGTTGGCGATTATAATTTTTTTTTTGTTTGTTAGATTCCTGGTCAACAAGGTGGCATGCAATACAGAGACACAGGGAGCAAAATGTTCCGCAGTCCAGCGTTTCGTTCAGCAGCACTGACCATGAGAGCCTCGCTGATTCCGAAGTTGTCGTGGATGACTTTGGCGAGAGGAGCCAGGCAGTTGGTGGTGCAGGAGGCGTTGCTATGGAAACAAGGGAAAGACGTTAAAGATCAATTTCCTCTCCAGCCCCCCCCCAGCAGCGGTTTCCTGTTCTTGCTTCGCCAACAATCAAATGCAACCAGCTAGCTTTCAAATCTGCTTCAGTTTAAAACTGTCCCTCACGGCCAGTCTTATTGCAATAACTCAACTGCCTGTCTAATCAAGAATTTGTTCCAGGAGTTTATTCCTTAAGGAGTGTCGGCAATAAATATTTTAACACTGATCAGAATTCTCTTAAATATAGATGTGTGCAGCTTTTGTTTTTCACTCTAAAAGATCTGTATTTTTTTTTTTTTAATATATTACAGCTATGGCCAAAAGATTAGCATCATTTAAAAAAAAAACCCAAACACATGAACGTAATTTAGATATTTTATTTAACATTGTGCAAATCAAAAGAAACTACAAAATGGGAAACCGTGTTCAGTCTATAGGGGGCGCTGCTTGTGCCTGTAGCTGTACACGCTCTTGCGCGCTGCAGGGTTTGGTTCATGTGTGTATTTTTTGCTCACCTGACGATGGTCATGCTGGAGGGGTCGTACTTGTCCTCGTTCACTCCCATCACGAACATGGGGGCGTCGGGGGAGGGGGCCGAAACCACCACCCTCTTAGCGCCGCCCTGCAGGTGAGCCTGGGGAAGGGCGATAGAATCACACATTTATTTATTTGGCAGCCACCTTTTTATCCAAGGTTTAATGAATTGGTTTAATTGAACAAATTTAGACCAAGAACGGCCGGGCCAATTTTGGCCCTCAGGTCAGCTGAACTGGCTATGTTCTGAGAGAGAGCGAGACAGAAACAGAGAGGATTGTGTGTGTTTCCAGTACTCACAGAAGCTTTATCGATGGAGAGGAAGACTCCGGTGGACTCCACAACGTACAGAGCACCAGAATCTCCCCAGGGAATCTCAGCTGGCTTCATACTGAGAGAGAGAGAGAGAGAGAGAGAGAGAGAGAGAGAGAGAGAGATGCATTATAAAAGTGTAACAGCCAGGAAACTTCTCATAGTACAATTACACTACTGGTATAGAGACCCTTATAAGGTATACCACGGTATGTTTCTGCAGTTTCTTCAATTGAAGTGAATTTGTTGCCACTGTGAGGAGCTCCATTTTAACAGAATGCGGATCATCAGTGATGCGCTGGAATGGACTATAAGGGAATGGAGTTTTGATTTTAAACAGGAGCTGTCCCCCGACCCTGCTCAGCTCAGCAGAGTTTTCAGGTACAGGTAGAAATGTTTTGATAAACGTGGATGAGAACCCTTTGCCTCAGAGTTCATGGAGGGACACTGGAACCGCCCCAGCAGCCAGAGAAACTGAACCTACCACTGGAACACAGAGATGGTGTGCTCATCCACAATGAGTTTGCCATCCTCAGCCCTCACATCTCCAGCATAGCGTCCGTGAGTGGAGTCATACTTAAACATGTACACCTGCGGAGAGAGAGAGAGAGAGAGAGAGAGAGAGAGAGAGAGAGGAGACACACAGGAAGAGATCGAGATCGAGACAGACGGAGAGAGAGACGGACAGACGCACAGAGGGAGAGGGAGCGAAAGAGAGGGAGACAGACAGAGACAGGGAGGGAAAGAGAAAAGAGAGAGGGTCAGTGATGTCATTCACAGAAAGACAACAACTTGCTTGGCAAAGCTACACAAAAACCGACCTTCTATTCAACCTGATCTCAACACAGCCATCGCTGAAACCGTTCAAATACAAGCGATGCTGCCAAAAACAGCACCCCTACCACGGCACGTCTCAGCCTCTCACCACAGAGAGACGCTTAACCACGAGCTCTGCCCCCCGGCTAAACACACGACCCAAACCCTCCGCCCCAGCGGTGTCAGACTCCAGCCCTCGAGGGACGCGGGTTCTGCTGGGTTTCTGTTCCAGCTGGAGCTCTCAATGAACTTCCTTGATCTAATTGTGTGTTCAGGTGGACGGGTGTAATGATTGGTCAAGGTCTTTCAGAGTTCATGTACCATGTACTGCAGGTCAATGAAGGGGTCGTTGATCGCTGCCACTTTGATCCCTTTGTCTAGGCAGGCTCTCAGCACCAGACGACCGATACGGCCAAACCTGGAGAGAGAGAGAGAGAGAGAGAGAGAGAGAGAGAGAGAGAGAGAGAGAAGATTCACTACCATTTCTGTATTCTCTCACTTCATAATTACGTTTCTTTAAACTTCAGTGCAATGCGTTCGCTATAAACTGAAGCAGTCAGCACTATGTGTTTTTTTTCAAAACCCCAAGTGCTTGAAGCCACGTCCCGTTGTTGCACGAAATCGCGTTTAGCCTTCGCTGTAGTGTTTGCAGTGGCAGATACCCAGACAGACTGCATCTAAACAAAACGATCTCTCTGTTCAGATCCCAGCTGAACCCTTTCAGTGCGCACGTTAAAGCACGCCATCAGCAATCACACTGGAGCCTCACGGGACTCCGAGGTGGGGCAGAAATACAGGCAAGAAAATGGATCATTTGTGTGTCTGGTTCTCATGTCTACTCAATAAAAGGGAGTTTCTTCTGCTAAAAATAATTCAGGACTGAAAGGGTTAACGCAAAACTGTGCAAAAATTGTATGTTCTTTTCATTCAATTACCCCCACCCCACCCCCATTCAATTACCCCCACTACTCGCTTGGAGCAGCTGAACTTTATTTCTGTTAAGCTATTTTCAGAGATGTTCAGTTCAGCCCGAATGCAGTAGAAATCAAATCCCCCGTCTCTCCTCGCTGCACTCTGCAGGTCTGGAACACAATACTGACCCGTTAATTCCAACCGCGAAGTCCGACATGTTGACAGCGAGCAGGGTGTAGCGTCACGGCTGCGGAGAGAAAGGAGGACAGTTAGGATGGAAGCCCTGCCAGGCGGTTTGTTCAGCCTGGGCTCACTGTGGCAAATCTAACTCGTGGATCCTCTTTCTAAAACATGAAAACAGAGAAGTCAGTTAGGGGTTTAAATATTGCACTACGTAGCCATCGTTTATATAAAAAAATAAAGTCCTTCAAATAAAATGTGGGGGACGGGACACAGAGATATGTCACAGCTCTGGTCTGTCTCTTTCCTCCCCATGTGCGATCCCATGATTTCACGTCTGGGATTCACTGCCGCGGAATTAATCTCAGATCCAATTCCTGTCCTCTTTAATTTTCTGAGCCGCTGATTCATTTGTGTGTCCCTCTCTGTCTCGCACCAGCCAGGCTGCTGGAAAAGAAAGGAGGGCGATGAGCTCTGCAAAAAAAAACTGTTCCAGTTTCCCGTCTCTATTAAAAAAACCGAGACAGGAAAGCGCAACGAGAAAAAAAGGAACCATTTTGAGCAAGAGAACTGCCGAGTCCTGCCAGCGATTTCAGCCATTTCCAAGTTCACTGCGCAGCCCTGCTTGTATCACCCTCTACAGAACAAACAGACTTGGCTTCATGAATGAAACCTGCTGGAATTTGTTTATTTAGCAGACGCCTTTCTCCAAGGCGACTTACAGAGGCTAGGGTGTGTGAACTATGCATCAGCTGCACAGTCACTTACAATTACGTCTCACCCGAAAGACGGAGCACAAGGAGGTTAAGAGACTTGCTCAGGGTCGCACAATGAGTCAGTGGCTGAGGTGGGATTTGAACCGGGGACCTCCTGGTTACAAGCCCTTTTCTTTAACCACTGGACCACACAGCCTTAACATATTGAATCGCACACCTGCTGCTTTGTAGTTGTTTTCCCCAGATACTACTTAAAACTGACAGTTGAAAAAAATGTGACATTTCGAAATCCAAACATGCTGCAAAACCTCCGACTGAAGCTGCGCTTCTGCATTGCGACATGCAACTTGTGCAGTGCAGAAAAATAATGCATGCAGGTCAATGCCACGCTGCAGGGCAGCTTGACCCCTCCTCCTCCTCCTCCTCACTGCTGTCTGACAGCACAGGGTCTGCCTGCCTCGCAGCCTCACTGCAGCACAAGCCACACATACAGAGACTACAAGAGCTAGCTGCATCCTTTATCCCTTTGGGGCATTAGCAGGTCTCTGACAGCCCTGGGCATGTGCTGGGTGACGCACTGTCCATCTACGCACACTGAGAAAGCAAATCAATGTGTCCAATCAATCAATCAATCAATCAATCAATCAGGGTCCTGGAGGGGGAGGGGCGAACCTCCAGGAGGTTTAACAGGTGCAATGACATCATGAACGCCTTCAGGGTCTGGAGGGAGGGTTGAATTAAAAAACTCGGTTCAATTAAACAATTCAGGACAAAGTTTGGGAGCAAAGACCCGGAGTGGATGAGCCGACTGATTTAAGATAATCGTGATCCTCGTGCTCAGCAGATAAGCGATAAAAACCGGCAACGCAGCGATCAAACCCTAAGCCGGGAGAGACCCTCGCTGAACCACTGTGACCTCCGCACTCTGTAATGCGCCGATGCCCCTCCTACTATAAATCAGCTAAGACAGAGTGCCTGGTGAACAGACACGTACTCTCTCATCCCAGCAAACCGCGCAGGTGCAGACACACACAGAGAGGGAGGAGATTTATAGATTCAACCCTGTCTGTGTGGATTGGGGGCGGGGCTGCCCATCCCTCCCTCCTTCAAAGAGCAGGCTCAGAGAGAGAGATTATATTATGTGTGGCTCTGCAATGGTTATAAAAACTTTACATAACCCTTTAAAAAAAAAAAAAAGCTTTCTACTGTAGTTTTGCACAGTATTTACCCCCCCCCCCAGATTTTATTCATCTCTATAAACCTGCAGACAACTGTAAAGGAGGCAATGGTTCCTGCGGCTTATTAAAACAATATAATACTACCAAATAGTAATAATAAATAAATTAGGAGGTGTTCTTTATTGTGTTGTAATGAATTGGTTCATTTAATCCCATTCATTCAATGTCAAAATAACAACACACACATTTTCCAAATTCCTCGGATTTTTACCTTTGAAACATCTGTAAAAACCTCGCAGAACGTTTCAATTTAAATGCATTACATATTATTATTATTATTATTATTATTATTATTATTATTATTATTATTATTATTATTAATAATACCGCTATATAAAAATGGCGCTTCCTCTTCTAAAAGAGTCAAGGTGACCTACATAAAATTCATTTCAAAAACAGAGCTCAAACTGTGATGAAAAACACATGCAAAAAAAAAAAAGCCTGCTAATGATGCTGGTCTGCTTGTTATGATTACTCCGGTGTTTGTATCTACGCCGGTTCTGGTCAGTATTCAGAATTGTTTTCCCCTCTGTCTCGAGTCTAATCCGTGCTGTCAGAATTCACTGCGCAGTAATAAATAAATGAACCCGCACGGGAATCCATTCCAACCATGGAACCCACGCAGACACGATGCACGCGCATTCGGGAACCCCCCACAGCGTGCATCAGCATTCCAAACACGGTCCAGTTACAATGTACCGGCCCGTGCTGAAAATAAATACACTCAAAAAATGAGATGCCTCCCGCCCACAGCGTTTAAAACAACTCGGCAGCGACGGGTCTGTTTCTAAACGATGAATGAACTGCTCCCTAGCAATAATACACACACACACACAATTAAAAAAATACAATTAAGGAAACCTGCTGCATATCAAAAAGGAGCAAAAATTAAAATATATGCAAATCAATTTATGTTTCGCCCTGGCTTGTAGTCTGAAACGTCCCGGTGTAAAATGCCTTTTGTTTTTTCTATCAATTATTCAGATTTTTTTCCTATGCGCTTCGCTTCCGATGCAAACCACGGTCTGGTTTTTTTGTAACATGATGAAGATGCGGAAATCATTAACAACGCAACAAGCTACAAACATGGCAGCGGTTTACTTAGCCTCCGGCCGGTTTGTTTATGTAAAGAACGGTAAAACCAACAAATAGTGTTTTTAACACAAGGAGAAAAGACGAACACCTCGTGTTTTATGAGTGCGCATCGCGTTACGCATCTAGCGCAGCAGTATCGCGTTACTCCTGCCTTGCTAATTATCTGCGCGTGAAGGCATCATTATGCACCCGCGCGCTCCGTTTTGCTCAAGAGAAGCATCGCAATGCTTTATTCTCGCTGGCTTCCAGTCTCTAAACCATTTATATACACTAGAAATAAATAAATATATGACGTGACATTTTGCACAATTGCTTAAACATGCAATTACCGCATCTTATGCCAGAGCTGCAATTAAATATATATATATATATATATTTTTTTAAGTATACCTTTCATAAATACCGCTCTATTTATTATTATTATTATTATTATTATCACCTCCCTCTCGTCCCTTCTAGTTTCTTACCTTCTGTCTCGGATGCTGCAGTGCTTCTGTGAGCCCCGCCTCTCGCATCACGGATTTATATGGAGGCCACGCGCGCTCCCCTTGCCAAAGCCGGCTCGTCAGATCTAAGGGCGCGCGCCGAACGCGCACGAGCTCACGTCACTGGTTGCCTTGGAGACGAGGATTTTTGCTACGTGCGGGACCTGCGGCTCTGAGGACAGATTTTAATATAAAATATTGTTTTCATTTTATTTTATTTTTTTTGTCATACCACATACATTCTCATGCCACATACATTTACATAATATATAACGGTCCCCGGTTTATAAATTATATAATATGATATATATATATATATATATATATATATATATATATATATATATATATATATATATATATATATATATATATATATATATATATATATATATATATATATATATTAGCTCAAAGAGCCAGCTGCCCAACGTTTCGATATATATATACTAGATAGATAGATAGATCGATAAATCAAACATCTACACTCGGGGGTCAATCTGTGAGATAAGTAATATTTCTCCAATGGACGGAAGCAGCATGCCCTTAAAAAAAACATACAAAATCTATGTTATATATTAATTCCTAACATAATACATCCATTTGATAATTGAAGGGCATTTATAATCACATTGGACACTTTGTGCAAAGAAAATATTTGCTCCTGCCAGCAACAGGGCTGGAAAATGTTTTTTAAAAAAATCGATAGTCGTTTAAAAATAATTAATACACAGGCATGTTATTGGTGTCTCAAATACCACCAGACATTGTGTAGTTTTTATATATTAAAATAAAATATACTACACATTAATGTAAACAGTATATATAACAGGGCAGCAGTGTGGAGTAGTGGTTAGGGCTCTGGACTCTTGACCGGAGGGTCGTGGGTTCAATCCCAGGTGGGGGACACTGCTGCTGTACCCTTGAGCAAGGTACTTTACCTAGATTGCTCCAGTAAAAACCCAACTGTATAAATGGGTAATTGTATGTAAAAAATAATGTGATATCTTGTAACAATTGTAAGTCACCCTGGATAAGGGTGTCTGCTAAAAAATAAAAACTAGAATTTTTAAACATAGTTATTTACTGGTATGATGTGTGTTTGTGTGTATATATATATATATATATACACACACACACACATATAAACTTTAATATATAGTAAACAAAATATATATTTTAAAATATATTTTCTGACAGGCCCAAACCGCTCCAGTTTGTTCTTCCTGAAAGCTCGTTCCCGTCAGATTGGGAAACACGTGCCCGCGCAATGCGGCAAGGCCTCTGCTGATTGGACGAGAGGCTGTCGCAACAGAGCCCGGCGTGAACGGTGCGTGCAAAGGGAGATGGGAATTGTAGTTTTTTAAATTTTTTTATTTAAGAGATCTTTTTTCTTCTTTTTTTATTAGCTAGAAAATAAAACAAAAAACGGGCAATATGTTATTTTAGATGCAAATTTAATTTAGACTTTTTTATTTAAAAAATGTTGATCCTTGTTGACCGTCCATGTCTTTCCGTCTGTCTCTCTCTCACACTCAACGCAAGGTGCACACGATATCGGTCTTGAATTTTCTCTGTCTATTCTTTCTTTACGCGACGATGAAAACCCTTTAATATAGCACTGAGTATTATATAGTTACATCAACTGTGAAGCGTTTTAGTTATTTGATCGTTCTTAATAATAATAATAATAATAATAATAATAATAATAATAATAATAATAATAATAATAATCTTAATCCTAACCGCCTGGAACGTTTTAGAAAGAACTTCATACATTATGAATCTTTGCAATTAGGAAGCTGGATGGAATCAGCAAATCGATCTTATTTCCTCTCGGCCTCTGTGAAGAAAAAAAAGCTTTCAGAGGAAGGGGCGTGGCCGGGAGTCGATGACGTAGCCTGACCTTGGCATCACGGTGCTGGATCCTCAGCTAACCTACACTGCAGATGTAACTGGTTGTGATTCTAACTTGTTGCAACCCTGGTTGATATTGTAATCTAATGGTGTAGACCATGCTGTATTTAAATGTTATGAAACTTGCATTGTACTGCCCAGTAGCACCTGAAAGTCGACTGCCAAATAAACTATAAATACATCAAATAAGGTGGCACTGGCGTTTGGGAGCTCTGTCGAGGCTGTAGGAGTCCTTTAAACTTGAACCAAAAAAAAAGTCAGTTACACATGATACACATTTTTTTATATCAAGATGTTGTTTTTAATGTTGTCCAATTTAAAACGTGCTATAAGGTGCTCGGTTGGCAGGTGCTTCCCCCATTATCTGAGTCATTTCAGGTGACATCACTGATGATTTTTTACACCCCTGTCAAAAACAAAGCCAGATAAGCACCCCAATGACAGTGTTTTGGTGGGAGTTTCTGTTTTTGTGGCCTCGCCCCGGTCCTTGCCCGACTGCAGAGCTGCGCCGATCTCTCAATGTCACCCGGCAGCCCTTTCAAGGTTTAATATCCTTGCAGACGAGGAGCAGGAAAGGTGTCGTCCAGGTGGGGTTGTCTCAGCATCTTTCACATGGTATTCAAGCGCTCCATTGATGTTGCTGGTCCCACAGGCTGTGCAGCTACTATATTGGAGCCGGTTGGGGTCCTCTTCTTAAAAAAATAAATACAAAATACATACATTAAATTATTAAACAAGCATACAAAAATACAGAGAGCTTCCCCTGTGCTCTACCCTGCTCCCCTGTGCTCTACCCTGTGCTGTATCTGCTCCCCTGTGCAGTACCCAACTCCCCTGTGCAGTACCCCACTCCCCTGTGCTCTACCCTGCTCCCCTGTGCTCTACCCTGCTCTACCCTACTCCCCTGTGCTCTACCGTGCTCTCCTGTGCTGCACCCTGCTCCCCTGTGCTGTACCCTGCTCTCCTGCGCTCTACCATACTCCCCTGTGCTCTCCCCTGCTCCCCTGTGCTCTCCCCTGCTCTACCCTGGTCCCCTGTGCTCTCCTGCGCTCTACCATACTCCCCTGTGCTCTACCCTGGTCCCCTGTGCTCTACTGTGCTCTCCTGTGTTGCACCCTGCTCCCCTGTGCTCTACCCTGCTCTACCGTGCTCTCCTGTGCTGCACCCTGCTCCCCTGTGCTGTACCCTGCTCTCCTGCGCTCTACCATACTCCCCTGTGCTCTACCCCGCTTCCCTGTGCTCTACCCTGCTCCCCTGTGCTCTCCCCTGCTCCACCCTGGTCCCCTGTGCTCTACTGTGCTCTCCTGTGCTGCACCCTGCTCCCCTGTGCTCTACCCTGCTCCCCTGTGCTCTACCCTGCTCCCCTGTGCTCTGCCCTGCTCCCCTGTGCTGCACCCTGCTCCCCTGTGCTCTGCTCTGCTCCACTGTGCTGCACCCTGCTCCCCTGTGCTCTCCCCTGCTCCACCCTGGTCCCCTGTGCTCTACCGTGCTCTCCTGTGCTGCACCCTGCTCCCCTGTGCTGCACCCTGCTCCCCTGTGCTCTACCCTGCTCCCCTGTGCTGCACCCTGCTCCCCTGTGCTGCACCCTGCTCCCCTGTGCTCTACCCTGCTCCCCTGTGCTCTACCCTGCTCCCCTGTGCTCTCCCCTGCTCCCCTGTGCTCTACCCTGCTCCCCTGTGCTGCACCCTGCTCCCCTGTGCTCCACCCTGCTCCCCTGTGCTGCACCCTGCTCCCCTGTGCTGCACCCTGCTCCCCTGTGCTCCACCCTGCTCCCCTGTGCTCTACCCTGCTCCCCTGTGCTCCACCCTGCTCCCCTGTGCTCTGCTCTGCTCCACTGTGCTGCACCCTGCTCCCCTGTGCTCTACCCTGCTCCCCTGTGCTGCACCCTGCTCTCCTGTGCTGCACCCTGCTCCCCTGTGCTCTACCCTGCTCCCCTGTGCTGCATCCTGCTCCCCTG
>CM060296.1:4148116-4193116 GCA_030684275.1 Acipenser oxyrinchus oxyrinchus | reverse complement strand
GAGGAGAGAGAGAGGGAGGGAGAGAGGAGGGAGGGAGAGAGGGAGGAGAGAGGGAGGAGGGAGGGAGAGGGGAGAGGGAGGGAGAGAGGGAAAGGGAGGGAGAGGGAGGAGGGAAAGAAGAGGGAGAGAGAGAGAAAGGGAGGAGAGAGAGGGAGAAAGAGGGAGTGAGGGAAAGGGAGGGAGAGAGAGGGAGGGAGAAAGAGTGAGGGAGGGAAAGAGAGGGTGAGAGAAAGTGAGGAAGCGAGAGGGAGAAAGAGGGAGTGAGGGAAAGGGAGGGAGAGAGGGAAGGAGAAAGAGAGAGGGAGGGAGGGAGGGAAAGAGGGAGTGAGGGAGGGAAAGAGAGGGTGAGAGAGAGAAAGGGAGGGAGCGAGTGGGAGAAAGAGGGAGTGAGGGACAGGGAGGGAGAGAGAGAATGAGGGGAAGAGAGAGAGAGGAGGAGGGGGAGAAAGAGAGAGAGATGGAGGGAAAGAGAGAGGGCGAGAGAGAGAGAAAGTGAGGGAGCGAGAGGGAGAAAGAGGGAGGGAGGGAAAGAGTGAGAGAGAGAAAGTGTGAGGATGCCCTTATAAAAGTTAACCATGATAAATTTGCACAACAATATTAGCAATTATTTTACAATCAATGTACTGTTAATACATTAGTTTACCTTTTTATATATAGTGCTTAATGAGTATCCTATTGGATCCTAGTTCTCCTTGGACAGAGTAGCTGCTATGTATATGCTTATATATACGCACGCACGCACACGCACGCACGCACACGCACACACACACACACACACACACAGTATATAAAGGGCAGTGACACGAAGCCCTTGTTCTGCGTTGCTGTGACCGCTTCACTCACCGAGCTGGCCGAGGAGCAGCCCAGCCAAGCAGAGGCAACACCCGAGAGCCATGATCGCGAAACCCTGCGCGGTGTAGAAGGAAGGAAGCCAGCGCTGCGCATCTCAAACAAAACACAAAACACAAACAGCGTTCTTTCTTTAATACCATTTGCATCGTTTTTCACGTCCCATTATTATTATTATTATTATTATTATTATTATTATTATTATTATTATTATTATTATTATTTATTTATTTATTTATTTCTTAGCAGACGCCCTTAACCAGGGCGACTTACAATTGTTACAAGATATCACATTATTTTTACATACAATTACATTCTTTTTTACACCTTTTTTTAAATACAATTACCCATTTATATTATAGATCACATTCTGCAGAAGGACAGTCTTTTAAAAAAAAAGTCCTTCTGCAGATTTGTCTGACAACTCACCCACCCCCAAAAGGTCAAACTGTACAGCCCCTAAACTGTACAGCCCCTAAACTGTACAGGCCCTATCGTTATCACAATCAGCTTCCCATAACCACTGTGTCTAACTGACTTAGAAACTCGGCTACAACAGCACAGCCTTACAGAAAACCGCGTCTTACATACAGAACATATCCTGCAACACTAAAACAGCCTTGCTTATGGTAGATTTTGCCCCCCAAAAAAACGTAACAAAATGAAATAAGAAATAAAACATCTCAACACTTTTAGGTTTATATAGAAAGGAATGGTAGATCGTTATATCATTACCTAGTAAACTACACCACGAACACAATGGAAATCACTGAGCGTGGTTACCCTCCAAAGCCTTCAAGTTCATCCACCGTTTTACTCCAAAGGTATTTCCTGCAACAGAAACGCACCAAGGCAACATCAGATAACACCGCGTTCCTTAGTTTATGCCTAAACAGATCCACGGTGTGTTTTGGTTTTGTTTTTTAAAATCGCTCTTCCTTTAGAGGTCAGATCTCAAACTCCAGTGCACCAGAGCCGACTTTTTTTTTTTTTTAAAGAGCTTTGAAACAGACTTTTTAAAGTTAACAACGAGAAAAAAAAAGAACGACAGGCTGGTTTTTTCAACAGCTGTAGCAACTCGCTGGGACGCGCAGCGCAATATTTTAAAGAGAACCAAACACAGAGTCCCTCTCTTTATGAAAGAAATCTTCTACTACAAATACTGTAATTCCATGCGTCATGTTGAACTGTTTGGGTCTTTAGCTCGATTATAAAGAGGCAGGAAGCCAAATTGACAGTTCCATTGTGTTTTTTTCGTTCAATGTGTTTTTATTAGATAACCATTTTAAAACTCAATGCGCCGGTTTGGGTTTTATCAACACGGCTATATCGTTTCCTCACATATTGCATAAGCGGTTCTCGTGTTGTTTTTCAATGTAATCCGGACGGGACAGACAGACACGCCCACCCTGCAACATGACTGTATCAAATACTGCCGCTATAGAAGCTCCTTAACAAGAGACAATTGGACAAAGCAATCATTTCCTTCAGTTACTGAGTGCACATGTGTTTAGGGGAGAGAGAGAGAGAGAGAGAGAGAGAGAGAGAGAGATGGATAGATATTGTAAAAGGACAGAGGCCCTGCACACTCGGAAAAATGTGTGTGTGTGTTTTGTGGCTGCCATGGCACAGACACAATATAGATGTGTAGCATGCATTATCACATTCACCTGGCACTAATGTAGTTAGGCACACCTGCCTGGAATTCAGGTATTTAAGCAGGTCAGTGGCTCTGTGTAAGTTGTCTGTGTCAAGGCAAAGTCCTGTGTGCAGACTGTCAGATTCGCACGTACTGATTTTATTTATATATAATATACTCTGAGCACACTCTTAAACTCAGGGGAGACGTTCAGGAGGACATAGAGGTGTTTCAGACTCCTGGAAGTGGATCATTCGTGCACTGGGCGTATCCAGATAACTTTTAATAATCGAGAAGCTCACACAGACTCACTCGATTTGAAGTTTTGACGGATCAGAGTAGTATCAGTACCCCTTTCGGTTTATTAAATGCTTAAAAATGGATTGAGGAGTTACAGACTATGTGGAATCCCAGCTGGGTGGTCCAGTGCCTTAACAGGTATAATAGCACTAATACTTCAATCTGTTTATGGTTCTAACATGTTTTGCCCTTAAGCTGTGCATGCATTAAGCTAAAAACGCCCACCACTAAATCCTACCACATCCCATATATATCCATAGCTAAAATATAAATCATATACCTTATAGCAATGCATCAATATAAAAAAATATCAAAATATATGCTTACCTTCCAGTATATGGAAGTGTAGAATATAATGTAAGGATAGAAACTGTCTCCAAAGACTTCTAAATACGACCCCAACAGCAATCAGCTCATGGATCACATCAGCTTGTAGTTAGCAATTTGAGCAACACTTGACTAAGATTTTTACCTCGGTTTTTACAGAGTTTTAGAGAGAGTCATAGTTGAATCTTAAACATTAATCAGCCTTGACAGCTCCTCTCCTTCAAGTGAGTAACATTTTCAAAACACCTGGTAACTCCTTTCATAAGATTAATCAGCCATCATCCCCTAGTCCATCTCTCCTACATCTCTGAAATATGTAAGGTGAACTGATGTTATTCTTTTTTGGTACCAGGGAGTTCCTAAACACAGCATGCATGTGAATACAGTGCAAGTATATGAAGAATACATAGGAAGATGTGTTTAATATATAACACTTTGGTTTAATTATTCCAACCTGGGTTAAAAATATATTTCCCTTTTAACATCACAAGACATTCTTCTTAGTAGGTTGGCTTTATTACATGTATAGATGTGGTTTAACAATTAAA
Source organism: Acipenser oxyrinchus oxyrinchus (assembly GCA_030684275.1). Taxonomy (NCBI): domain Eukaryota; kingdom Metazoa; phylum Chordata; class Actinopteri; order Acipenseriformes; family Acipenseridae; genus Acipenser; species Acipenser oxyrinchus. Next base: position 4,189,453 of record CM060296.1, on the reverse strand, counting down.
TATATTCTCTTATTTTCAAACCTAACAGTTCTTCAGTTAAAATAAAACATTTACACTTGTATTCTGTTTGAATTATTCTAGAATACCTGTGTGTAGCTTAAAGATTACTTTCAGATCAAGCTTCGTTCTCTGAATAAGAGACTTGGCTGTGAACATTTGAGTTAATTAAATGAGATTCTCGTTTCTGCCTTTCTCCTCAAGGTTATAAGCCTTGGCACCAGTAGCTCAGACAAAAACAAGCTTAGCTCATTTCACAGATGTTTGTTGGTCAGCGTGACTCCAACCTAGCTCCCTTTTTACTTAAAGATACAATAATATTTGTCACTGAATAAACAGGAATATTGAATGTTCTAGCATAACTATGGGTTAATACAGAGCATATTATAACTGTTTGTATGAAAAGTGTGTTTTAACAATTTGTTTAGTGTTTCTGCTGTCTTTATATTCTTTAAAACACAGTACAGGTATTGCAACATTTTAACACACATGCAGTTTCACAAATGTTCAATTTGTATCCCAAAGATCAGCCCGCTTCCAGTATCTGTCACAGTCCTGGGTCAGTTTCTGCTCTCAGTGAGTCTGTCAAAGCCACCACAGGTGTGTCTTTAAAAGCCCGATACCTGCAAAAACTTCAATCTTGTTAGCAGAGCTTTCATCTCTGCATTCCCATCATCAGTGGGAAGAGTTCAAATAAATTAAGCTGTTTCTATCAAAGAGCCATCCATCTCTGTTGCATACACCTTTCACTCAAAAAAGGTGATCGCACCTTGTACAAGGGAAGACAGGTTTTAAATTCATTCGTGACAAGTTTAGTTAGTACTGCTGGGTGGAGTTTGTTTTGTTTTAATTTTGTTTGTTCAGTGGATAAATACACAAGTTGCTGCTCTATTTCAACATGTCTGTGGTCCAGAGTACTTTATACAAAAGAGAAGTGTGAAAGGTGAGGCAAGCTGGCCTGGTTTGCACTTTTTCTCAAAGTCCTGGCAGGGCAGCTTCTCAAACGCCATAGAATTCACACAAACTGTTTAAAATATAATTAAAAACCCCATTCCCGAAAGGGATATACAAAACTCTAAAACGACTAGCAGTCTCCAAAGATGCAGAGACAATGAAACACACCACAGCTTGTTCTAAAGTGCTTGGAAAGCGTGTAGAAAACTAAACAAGCACTTCACTAGATCTCTGCAAAACGAAATCGACCTGCTATTCTCTCCTTAAAAAATACTGCATCAGTGTGGAGTAGGGGTTAGGGCTCTGGACTCTTGACCGGAGGGTTGTGGGTTCAATCCCAGGTGAGGGACACTGCTGCTGTACCTTTGAGCAAGGTACTTTACCTAGATTGCTCCAGTAAAAACCCAACTGTATAAATGGGGAATTGTATGTAAAAATAATGTGATATCTTGTAATAATTGTAAGTCGCCCTGGATAAGGGTGTCGGCTAAGAAATATATAATAATACCTATACTGCTCTGGCCAAATGTTAAGCATCGTCCTCTATAAAATAAACTAATTTTGCGTCATACAGTCCAATGAAACCTGCTTAATAATGTTACGTTAACACTTTGAATTCCACACCGCTTCATAGTTTCCCCATATTTAATGGAAAAAAAACTGACAAATTATAAAATGTGACATTTCAAAAATCCAATGTGAAATACTGTACTACTACTATGGCTTCCGGTAGACTTCAATTCTAGGTGATGCCAAACTTTTGGCATTTTTATCTGTTAAAAGATCAAATATTCCTAATAACATTTTAGTAAGGATGTTTAAAAAGGACAGAACTGACCTTGTTCACTCCGCTGTCGTCGCGCCCCAGTTTAGTTTACACAGAAGTGCTCAGAAAGGGTTTTCCTGATAAACTTGTTTCCAACACAAACACGTAATTTCCTTCCTGCCCAGCTATTCTTTAGAGAAGATATGCAGCTATGGCCAAAACCTTGCATCAGTTCCTAGAATTGAGACATCATTTAAAAAAAACAAAAAAAAATTCTATAGTGGAAGCCATAACAGCAGTGCAGTGCAGTGCAGTGCAGTGCAGTGCAGTAGATTTTGAAATGTCACATTTCTCCCTCCCTCCATGCACAATGCTCTGGCTTTTATACCTGCTCAGATAGCCCCTCCCGTGGATTAAACCAAAAATCAATGAATAGATTCAGAAATGTAGACTTTAACTCCAGCAAGCACAAATACACAGGACTGATCGCCTTTTCATAAATGTCAACGTTTTCAATTAATTTCGGAAACAAAACCCCAGTAAAACTCTTTTAATTTTAATTTTAAAACCAATAAGTGCTCCCCTTTCCCTTAGCATGGTCCCAACCAGCCTAACAACAGGAAACGTAAGTTAAGTCAATGTAAAACATTGGGCTTGACAATTCCCTCTTCCAAAATGGCGTTCATTAGGCAATGGCGCCCCAGACAAAAATGGCGTCGCTCAGGACTCACTGTTACAAACTTAATAGAGACTTTACAAGATTTTTCAGCCATTTCTAGAATAGTTTAAAGTTAGAAGCTATAGAGAAAATAAATCATTTTCCAATAGGCGCAGACAAACAACAGCCAATTACAGGAGAGACACAGGTGAGAGGCACAGGAAGGGACCCAATACTTGTTGCAGTGGAAATCAATTTAGTTCTGAAAGCTGTTTTTAATCTTGAGCCAGCAGTGAATATTTATTCTGGAAAATTAAGAAGAAAAAAAACTACATTTACAGATTTTTGCTTTACAATTTAGCCATGGTGTGGCAATATAATATCACTGTAGGTTCATTTTAGAGGTTTAAGAATTGTACAAGTACAGTGCATTCCAATAAATTGCATCCATGCATTTTCATTTAACCAGAATAAGGAACATGCATTTTCGAAAGAAATGTTCTTTCTGCAATTAACAAGAATCCACTGTAATAGGACTTAATGTGATGTGCGTCTGGACTTATTTAAAGTTGGATTTAGAACATAAGAAAGTTTACAAACGAGAGGAGGCCATTCGGCCCTTCTTGCTCATTTGGTTGTTAGTAGCTTATTGATCCCAGAATCTCATCAAGCAGCTTCTTGAAGGATCCCAGGGTGTCAGCTTCAACAACATTACTGGGGAGTTGGTTCCAGACCCTCACGATTCTCTGTGTAAAAAAGTGCCTCCTATTTTCTGTTCTGAATGCCCCTTTATCTAATCTCCATTTGTGACCCCTGGTCCTTGTTTCTTTTTTCAGGTCAGAAAAGTCCCCTGATTTCAGTGTTACTTGCACGAATTACAAATGCAACATATTATATAGAGTCACTTACAACTACGTCTCACCCGAAAGATGGAGCACAAGGAGGTTAAGTGACTTGCTCAGGGTCATACAATGAGTCAGTGGCTGAGGTGGGATTTGAACCGGGGACCTCCTGGTTACAAGCCCTTTTTTTTAACCACTGGACCACACAGCCTCCTTATCTGGCCAGAAGAGGATTCAAACACGGCAGGAGCTACCCTTATAACGGATGACCAATCCGTCCCAGTGAAATCACGGTACAGCCCAGAGAGGTATGGTACAGCGTATTCAAAAAACACGCTAAAGGCACCGGGTAGACATGAGAGAACAGCCTGGGGAAATATCAAGTCAGCATGCAGTTTACTCCTAAGGGTATTTAATATTATTTCTTGGTCCCTTCTATTAATTTTACTTGAAGCACAGCGAGGTGACAAAGTTATTCCTGCAAATGTTACCTGCAGCTGTGAGCAAACGTGTCGCATCGCCCTCTATGAACTTTGGCGACGGCTGTAGATCCTTTTTAAAGAAGAGACGGGCATTGAGAAGAGAAGGTCGGGAGGTTCCCTTCCCATCCCAGAATCCTGATGTGTTTTTTCCAGTGAGTCAGAAAGTAAAGAAGGAAGGAAACTACGTTTCGGGAAAATGTTGATACAATATACATGAAACAGGATTGACAGGATAAGGTTTATTGTCAACAAAACTGGGGCTCGACGGCAGCGGAATGGAAAAGGTCAGCTGTTTCCTTCTTAAATATATTATTCGTGAAATATTAGAAATATTTTTATTTAACTGATGCTGCGCAGCTATGGCCAGCAGTTTTGCGTCACCTAGAATTTTAGGATCGAGAATTTAAAATATATATATATATATATATATATATATATATATATATATATATATATATATATATATATATATATATATATATATATAAAACATAATTTAGATATTTTATTTAACATTCTGCAGTCAAATGCACTACAAAATGATATCGCAAAAAGTCTAGCGGACGTCATAGTTCAGTATTTCATGTTAGATTTCACATTTTTCAATTGCTCAGTTTTTTCCGTTAAGCAGTATATGATATAACTACAAAGCGGCGGTGTGTAATTCAATACGTTAACGTGAGATTATAGCAGCAGGTTTCATTCGACTGTATGACGCAAGATTAGTTCATTCTAGAGGACGATGCAAAACATTCGGCCAGAGAGGTATAGATAGTATTCTTTAAGGGGGGAATAGCAGGTCGATTTAGTTTTGCAGAGAGCGAAGCTGTGGCAACTCTGAAGCAGTTAAATTAAGTATATAATGAACACAATCATATTGTGTTTGTGTAATGTATTCGTACGGTTTCTACTGTGGTCAGGGGCGGAGGAAGAGGGTGAGGAAGATGAGCCCTTAATTATAAACATCAAACATACCAAATCAAGTGTTCAATACTGAACTATGTTTAATTGTCAGAATGTTAGCAGGTATGAAACGGTACGTCATCAGAACGTTTTCTACTCAAATACTTTATTTTATTTTGCGAAGATCTTTACATCCGACGCTACATTCTTTTTTTACTCATAAACGAACAAGTTTAATAACTAACCCTACCAGGATTCCCCAATCCTGCGATCACAGAAATGATTACAGAATTCACGATTCTGCGCAGACATTTGCAGAAATTGTCTCTCATAGGAAACTGTTTTATTATTATTATTATTATTATTATTATTATTATTATTATTATTAAATCATTAATGCAGGCATGTTGATTTGCTGTATTTTATTTTGGTGCCCGCAGCATCACCCGATAGCTTCCGTCTAAACTACAGGATGAATCGCACACTGCAGTGGACAGCCCTCCAGGACCGTGACTCATTGGACACCCCTGAGTCCAGTAGACTCTCCCAGATGTGGGGCCCACCTCGCTTCATGACTGGAGTGGCGTTGCCTGTTTAAGAGGACAGGTGTAGTCTCTCCCTGCCCAAGGAATAGAACCGGTTTGTCTTCTCCAAACCACCGCCCTGTTGAATGGAAGAGACCGGAAACCTGCAGAATAGAAACACAGTCCACAGGGGCAGCGGACCTACCTTCAAATACAAGACTTGCGCTCGGAATCTGAAATTCAGAGAGACACCCAGCCTACAGATTACCTCCAAACCACACACACACAGAGTGCAGACGACACTGACAAAACAGACGCACTCCCCACAGTGACAGAATGCTCTGAGGAGAAGAGGTGAGTTTGTTTTCACTCGTTCTCAGAAGGGCTGTGTGTAAACCGTGCTGTGTGCTGTTGCGTTAAGCTGTGGGAACACAAAACCAACTTTTTCAGGAACAGCGGCTTGAAACCTGGTTCCAGGAGACCAGAGGGAGCCCTAGTTTGAGGTTTGCTGTATCAAACCCCCAAGTCTCCCTGCCTGGTGCGCCTCGCAGTGGCCTGAAACTCAGTCTTCTGAAACCAGGTTCCAAGCCACAAAGTGATGGGGCAAGGGGCCTGTTTTTTGGGGGGGGAGGAAAGAGGGTGCCTCTCTATGTCCACTGTAGGATCTTGAGGGTTGATAACACAATCAATGTTTTATTACGATTGGAAACGATTACGATTTTTAAATCTCTGGCGTGTCGCTTTCCTTCTGTTTCACTTTCTTTTTTTTATTTTTAAAGCTTCCTCTCTCCCCCCCCCCTGCTGTCCAGGTGAAATGAACCTCTTTCTAATCGATACAGAATGATGCGGTGGCAGTGATGCGACTGACACAGAGATGACAGCCTTCCTCCTCCCTGCCTTCGTTCTAATCAGCGGTGAGCGAGCGGGGGGGCAGCCTGCGTTCCTCCTTTTTGTTTTCTTACGCAGGGGTTATTTAAATTTTGTTATCGTGTGAAGATTAAGCAGCTATCAAAACCTGGTTTGACTGAAAGGCTGTAGCGAGCGGGTCAGATGGGTTCATTCCCTGCGCAGGAACCTTACAATGGAGGCTGTGTGGTCCAGTGGTTAAAGAAAAGGGCTTGTAATCAGGAGGTCCCCGGTCCACCTCAGCCACTGACTCATTGTGTGACCCTGAGCAAGTCACTTCACCTCCTTGTGCTCCGTCTTTCGGGTGAGACGTAATTGTAAGTGACTCTGCAGCTGATGCATAGTTCACACACCCTAGCCTCTGTAAGTCGCCTTGGATAAAGGCGTCTGCTAAATAAACTAATAATAATAATAATAATAATAATAATAAGCGGGCCAGTTTAACTCCAGGTTCTGCCTCTTCTCCTCTTCCTCCAGTCGTCTCCTCTCAGTTCCCGGTGGAGATCTCTTTCCCCTCGGAGGTGGTGCAGGTCAGGACGGGGCAGGTTTCTCTCCTGGCGGTGAAGACCCTGTCCCTCTCTGAGGTGCTGACTGTGTCCTGGGCCTCTCCGTCGGGGCAGACCCTGGGGGTGTGGGTCGGGGGGCAGGTGAGCCCGGTTCTGAACGAGATCGAGCAGTACCGTGGCCGGATCAACATCGCGGGGGATTTCTCGCTGAGGCTGAAGGACGCCGCGAGAGCCGACGAGGGGGGGTACACCATCACCGTGGACCCCAAAGCCAGCACTGGAGTGACCAAGAACAGCAGGGTGATCCAGCTGGAGGTGTTCGGTGGGTCTTCATGGCCAGCAGTGTTACTAGCATTAAGGATGATAACAACAGCAGTACAGAAATACAGTGTGTTATGAATTATGAATGAGGGTAATCGGGAGAGTCTGCAGGTCAGCGTTGTAATGAATCTCCTCCTAGAGGCTGATGAGTTCATAACGTCAGCGTGAGACCCTGTACTTACCTCTCCACAAAACTCACTCTTCAGAGTCAAACAGACATATTAACTGATAGGAGAGACAGGATCAAACAGACATATTAACTGATAGGAGAGACAGGATCAAACAGACATATTAACTGATACAAGACACAGGATCAAACAGACATATTAACTGATAGGAGAGACAGGATCAAACAGACATATTAACTGATAGGAGAGACAGGATCAAACAGACATATTAACTGATAGGAGAGACAGGATCAAACAGATATATTAACTGATAGGAGAGACAGGATCAAACAGATATATTAACTGATAGGAGAGACAGGATCAAACAGACATATTAACTGATAAGAGAGACAGGATCAAACAGATATATTAACTGATAGGAGAGACAGGATCAAACAGACATATTAACTGATAGGAGAGACAGGATCAAACAGATATATTAACTGATAGGAGAGACAGGATCAAACAGATATATTAACTGATAGGAGAGACAGGATCAAACAGACATATTAACTGATAAGAGAGACAGGATCAAGCAGATATATTAACTATGGAAAGACAGGATCAAACAGATATATTAACTGATAGGAGAGACAGGATCAAACAGATATATTAACTGATAGGAGAGACAGGATCAAACAGACATATTAACTGATAGGAGAGACAGGATCAAACAGACATATTAACTGATAGGAGAGACAGGATCAAACAGACATATTAACTGATAGGAGAGACAGGATCAAACAGACATATTAACTGATATTATTATTATTATTATTTATTTCTTAGCAGACGCCCTTATCCAGGGCGACTTACAATTGTTACAAGATATCACATTATTTTTACATACAATTACCCATTTATACAGTTGGGTTTTTTACTGGAGCAATCTAGGTAAAGTACCTTGCTCAAGGGTACAGCAGCAGTGTCCACCACCTGGGATTGAACCCACAACCCTCCGGTCAAGAGTCCAGAGCCCTAACCTCTACTCCACACTGCTGCCCTATAAGAGAGAGGGTGACTGGACATATTATCTGATCTCTGCCCAGCGTTGATTACGCTGGTGTGTGTCTGTCCTGAATCTTTCTCCTGTCTCTATATTCCCAGATCCCATCCAGAACGTCTCTATTTCCTCCCCCTCTCCCATCCTCCAAGGAGACAACGTCACTCTCACCTGCCGCTGGTCCCAGGGGACGAAGCCTCAGGTGACCTGGGGACTGGGAGGGGGCGGGCTGACCCCCGACCCTCACGTCGCGATCTCCGGCAGCGTGGTGAGGATCTCCAGGGCGGGCAGAGAAGACGCCGGGAACTACACGTGCCGAGTGACCAACGCTGTGAGCGCAGGAGCGGGCTGGACCGCCCTCGACGTCAGCTGTGAGTCTGGCTGCGGAGACTACAGGACCGCAGAGGGCTCAAACTCCAGCCCTCGAGGGGCCGAGGGCTCTCCTGGTTTTCATTCCAACTTACGCTCTCAGTTAACGTCGTGGATCAAATTTCTATCGTTTCAATTGGACGTATTTTACAGTTGACCATTAAAAAAAAAAAACTCACTTAAACATTTTGAAGCGTGTCCAATTAATCAAATAATTAGACCGATTTGAGTAATTGAGAGCTCGGGGGGGGGGGTCGAACGAAAGCCAGGAGACACCGCACCCCCACCATCTCCCCCCTCCAGGAGCTGAGTTTGACCCCCCCCCGCCTGGTGTGCAGGATAACTCTCAAAACCTTCTCAGTCATAGTCTCGTCATTAACGAATCATTAAACCCTACAACCATCACCATAGGCTTCCCAGCTCTGGGTCCCTATCCAGTTAGCAGTGTGGTCCCTTGTGGGTGTTGCTGCACTGAGAGCTTCATCCTACACCAGCTGCGGTATTTTACACCGAGAGCTTGGGTTGACCCTGCAGGTATTATTAGAACGTTTTGATTGGGTGCTCCTGTTTCGACGCTCCGTTCTGATTGGCCTGCTTCCCTTTCAGACGGGCCGGACCTCCCTTCGGTCAGCCGGGCGCTCCGCTCCGACTGCGTCAGCGAGGGCGACGTCGTGGAAGGCAGAGCCGTCAGCCTGTCCTGCGTCTCCGTCTCCAACCCCCCCGCCCGCTTCTCCTGGGCGCTCAACGGCCGCCCCGTCTCCTCAGGGAACGCCACGCTGTTCATCCCAGCGGCGTCCCTCGATCAGGGGGGACGCTACACCTGCACAGCCTCCAACGCGGTCACGGGGAGATCGGCCACCGCCTCAGCGGCAGTCAACGTCGTCGGTGAGCACCTGGCCCGTTTTTATCAGGGTCCGCTCGTGCGGCCTCGTCTTGGGTCAAACCCGAGAGCGCAGCTTCCTCGTTCAAGGTATTGGTTTCCAAGGTCCTCCGTGCTGTGCTGTATCTCAATGCGCTGTGCTGTTTTCTCCAGGGCACTGTCTCAGCGGCGGCGCTATAGCGGGCATTGTGATTGGCTGTGTCCTCGGACTGCTCCTGATCCTCCTGCTGGTCCTCCTGCTGCTGAGGTGGAGAAAAGGTAAGAGAGTCCAGAAAACATGTGGGCTCTAGTGCCTTCATCAGTGTTACTGAAACTAGAAGAGACCGAGTCAAGCAGACCAGCGTTTGGGCTCTAGTGCCTTCATCAGGGTTACTGAAACTAGAAGAGACCGAGTCAAGCAGACCAGCGTTTGGGCTCTAGTGCCTTCATCAGTGTGATTGAAACTAGAAGAGACCGAGTCAAGCAGACCAGCGTTTGGGCTCTAGTGCCTTCATCAGTGTGATTGAAACTAGAAGAGACCGAGTCAAGCAGACCAGCGTTTGGGCTCTAGTGCCTTCATCAGGGTTACTGAAACTAGAAGAGACCGAGTCAAGCAGACCAGCGTTTGGGCTCTAGTGCCTTCATCAGGGTTATTGAAACTAGAAGAGACCGAGTCACGCAGACCAGCGTTTGGGCTCTAGTGCCTTCATCAGTGTGATTGAAACTAGAAGAGACCGAGTCAAGCAGACCAGCGTTTGGGCTCTAGTGCCTTCATCGGTGTGCTGTTCCTTTTAAGCTCCCTTCCTGCACACAGTTGGAAGCTCAAAAGAACAGCTAAGCTAGCAAGAACTCGGTACACATCTTGTTAAAGGTAGAATAAAAAGGGGTATAAAAGAAACAATGATTCTCTCGTGTCATTCGTGTTTTTTAAATTCCAATTCTTTTTTTCACATTCTCTTTGCAGGAGACCGCTGGCTGAAGGAGAAACTTAAACGAACAAAACCCAAACCTACCTTGACTCCGCTCCCCTCTCCTCCTTTCCTATCTCTTTCCCCTCTCCTCTCTCTCTTGTGTGGCTCCTCCTCTCTTGTCTCTCCCTCAGCTCCCTGCCTCTCTCCTTTCTCTCCTCTCTCCCCCACCCTCACTCTCTCCACCTCTCTCGTTTCAGCCTCAGCCTCACGGGAGTGCGAACACGCCTCCTCTCCCCCCTCCGGTTCTCACTTGCTCAGAGGCGCCCCCTGTGGTGGCCCCGCCTCCCTACAGGAGCCCCTGGTCCCAGGTGAGTATCGTTACTGATTAGTCACAGTCTGACCCCTTTCTGGGTTTATCACAGATACAGTTACCCCATAGATACAGTCTCCCTCTCCTCCCTCTCTCTCACCTTCCTTTATCAATTCTGATCTCTCTAACATGCCCAGCCTCCTTTCACCTCCCCCCTCATCTCTCTCTAATCACCCTTCCCCTCTCCCTTCCTGTAAAATCTCTCCTCTTCTCCTCAATCTCTCCTTTCTCTAACCTCTCCTCTGCTTCCCTTCTCTCCACACTCCTCTCTCTAAGCTCTCCCTCTCTCTCTCTCTCTCCTCAGTTTCGGGGGGGTGTGAACGAGCCCCCTCTCCCGGTTCACCGGACCGCTCGGAGCTCAGCGGCGCCCCGTGTGGCCCACACCCCTTCCTACGGACCCTCCAGATCCCATGTGAGCATGTTATTCTACCCGTAATAAAAACAACAGCGACAAATACAAACTGAAATCACCCATCGTGCTTTTACAAACAATACCTGCAATTCTCTCTCTCCCTCTCTCTCTCTCTCTCTCTCTCTCTCTCTTCTCTCTTCTCAGCGTCGTCACGGTGTGAACGACCCCCCCACCCCTCCCCCTGTTCGCAGGACCGCTCGGAGCTCAGCGGCGCCCCCTCTGGCGCTCCCCCCTTCCTACAGGAGCCCCAGGTCCCAGGTGTGTATCGTCCTCTCTCCTCTCCTCCTCCTCTGGTATGTTCATGATGTTCAGTCGTTCTGAGGGGTTGGAATAATTCCTCTCACACAGTGTCTCTTGGGGTTATAATTGCAACGAGAACCACGCAGCGTTTGCAAACCACATGAAAAGGTAAAGGGGACAGCAAGAACTGTATATCCTGCCTCCCCGTCTCCTCCTCTCTCTTCAACCCTTTCTCTAACCTTCCCCTCACTTTTTCTCCTCTCTCCCCTCCTTCACGTTCCTCGACTCCCTCCCTCTGTCATTCTCCTCCCTTCTCTCTAACCTGCCCTCTCTCCACCTCCTCTTCTAAACGTTCCTCTCCTCCCTCTCTCCTCTCAGCGCCGTCAGGGTGTGAACGAGTCCCCTCCCCCGGTTCACCGGACCGCTCGGAGCTCAGCGGCGCCCCGTGTGGACCACACCCCTTCCTACGGACCCCCCAGATCCCACGTGAACATGCTATTCTACCCGTTATAAAAACAACAGCGACAAATACAAACTGAAATCACCCATCGTGCTTTACAAACAATACCTGCAATTCCCTCTCTCTCTCTCTCTCTCTTCTCAGCGTCGTCACGGTGTGAACGACCCCCCCACCCCTCCCCCTGTTCACAGGACCGCTCGGAGCTCAGCGGCGCCCCCTGTGGTGCTCCCCCCTTCCTACAGGAGCCCCAGGTCCCAGGTGTGTATCCCTACTGTACTGGAACTTGAAGGAACCAGTCGTTTGTGTTTTTTTTTGTGTTTTTTTTTACTCTGCATCCCTTTGCACACCCACAATACCAGCTGGTCTGTTGTATTGTAGGAGGCTGTGTGGTCCAGTGGTTAAAGAAAAGGGCTTGTAACCAGGAGGTCCCCGGTTCAAATCCCACCTCAGCCACTGACTCATTGTGTGACCCTGAGCAAGTCACTTAACCTCCTTGTGCTCCGTCTTTCGGGTGAGATGTAATTGTAAGTGACTCTGCAGCTGATGCATAGTTCACACACCCTAGTCTCCGTAAGTCGGCTTGGATAAAGGCGTCTGCTAAATAAACAAATAATAATAATAATAATTGTGACCAGTCCCTGTGTGGACACAATCAAACCTTTCTAAACAAAAAACACTCCTCAGATCTCTTGAGCGGGTTTTGAAATGTTGCTGGAGTCTGTCCATCTCTGTGTGTGACTATGTATGTTTGTCCGTCAACGCACAGGGTGACCACATGACTCCACGTGCACCAGCACAGTTTAGGACAGTTCAGGCTTTTCAACTCGCACCCCAGTGCATTCTGGTACATTTTACCTGTCTCGGGTACCTCTCACAGCTGAACCACACTTCCCAGAATGCACCTGGGGTGTATTTGTCTGTGACTCTTCCATCCGTCTCTGTTTGATTGTGCGTCATTCCCGTCTCTCTTCCCACAGCGCCCCCCTGCAGGAGGCCATGTCCAGGCAGTTTGAACCCTGGAGCTCGATGGAGAGCAACGACCTTTATATAGAGTCACTTCTTACAGTGGTGATCTCAAAAGAATGCCACTGCTTTGAACAGTTTTCACTTCTCTATCAAAAATTTTTGATTCAGTGTCTAAATAAAAATTTCTAGAAAGTCAGAAAAAAAAATTTGTATTTAATCCATTCATAAAACTATTTTTAAAATCTATACAGAGGGAAATATATATGTGAATTATATTTGCACTTTAAAATAAAATAAATATTCTTGAATTTCTACCATGAACGTTGTATTGATTTTTTTTTCATTTATGTATTTATTTATTTATTTATATTTATATAGCGCCTTTGACCAAGGCGCTTTACAATTATTAAACTAAGCGGTACAATCAAGAGAAATGGCGGAAGGAAAAAGGTACGTTTATTGGGCAAGGGTGAGAAAAATAAAGAGTGGTGCTACTGTGAGAACAGAGGCTAGGGCAGGGTTGGGCAAACAAGCAGGGTCCTGACCGGGGGTTAGGGGCTAGGGCACGCAGTGGGATGGGCTAGGGTGAAAAGATGTGTTTTAAGGGTGGAACGAAAACTGCGTAGTGTAGGTGACTGCTTTATATGGAGTGGGAGTTTATTCCAATGAAGGGGAGCCAGGAGGGAGAAGGAACGGAAACGGGATTGGGCACAGGGCAAGGGTGGAACCGAAAGGGACAACAGAGTTTGAGAGCGTAAGGGACGGGGGGGAACATAGTAAGAGATAAGTGCAGCCAGGTAGGGTGGGGCGAGACCATGGAGGGATTTATAGACTAAAGTAAGGAATTTGAATAAGCAGCGATAGTAAACAGGGAGCCAGTGTAGCTGAAGGAGAAGACGGGAGGTATGAGAGGAGCGGGGGAGGTTGAAGATGATGTGGGCAGAGGCATTTTGAATTTGCTGTAGTGGTGTGAAGGCGTAGGAGGGAAGGCCAATGAGGAGGGAGTTGCATTAATCGAGGCGGGTGAAGATGAGAGCATGAACCAGAAGTCATGACGACTGAGAATCTGGTGTGAAGGTGCTGTGACTGAGTTAAGGTCATACAAGGTTAATTTCTGCCTCTCCAGGTCAGTAGAAACACCAACACAGAATGAATGAATCCAGTGAGAGTCGTTTTAGACTCGAGGTCTTTCTCCGCGTCTTCAATTGATTTAGCGTCTTCATTTAGAAGTCTTTTCTGGACGGTTGTAAACAAGCGTGTTGAATCGGATGTCCTGGAGACCGAATATAAACACACACACACACACACACACACACACACACGTCACAGCTAAATCAGTTTATTAAAAAAAAAAAGTTAAAAGAACACAAACTATACAGAAACATCTTATAAAATCAGTGGGAGCTACGTTAAGACACCAAATTTAAAAAAATAATAATAAAATTTAAAAAATCAGTCATTTTTACACCATAACCCGATTTCATTGAGGGTCTAAATCCTGAACAGCTCGCACAGTCGAACCCGAGGCACTGCGTCGTGTTTGATTAGAAACTTGCCCCTCACAATGCTGTCCGTCGTGTAGTGCTGTGAGCCGGGCAGAGCCTCACTGTGCTGCACGACACGACAAACCAGCGAGAACGACACAAATCAGTATAAAAAGGTCATGTAGTGACTGCTGTGGGCCGGGCCGGGCCGAGCAGAGCTGCGCTGCGACGAGCCGAGCCGAGCCGAGCCGCGCCGCGCCGAGCCGTTTCAAAGCAATGAAACTCGCTCTCAGATTCCGGTAGAACAAAAACTCATTTAAAAACAAACAAACAAACAAACAAACAAACAAACAAACAAACCCAGGGATCAAAATAAATGTCAGTGGTTATGGATTTAGAGTTTAATAACTGTTACAATTTTAGAGATTTGTAGTGTCGCACAAAGGGAGCTTCTCTCTAGTAAAAACAGCTTCGATGTCTGGGACAGGACGGAAACGGGCAGCGTTTAGGAACTTTTACAAAATAACAAAAATCTTAACAGACCCTTCCCCCTTGTCAGTAGAACGCAGTGGTCTGCCAGCTACACAAAAAGTGACTTGGATCAGCAGTTTGGTAAAAGGCTTAAAAATCAACTTTGTAAAAATAATTAGACGTTGGGTCCGATTTCCCTTAGTGTTAAAGTTTCGATTCGAAGCCTGGTCGAATCGCCGATTCAGACTATAATGATATTTACAGCTCAGCATAGACGGCTGGGTTTCTCCAGTTAAACATCACAGACAAACTGAAAAGCTGACGTCTCTACAAACTTCGTTCAGGGTCTGGACATTTATTTTTAGATCATTTTTTATTTAAAAAAAAAAAAAAAAGCAGTCCACTCTAGAGCGGTCAAACACGTCTTCTCTCTAAGCACAGCTGGAACTCCAGAGTGTAACCGTTAAACCTGCCCCCCCTGCAACGCACACTGGGTAGAGATCTATTCGTTCCATTAGTGCTCCGTGCGGTCTGTTCAAGCCGGACACTTTCAGTCAACAAGGTTTGACAGATCCTGACAAACAAACCCCCCCCATATTTAAAAAACAAAATATTGACATTCAGAAATTCAGTAAGAAAAAACATAAAATTAGTGGCATATGTGTTTGCTTTAGTGTCTTATTTCACATGAACTTGTCTAAGGGTTTGTATTCAATTATTATAGAATCATTTCTATGTACAACCAGCAGGGGGCGAGCTGAGCTGTTTTATGTACATCGAGGCACACACAGAGAGAGAGAGAGAGAGAGAGAGTGAGTGTGAGTGTGTGAGTGACAGGGCAGAGAGACAGTAGGCTTTAATCATTTTCACGGCTAAAATATTCACCTGGAAGGCAGGTATTTCAAAAAAGGCAGGAATGTCTTGAGTTTTTTGACAATTTTGGATATTCTCAAATTGAGTAAAGCACGATGAGAAGGATCTTGTGGGTTTTCTCGGTAGGAAAGTGGTTTAAATCCTTCTCATGTCCCTCTTCCTCGAGTCAGCATTTCGCAGTTGGCCTAATCCCTTGCGCACAGCCCAGCGAGAGCGGCTCTCTGTGTTATCGCTCTGAAAGCCCTGGGGAGGGACTTGCAGACAATGTGGTTAAGCAGCTATAAACTGGGCATTGAATTCCACACCCAAGCCCTTGGATCACGACATACTTTTAGATGGCAGGGTAAGGGTTAAAAACCGCCACACAGCAAAATGTTTCTGCTAATGCCTTATTCAGTGTATATCATGGAGGGCTGCTTAAAAATAAAATAGGACAATAAATTTGAATTAATTTGAAAAAAGAGTCTAATCCATATATCTCTGACGAGGAGAGGTGTGGCCAGTGACATCACAAAGCCCCCGCCCCTAGCGGGTGAGGAGTCAGGGTGGGTGTGGTCTAGACGTACACAGCCGGTGACATCACGTAGCTCCGCCCATCATGGGAGGAGCCTGGCTCCGGGTAGCTCAGTTCATTGTAGATGGGGTTCGTCTGCTCCAGATAGTCATCCTGCACAAGGGCACTGCGCTGGTAATTTTCTTCCTGGCCACTAGGGGAGCTGTAGCCCGGAGGCCCCGAGCTGTTGTCTCTGAAGTGTGCCTCCGCAGGGTCATCGTAATAAGCGTCTACGTCCTGGGATGATAAAGCAGAGTGAGTAGGAAGAGGTTACAACAACTAGAACTTCAGCGACAGACGTTCCCACTAGAAGTCTCTCTCAACGTCTTCAGAACCGATTATGTTTCTTTTGAAGACACTGAGAGAGAGACTTCCCGTTGACACGGCTGTCGCTCAATTCATGAAGTTACTCCTTGTATTCCTGAAAGAGTTTCCCCAGCCAAACTCGATGCTTCTGAACCCGCGTGCTCTTGTATCCCATCAGCACCCTGTCACTGGATCCTCAGCTTATGCGCTATCCTCGCACTACAATGTCATTGTAGATCTAACTCACTGTAATCCTAGCTTGTTGCCTCACATTGTATTCTAGTAGTATCATTATTTGCGCTTACTGTAAACCATACTGTATTTAAATACAGATTTTGCATTGCAACCCTGCACTGCCCTGTAACAACCGGAAGTCGCCTGGGATAAAAAGGCATCTGCCAAATGAATAAACGTCTACTTGAGGAGTCGATATTACACAGACAGCCGGGGTCCTGGAAGCCTGCGTTATGTGATTGAGTGTCTCTTACCGTGGCATTGATTCTGGAGGGAGCATCTACATTGAGTTTATCAAGCTGAAAAGACACAGAAAAGGGTTTTTATACATGCGGGTTGGGAGGGCCTGTGATGCACAGAGCTGACATCATCATCATCATCATCATCATCATCATCATCATCATCATCATCATCATCCCTCTCTCTCCGCCTTTCATCTCCACTGCAGCGGAGCTTGCAATGTCTCGGAAGAGAAGTCTGAACCCACCGCGTGTTAAAAACGTGCTTACAAAAGAAAAAATTCTGAATGAGAGAGTCTTAAGTTCAGCTGGAAGTCTAAATGTTTTGTCGTTGAATTTATGAAGCGTCTCTCAGCGTTTCTGAATCAAAAATTGAAGAAACGCTTCTAGCGGAAACGCCTGTGGCTGACTGCGATCATTTTCTTGTATTGTTTAAATTCAGCTGAAGACACAGAGAGGCTTCTAGTCGAAACGTTTGTTGTTGAATTTTCAAAGTTACCGTTTCTGAATTTAGCACCATTGAAACGGTTTTAATAGTTATGGAAGAAAAAAAAAAAATTCAACTCACTGCTTCTGTGGAGCCCCCGGTCTTCTTGGGAGGGGGGGGCCTGTAGGAAGGAGGTCCCTCCACACTGTGAGGGAGGGGGGAGGGGGGGGGAGAGTGTTAACATTGCCAGATTACACACAGACACTCCCTCGAATGACTGGTAACCTATTCACACTCGCTATAGAATGCTTTATCATTCAAACACATGGCTGGACAGAGTAACACACACACCCCCAGTACAGACACTACCTCGCTGGTTCAGACAGACAGACAGACAGACACTACCTCGCTGGTTTAGACAGACAGACAGACACTACCTCGCTGGTTCAGACAGACAGACAGACAGACACTACCTCGCTGGTTTAGACAGACAGACAGACACTACCTCGCTGGTTCAGACAGACAGACAGACACACTACCTCGCTGGTTCAGACAGACAGACAGACACACTACCTCGCTGGTTCAGACAGACAGACAGACACACTACCTCGCTGGTTCAGACAGACAGACAGACACACTACCTCGCTGGTTCAGACAGACAGACAGACGCACTACCTCGCTGGTTCAGACAGACAGACAGACAGACACTACCTCGCTGGTTCAGACAGACAGACAGACAGACAGACACTACCTCGCTGGTTCAGACAGACAGACAGACAGACAGACACTACCTCGCTGGTTCAGACAGACAGACAGACAGACACTACCTCGCTGGTTCAGACAGACAGACAGACACTACCTCGCTGGTTCAGACAGACACTACCTCGCTGGTTCAGACAGACAGACAGACACTACCTCGCTGGTTCAGACAGACAGACACTACCTCGCTGGTTCAGACAGACAGACAGACACTACCTCGCTGGTTCAGACAGACAGACAGACACTACCTCGCTGGTTCAGACAGACAGACAGACACACTACCTCGCTGGTTCAGACAGACAGACAGACAGACAGACACTACCTCGCTGGTTCAGACAGACAGACAGACAGACAGACAGACACTACCTCGCTGGTTCAGACAGACAGACAGACAGACAGACAGACAGACAGACACTACCTCGCTGGTTCAGACAGACACAGACAGACAGACAGACAGACAGACACTCACTCGTCTTCGTTGGTGCGGTTCTTGCGCTGTCTCTGGATCACCATGACGATGGTGCCTATGACTGCAAGGATGATGATGACAGCGATGATCCCGCCAACGATGCTGCCCGTGGCTGCTCCCTTCATCGGGAGACGAGTATCTGAGAGAGAGAGAGAGAGAGAGAGCGAGAGAGAGAGAGAGAGACAGAGAGAGAGGGTGTTTAACAAGGAGGGAAAAGTGGAGGGAGGTTTTAATAAGAAACGCTGTACTGTGTAAAATTGGACCATCAAACAAGCAAGGGGGGGGAGGAGAACATTCAATTAAAACCAGGAGAAAGAGAAAGAGGGGAAGTGAGAGGTCACTAACAGAAAGAGGGGAGACAGACAGAGGGTCTGTACCCTCTACCGCCAGAAGAGGGCGCTGTGAGCTCACAACTGCATCACTGTGCCCGGCTCTGCAACAGCGGTGTGTTCTGCAGGGGAGAGTCCGTGCAGCAGCTTCCAACCCAGGGAGGAAGCGCGTCCATATGCTGCCTGCCAGCATGGACCCTCAAACACACAGCAATCCTGCACACTGCACCCTGCAATCCTGCTCACTGAACCCTGCAATCCTGCACACAGCAACCCTGCAATCCTGCACCCAGCAATCTACAATCCTGTACCCTGCAATCCTGCACACACTGCAATCCTGCACACCCTGCAATACAGCACACTGCAATCCTGCACATCCTGCAATCCTGCACACACCAGCACCCTGGGGAGTTGCTGTAAGCCATCCTCTACAGCAGGGCGATGCAGCTGGCAATGGTGAGCATTGCCAAGGGGAGAACCAGTCAGATTGGAACCCAGGCCTCCAGAGGAAGGTGAAAGACTGGTCTAGTGCATTAACATGAACCCAGTGCACTACGCAGCCCCACATCATAATTGTTACAATAGTGATGAGTTCTTCAAGGTCATAGCTTTGCAAAACAACACACCCACACAAACGTTCATTGTGCAACAAACCCCAAATTCTTCTAGAAAGCTGAAACAGAGAAGCCGATAACCAGACAAAGAAACGCTTTTGTGAATCCAGTGCACGTCAGCAAACGCAGAAACAGAGGTTTGTAACACGGTCTTATCAGGGCAAGCCTGGGAAATAACTTCTCCTTCTGTGTGAAGTGGCAGCTCCACAGCATGACCTGAAATCAGCTTCAGAAAGCTGAATGAAACCTGCTGGAATAACGTACGTACGTACGTACGTGTGTGTTAGTTAGGGCTCTGAACTCTTGACCGGAGGGTCATGGGTTCAATCCCAGGTGGGGGACACTGCTGCTGTACCAGCAAGGTACTTTACCTAGATTGCTCCAGTAAAAAATGTATAAATGCCTAATTATATGTTAAAGAAACAGAATAATAATGTGATATCTGTATAATGTATCATGTGATATCTTGTAACTATTGTAAGTCACCCTGGATAAGGGCTTCTGCTAAGAAATAAATAATAATGATGATAATTCTGCAGATATGGTTTTCCTTCCCCTAAATGTGTTCACTTTAGCTCGCTATTGTACTTGCAATGTTTTATTAATGCCACTTATGTTATGTCTAATGCCTGTCTAATGCACGGCTTTATAATGCAAGCTACACCGCGCATTAGCAAGCATCTCATTCTGCAGCCCAGTAAAAGCCCACAGCACTTTGTGTAAAGTTACAGAACATCATTCGATCTTAAATCATCACGCATTACACCTGCTGGCGCACAGCAGCAGCCCACACTCAATATATGGGAAGGCAGAAATCTTGAAGTGGCTAGACATTTAGGAATCGATTATCAGCAGCAACTGCAACGGAGTTCAGTATTATTACAGACTAGCAGTCCTAAACAGCGTTCAGTATTATTACAGACTAGCAGTCCTAAACAGAGTTCAGTATTATTACAGACTAGCAGTCCTAAACAGTGTTCAGTATTATTGCAGACTAGCAGTCCTAAACAGTGTTCAGTATTATTACAGACTAGCAGTCCTAAACAGTGTTCAGTATTATTACAGACTAGCAGTCCTAAACAGTGTTCAGTATTATTACAGACTAGCAGTCCTAAACAGTGTTCAGTATTATCACAGACTAGCAGTCCTAAACAGTGTTCAGTATTATCACAGACTAGCAGTCCTAAACAGAGTTCAGTATTATTACAGACTAGCAGTCCTAAACAGCGTTCAGTATTATTAATAACTAGAACCACAACAGAAAAACACAGGATTTGATATTACTAACTAGCATAACGTATTTTAGTACTGTTAACATCATCACTACTATAAATCGCACTGCAGCTGCAGCAGTGTTCAGTGTGATTGTAGAAGCTGTTTTATCTATTATGTCCTGCCCCCAGTTTCTGAGTTGATAAGGGGATGGTTTACTGTCAGCTACACTATTTAAATATTAAGCTTGCATTGTAACCCAGTACTGTTCTGTAACGCCCGCAAGTCGCCTTGGATAAAGCGGTCTGCCAAATAAATGAATAGTTCCCTTGGCTGCGGTTCAAACTCTAGGTTTTGATTATGGGATGGCTGATGGTTCCCCCCCCTCCCTCCTCGCTGCCCCTCACATTACTATCCCAGTTCATATTATTATGAAAGGAGTCACTTAGCAGAAGCTTTTATCCAAAGCGACTTACAGAGACTAGGGGGGTGAACTCTGCATCATCAACAACTGCTGCTGCAGAGTCACTTCCAATAGGAGCTCGGTTCTAAGTCTCGTCCGAAGGACGGAGCACAAGGTGGTGAAGCGACTTGATAATAAGCTCCTTTCTTTAACCCCTGGACCAGCTAGCCCCCCCATTAACAAACGCCTCATATAAATATGTGGGTGCAATTTATATATTATACATACATGTGCATTTAAAAAGCTAAATAACTGTCAATAATAAAAGCACCGCCATTAACTCAATGCAAACCCAAATTAGTGTACAAAACCATAACATCAAAAGAACAAAACGAATTCTCAATGCCAATCACATTATTGAAAAATCGAAATCAAAAAGCAATGCGGGTATTGTTGGGAGAGAGGTGGAGAAATCAGAAGAGCCTGCAGCTGGATATTTTTTGACACAGTTCAGCCCAGACTGCTGCCTTCCCCATTTGGACTGGCTAGCGCTGCAGTTTACAGATCCTCTGCACACCCCCGCGCATGCGTTTACCGTGCCGCGACTTCCTGCTAACCTGCGCGGACGGGAGTCGTCTAAACTTGAGTAACCTTGGCACGGCCACGAAGCTTATTTGAAATAGAAAACGAAATAGAGAGAGAGAGAGAGAGAGAGAGAGAGAGAGAGAGGACACTCCCTCCAAACTGGAATGGTAAACATCATGACTGAAACTCACAACACCTCTCCCATTCCTGTTTGGGAAACAGTGAGGGGCTGAAGCGGTTTTGCTTTGTAGATTCACACAGGCGCATATTTCCTGCGGCTTTTGAAGCCATGGTGTAGTAATCCAGGGCTTGGGGCGTCACTCAAACCCTGCTTGATCTCTCAGTGGCCACCAGACCTCCAGCTGGCTTCTAAAATCAGCTTCAACCACAGGAAGCTTGGCGGTCCAGTGGTTAAAAAAAAGGGGGGGCTTGTTGCCAGCTTTACGATTTAGTAGCAACCTATGACCACTCTGGATTGCAAACAGCCTACAACAGAAACGGTGCAGGCAGCTTGCTTCTGAAAGAGCTGCTAATCGGACGACGCAGACCATTACTCTGAGAAAGGCACTTCGGCCGATCTAGCCTGTGTTGCCACGTCTACGGCACGGAACGAGAACGCAAGAGCTCAAAGCCTGATTCCGTATAGCCATTCGCTTCCTGGTTTGGTCCCGGATGAATTTCTTGTTGGGAAATGAAAAACCGGTTTGCTGTCTGCAGGAAACCAGCTGGATTGGTTTGCAAGCAGCCCTCGGTGCACCTGCACAACAGATACCGCAGCGAATCGAAGGGTTTCAGTCTGGATCGAATCCGGAGTTAACCCTTCCACTCCTGGTCTCTTCCAGCCCTGTTTGAAATTGTTTAATTGAAGGCTTGGTGGTTAGAGAAAGGGCTTGATGATAGGAGGGTCAAATCCCGGCTCAGCCGCTGACTCCCTGTGTGTGTGTGTCTGTGTTGTCTCAGTGTCTCAGTGTGTCAGTGTGTGTGTGACCCTGAGCAAGTCACTTCACCTCCTTGTGCTCCGTCCTTCAGATGAGACGTAAAACAAACAAGGTCCTATTGGAAGCGACTCTGCAGCAGCAGCAGCAGTTGATGATGATTCATAGTTCACCCCCCTTGTCTCTAAGTCGCTTTGGATAAAAACATCTGCTAAATGACTAATTCAATACAGCCAGGGCTTGCTTCATCGCAGGACAGTGAGTAAACATCATATTCTCTCAAAGAGACATGGGTAATCTCAAGTTTACCCTCGACTATACTTGAGAAAGGCTGTTCTGTCCATCTAGTAAGCCAGGCGTGTGAAACTTAATCTCTCAATTAACTTAATTGATCTAAATTATTTGTTCAATTGGCCATGTGTAATTATTATTATTTGTTTATGTAGCAGACGCCTTTATCCAAGGCGATTTACAGAGACTAGGGTGTGTGAACTATGCATCAGCTGCAGAGTCACTTACAACTACATCTCACCCGAAAGACGGAGCACAAGGAGGTTAAGTGACTTGCTCAGGGTCACACAGTGAGTCAGTGGCTGAGGTGGGATTTGAACCGGGGACCTCCTGGTTACAAGCCCTTTTCTTTAACCACTGGACCACACAACCTCCTGTAATATTTTTTCAAGGCCTTTTACAGTTGATGGTTTTAAAAATGCACTTGATTAAGCTACACTACCAATGAAACATTCTGGAGGACTGGGAGAGAAGTGTTAAACGGGTCTAATTAATCAAATAATTAGACCGATTAAGTAATTGAGAGCTCAGGGGTGGAACGGTAACAAATTCCCCAACGCACACACACACACACGTACACACATCCGTGCTTGCATACAGTCACTGTGAAACGGGCAGGGCGCGGTTCTCAGTCCTGACTTGGCACCTCTCCCGAATTGTTCACTGGGGTGTCATTTCACCCTGTAGAGGGGATTTCTAAACAAAGGGAACTTTGAAAAAAAACAACAAAAAACACACACAACGATGCAAGCCCGCTTATTAAAATCACCTGCTACTACTGTTATTATTATTACTATGAGTCATTCAGCAGACGCTTTTATCCAAAGTGACTTGGAGATTAGGGGGTGAACTATGAATCATCATCAACTGCTGCTGCTGCAGAGTCTCTTCCAGATCAGACCTCAGTTTAACATCTCATCTGGAGGTTCTTTCCCTTCCACCCAAATTACAAAGATGCGTTTCCTGTGGCTCAAACACAGGAAGTTCGTTAGCTCTTTCATGCACGGCCACCTTTTATGGTGATAGATTTTTTTTTAATGAAAAAATAAATAGTCTCTCCAGTTAAACTAGCAATTGTTACTGTGAAGAGGAAGTTCTCTTCTCTAAAACAGCTTCTTCAACAATAGCCAGGGGAAAAAAAAAGTTGTTGTTTTTTGTGTTAGTCCCCCTCCAGTTTCCTCAATTTTTTTTTTTTTCACAGCCTAATTCTCTCGGATTTCATAATCGCAGTATCAAAACTTCAGTAGCTTGAAGCTACTCTGAGTTTAACGAGACACCCCCGTGCTCATTACCTACAGACTGTGGCTAATCAAGCTTCTAAACAAAACAGTTTCTTCTAGTTTCAATAACCCTGATGAAGGCACTAGAGCCCAAACGCTGGTCTGCTTGACTCGGTCTCTTCTAGTTTCAATCACACTGATGAAGGCACTAGAGCCCAAACGCTGGTCTGCTTGACTCGGTCTCTTCTAGTTTCAATCACACTGATGAAGGCACTAGAGCCCAAACGCTGGTCTGCTTGACTCGGTCTCTTCTAGTTTCAATCACACTGATGAAGGCACTAGAGCCCAAACGCTGGTCTGCTTGACTCGGTCTCTTCTAGTTTCAATCACACTGATGAAGGCACTAGAGCCCAAACGCTGGTCTGCTTGACTCAATTTGTGAACGCGACTCTAGTTTCCTAGAATATAAGCTTCCCTTTGTAGAGTTCTAGGATGAGGGACCACAGTACAGCAGTCAAAATGACAGTCTACTTGACTTCTAATAAACGAAGCCCGCATTTACATGGTAAACCGCGCAAGCAACTGCGCGACTATCTGGTGCAGTTCGAGTGGAAACAAAAAGATCAAATAACCTAAAAATAAAATAAAATAAATATTAAAGTATAAAGTGAAAATGCAAAAGCGAGCGAGACATTGCAAAAGAAACCACAACCACAAGCCAGCTCCAATCTAGGTGACAGAAACGGAGCACTGAACTTCAGACAACGAGATCAATTGAATCGCACCCCGCCCGGAATCAAAACCACAGTGCTGTGTTAGACAGAGGCACCGCATCCTGAAAGCAGAGGCTCAGAACGGAGCGAGACGCAAGCACTGAAGGCACAGTGACGTCTCATCCTGTGACAAATTCTCCAAAAACAATCGAACACAGAGGAACCGTCGACAAACGAACCGGGTCCTAACCTTCAACGCGCAAGTAAGTCCAGTGGTTAAAGAAAAGGGCTTGTAACCAGGAGGTCCCCGGTTCAAATCCCACCTCAGCCACTGACTCATTGTGTGACCCTGAGCAAGTCACTTAACCTCCTTGTGCTCCGTCTTTCGGGTGAGACGTAGTTGTAAGTGACTCTGCAGCTGATGCATAGTTCACACACTCTAGTCTCTGTAAGTCGCCTTGGATAAAGGCGTCTGCTAAATAAAAAAATAATAAAGTAGCTTAAAAAGACAAGGGTCTGTGAAATGGGAATGAAAAGGTAACACTGCTGCTGCACGATCCGATGATCCGAATCAAGCTCTCCGCTGGAGAGGGTCTTTGCTGTTGAGCAGGCTAGTTTTCCCACTCCGAGTGAAACAGCAGCTGCTTGGGTTTGCGTGGATCGATGCTCAAAAAGCAGCGATCATCACAAACCCAACCACCACTACTCAATAAAATTAATAGTCACAAAAAAAAAATGCTGCGTTTTACAAATCTGAAAGCTTCAAACCAATCAAAAAACAATAGAGTAGACATGTTATTGAAAAAACAACACACACACACACACATTTACAATATGTTATATTATGTACATTTTATTAGCTCTCTGTACAAGTTTTTGTGATATTAGACAGACGAATTTAAAAAGTAGCAACATTTCCATCACAAAACAAAAAAAAAAACAGATTAGTTATTAACCACAAAAAAAACGAATGGAGAACTCATCTTGATTTTATGCATGCCTGTCAGTTTCAATGAGATGAAGCAGAATTTGTTTTGATTGGTCACGAAATCTGAGTGAACAGGAAACCAGCTGAAACAATATTTTCCTCGTGCCTGTCCTGGTTTCACACACGCATACAGTTTCTTTGCTAAACAGAATACCCACAACAGAAGAGGCTTCGAGAGTGAAAACCGAGACTCACAAAAGCACCTGGCATTCAGACAAGGCTTACAATTAAAACTGCTTTTACTTCATCAGCTGAACCCCCCCCCCCTCCCCCCTTCTCTCCCCTCCATGGTGTAGAATTGTACCCTGTTATGTATCTATTTCATAATGCATGTGTGTAAAAATTAATTTAAAAAATCGTGACTGAAGCCAGAGGATATGCAAACTCTATCCTTAGCCCAGATATCTATCATTGAAGAAGTGAAACTAGCCACCACATTTGAGCTGTTGGGGAATTTATAAAAATTACATACAGCACGGTAAGGGCTGCCCTTTCAATACTGGCAGAACTGAAACGGATTACTAGAAAATTAAAATCATGATCAGAAACGAGAGCTTACTTCTAGTGCAGCCCTCTCAGTCCTGAATTATTTCTGCACGCCTGAAGGAACAATTTATTTAGTATATATTATAATGAATCATTTAGCAGATGCGTTTTATCCAAAGCGACTTAGAGACTAGGGAGGGTGAACTCTGCATCATCAACAACTGCTGCTGCAGAGTCACTTGCAATAGGACCTCGGTTTTTAAGTCTCATCCGAAGGACAGTTATTTTAAATATTTGTATTTATTTAATTGTATTATTACTTGTACTGTGATACTTGAAATGAATTTGCTTACGATTGTAAGTCGCCCTGGATAAGGGCGTCTGCTAAGAAATACCTCAGACTGGGACCTGTAAAAGACTCCTGCGAGGTTGCGACAGCGCTAGGATAAGATGGGACCTCAAGGCTATAGGGTTACAAACAGGACTGCAGGGGGTTAAACCTTAAAATCCGAGTCATCGCCACCGTCCCCACCACTATGAAATTCAGCAACTTCCTGAGTTAGATCAGTCACGAGCAGGGCAAGCAGCAGCAGCAGCTGTACAAGCAAAACGAGGCAGTGAGCCCGTATCGCGTGCGTGTGCCTGCGTCAGCGTGGTCACCATGGCAACAAGCAAAACAGGTTTATTTTGTTCTTTATTATTATATTTCTCCCCAGAATCCCAAACTCCTATAACGATTCCCTCAAACGACAGATATATATATAAATGGTCAAACATCTTAACGAGAGCCTGACAGACCACAAGGAACTCTGTGTGTTTGTATCCAGGCAACACGAGTGATTCAACAAAGAGATTTTTATATTATGTACATACAATGTGCTGTGATTTACAGTGCTCGCTATACTAGAGGGAAAGGTCTATTTACAAGCAGTCGTTAATACCGGTTAGACCAAAACATATATATAAAAATAACACACGATAGGAATTGATATGGTAAAGCTTTCTTTTTAAAAAGCGCGATAACGAGCCAGGAAATCTACCCAGAACATTTTACACTCAAAAAAGATCAAAATGATTTTCAAGTTTTAGCTCCAAAACAGACAGCTCGCTTCTCGCTGTGTGCCAAAGTTAGTAAGAGGAATTTACCAAAAGTGGGACGGAAGCGATTTTTGCCTTTTGAAAAAAAAAACAAAAAAAAACAACACAAAATCGGAGGCTTTTGAGTTTGCTTGTCTGGGGAACCTGAACTGATCAGACTTCCTCAGTCTGTTTAAGCAATAGGACTGGCCAAAAGGCCGTGGGTTTGAACAGAAAAAAAATGAGAGATATGATATTTGAAGCTCCTTTCACATATTTAAACATTTCACAATTGCATGTGCTAGTCCACCCCTCTCTCCTGTACAGTGGCGAAACCATAACAGCCTTCCAGAGATACAAAGATATGCATTTATTTTTCCTTTTAAAAAAAAAAAAAGCGGCCATCAGAAAAGAATCTAGAACAGTGGTTATAATTTTAGATTTTTTTTTTTTTTTTTAAATACACACACAGGTAAGAGAACAAAAGATAGAAACAGAATCACGTGGGGTAAAAAAAAAGGTTGTATTTGGACAGGGGAATGCTGTAGAGTTTCAGACATTTCAGCTTTGAAAAGCAGTACCAAAGCAAACTGGGTTTCATTACAACTTCAAGTCTCTTGTGGTTCGACCCGAGGATCTGTTGGGGAGTCGGTTGAAATGGAAACCTGGACTGTTGAGTGGCACATTAGAGGACTGCCCTGTAACTGGCTAATACCCCCACTCCCCACCCCGCCCCCAGCAGCCTGGCTCATCAGCACCTCCTCTCCGTCTTCCCATGAACAGCACCTTGAATCCCAGGGCAGCAGTGTTTGATCCTTCATGTACCCGTGTACAGATGGCATGCTTCACCCCCTCCGCCCCCCCCCCTCCTTCTCTACACAGCAGTCATGAATTAGCTGAAGCCAGACAGCTTCTCCCTTCTTCAAAAAACAATCCAGGAAAAAAAAAGCGAGCGATCCTCCAAACTTCTTCACAAACAGTCCTGGATACGACGACCCCATCCTTCACCTCCTCCTCCCCTCCTCTCTCCTCTACACGTAGACGGCAGTCCTGGATATGATGGAGCCGTCTCTCTGGGACTCCATATCGTCGTCCACATAGCCAGCCTCCTCCACCTCCCCCGCGCCGGGTCGGAGCTGCAGCACGGGCCGGCTCTCCCCGAAGCTCTCGTCGAAGCGGTCGTAACCCTCGTCCGCCTCCAGGTCAAACTTGGACTTCTCCAGGGTGTCCATCTCTCCGCTCAGCAGGATGTCCTGGGCGGTCGGGGGCGGGGCGGCGTGTTCCGTCGTAGCCTCCGACGAGTCCTCGCGGTAGGTGAAGACGGTCCCGTTGTTGTTGCCCCCGTTCTTGCCCCCGCCGAAGACCCTGGTCTTGGGGTCGTAGCTGCCCTGCTGCTCCCCGCCGTGGTAGCCCTGGTCCCTCTTTCTCCGACGGAGGAAGCAGAAGACCAGCCCGGCAATCAGAAGGGCCGCCAGCAGACAGCCGATGACGGCTCCCGCCACCATACCTGGGTCGCTGCCTTGTGGCTGGGGGGGGCTCTCTACACAGAGGGGGGGGGGGACAGAGAGAGGAGAGAGAGGAGAGAGAAAGAGAGAGAGGAGAGAGAGATAAAGAGGTTGGTTGGTGTTGCAGCAAATCGATTTCTTTTTTTTTTTCTTCTTTTTTCAAAAACCAAAAGTGATCCTTGTTGAGAGGGGTGGGGTGGAGAGGTGTGTGTGGTTTTTTTTTTAATATTCCGAAACCTGTGCGTGCGAGCGAAGCAAGGCGAGGTGAGGTGAGGTGAGGTGAGGTGATGCATCAGTGAGGCACAGTCCTGGATACTGTTCCAACCGAAAACCCGTTTGGAAATCAGCTTCACATTAGAAGTAAGAGGGGGAAGTTAAGAGATGGAGAGAGAGATGGAGAGAGTGAAGGAAGGAAGGAAGGAAGGAAGGAAGGAAGGAGGCCCTTGCCTCAGTTGAACTACTTCCTTCAGAAGACTGAAGGCCAGTTTTGAGAATGAACACCGGACTGGGCAACAAGAGGCTTGGAGCTTCAGTCCTGGAGGCTCCTTTCTATGCCGGCATTGGTTTCAATAAGGCCCTAGACAAAGGTAGCAGCCCCTTAGCCCACAGGGCACACGACCATGTAACAACATGGTAATAACAGGACAACTGCCACTCTGCTATGAGCTCAACTACCGGTGGAATCGGAGTACAAATCAAATGGAAACTACGTTCACAGCGTTAGTGTAATTACATCAGATAATCCACATTTCAATGCAACTGCACGTGTAGTTACTAAGAGATCGCTGGTCGTTACCCCAGTTATTACAATGTAATGACACTCCAAACTGCTCCCAGAAAAAAAAAAAAAAAAACACATTTCTTTAAAAACTGGGTTTCATTTCTCATTGTATTACTTTTTGAACACAGCGTTGGCGCGCCAGGAATCGCTCGTTCATCCCAGATCAGTTTCAGAGTCGTTTCGGCCAATCTGCGGAAACCGTTCGCTTGGGAATTTGAATTGGAGGGCGAAACCGCAGGAGAGGGTTAGTTTAGTAAAGAGTCACTTTTTTTTCTCCCCTCATTCCCACAGCCTGCTCTAGTAATCCGTTACTAATCTCCTCTCTTCCATTCGCCACACAGGTCTCAAAACATGCCCTTCTTAAAAGAAAAACCATCCCTGGTATGGGAATCAGACTCCCGCTGCACAGCAGTGTGATCCAGTCCTGGTTTCCCCAGGAGTTAATAATCAGACACACCTGAGCTTGTTAGCTGGACACACTGGGGGCGAAATCAAGCTGGTAGTAAAACCTGGACTGGATCACACTGCTGTGCAACAGGAGTCGTATTGCCATCCCTGCATCTTACAGTTCATTTTTAAACACCTTTAGATTCCATACTTCTGTTCAATGCTAGTTTAAGCTCGTCTGGGACTTTCTTAGAATTGTTATTTTAAAAAGAAATGTTAGAGGCTTTCCTGGTGGCTGGAATATTGAAATGAACCAGCAGGAGCTGGAGTCTGACAGCCCTGGACTGGGGTTAAGGGAGAGGGGGAGAGAGAGAGAAGGAGGGATGGAGAGGGGGAGAGAGGTCAATACCAATGCAGTGAATGCTAGAGTCAGTCCTCAGGTTTGGCATCCAAACCATGAAAATACTTCTGAAGAGAGTGAAACAGGAAGAAAGTCTCTGTAACAAAATGAGAGAGAGAGAGAGAGAGAGAGAGAGAGAGAGAGAGAGAGAGACTACTTCTGTTTTTAAACTAGAAACTCACTCCCAGCCCTGTGTTTCCATGGTGACGAGTCCATTACCCCCTCACCTCCCCCTCCCCCTTTTTGTGTGTGTTAGAAATACAGACACACAGCCTATTCCGATTTCAAAGCAAAAACAAACAAGGCATCTCAGAGGCCCAAGATCAGAGACCAGAGAACCAAGATCAGTTTTCTATTGCCTGCTTGCTTCGACTCTACTCAAAAATAATAATAAATAACCCCCTTTATCCTGGATTATCCTCCCGCTCCCCCGTCTCATTTGCAGGCGGGCGCAAATCTTGTCATCTTTAATAAACTGCAGGAAACGCTTATTGAAAACGGTCGTTCAAATCAAAAAAAAAAAAAAAAATTTAAAAAAAGCTCAACAAGCCTGTCAACGCGTCGCAGAGTCTCTCGGTTTAACTGCTGAATATTCTGGTGACCGGAGTCAGTCTTGAGAGCTTGAGCCATCACTGGATTTTATTATTAAAGAACTGAAAACTGAGACGAGATCAAAGGGCAATCTCATCACAAGCGTTTGTACAGGACAGCCGATCTAATGCTCCAGCATCAAACAGAAAATAATTACCGTTAAAATGCTTCTCACCGTCAGCCAGTCTGTGTTTTAGGACTTGGATGTTTTTTTGTAGGTTTTTATCTGATAAAAGTGATCACGCAACGCCAGCGGTAGAAGATCAGACTCTGGATTTTATTGGAGCGTTTCACAGAGCTGGATGACATCAACGCGTGCTCTGAAATTCTCTAATGAAATCCCCTTTTTATCAAGATGCCTTCGTCGCTGTGAAGGAACCAGGGAATGTAACTCGACTCCCGTTGCAAAATCGTACAACGAGAAGAATTCAAAGTCAGGCAGACAAACGTTTGGGCAAGCGGAGGAGGAGGAGGAGGAGGAGGAGGAGGAGGAGTCGAGTCTGCCTGCTTGGTTTTGTGAGTGGTGCTTCAAGGCTCGATTGGGTTTCATTACCGGAGAGGGATTATGCTTGTCCACCGCGGTTTACAATATAAATCACTCGGAATTCATTGAGAGAGAGAGAGAGAGAGAGAGAGAGAGAGAGAGAGAGAGAGAGAGAGAGAGAGAGAGAGAGAGACAGACAGACACAGAGAGACAGAGACAGAGAGAGAGAGAGAGAGACAGACAGACAGAGAGAGAGAGAGAGAGAGAGAGAGAGAGAGAGACAGACAGAGAGAGACACAGACAGAGAGAGAGAGAGAGAGACAGACAGAGAGAGACACAGACAGAGAGAGAGAGAGACAGACAGAGAGAGACAGACAGAAAGAAAGAGAGAGACACACAGAGAGAGAGAGAGACACAGAGAGACAGACAGACAGACAGACAGACAGACAGACAGACAGACAGACAGGCTAAATGTAAATAGCATTATTATTATTATTATTTTAAATGACATCAGCGCATGTCATCTCCAGTTTATCTTATTGCTGCTTTGAAAGGGGGGGGGGGGGTCGGACGAGAACGAAGATGAACACGCGCAGGTTCTCAGACCCCCCCCCACCCCCGGGCTACAGCGTCTCTCTCCAGCTTGTTCAGTCTCATCAGCATCACATCCTTTCTGACCCGTCTTCATGAAGAGGCGTTCGGCCAGGGAAAAAAAAAAAAAAACCTAGCGAGTTTCAGCAAGCCTTTACACTCAACGAAACGGAAAGAGAACTCCACCGATCCAGACGGACGAAGGAGAAAGGATTCCAGATTTCACTGTTGAAGTACAGCTGCTGCAAGGGCTTCACGTTGAAGTTCATCGCAGGCTGCTTTGAGCCAGTTCGTTGTTTTGCATTTATTATTATTTAGAGCATGCATGCACACACAGAGCGATATCATTTTCTGCATGCACACAAAATGTTTTAATGAGGTTTAAAAATCTTATCTCAGGACGTTTCTGACAAAAGCCCTTCAGCTGCGTAGAAAGAATGAAACGGTGCACTTTTTTTACAACCAAAAAAAAAACCTTCCTTTCAAACCTCTTATCTCCATAGATATAGATAAGATCTCTCTCAGACTTCTTAATTATTCTGGGAGCACCATTAAAAATAAGTGGTTGATCTCTTCTATTGTAAAAAGCTTTCTAAAATCCAGCCGTGGTTTTACTGCAACTGGGTACAGGTTGAAGAAAAAACAAAAACGAAACACACCCCCCTGACGCCCCAGGGTGGTTTATAAGCATTAGCACACTGTTGAATGCTCAGCTCCGAGTAGTTTCTGGCCTGTTAAGAATAGATTACACACACAAGAAAGCAAGCTTCACAAACAGACTGATACAACCTGTCTGATCTGCATCTGTGTATCGCTGGTCTAAAGCATCGCTCAGCTGAGCACGAAAAACAAGCCTGTCAAGACCAGATCCTTCCTTACAGGAGAGAGAAGAAAGGGTTTGCAAGAGAAACACACAGAGAGACACACACACACGAGAGAGAGAGAGAGACACACACACAAAGGGTCTGCAAGAGAAACACACAGACACACACACAAGAGACAGAGACACACACACACGAGAGAGAGAGAGAGAGAGAGACACACACACGAGACAGAGAGACACACACACGAGACAGAGACACACACACGAGACAGAGACACACACACACACACGAGACAGAGAGACACACACACACACACACACGAGACAGAGAGACACACACGAGACAGAGAGACACACACACGAGAGAGAGAGAGAGAGACACACGAGAGAGAGAGAGAGAGACACACGAGAGAGAGAGAGAGAGAGAGGCACACAAACACACACACACACACACACACACACACACACACCGAGACAGAGACACACACAAAGGGCTTCCAAGAGACACACTAGTTTTAAAAGAGATCCACGTCTCACTTTAACTGCAAGCTAATTTAAAAAGACACACCAGCAGAAACTAAAATCCAGTGACAGACGTCTTGACTCGAAGTATGAAAGACTTTTTTTTTTTTTTTATTACTAACTAGCTTTTAAATATCAAAAGTTCAAGGAAGACGGGGGTGAAACTTGTAATCCCCCCGCAGCTTAAAAAAAAAAATTAGCTCCAGAAAATATAATTAAAAGCCAGCTGCAGTTTGAGTGGCGTGTGGGTTTCAGGAAGAGGCTTCGCCTGGCAGACCCAGAGCACAGAAGCACTCTCGTACCCGGGTTCAGCCAGGTTTCCACCCCCCCCCCTGCAAGCCTGCTTTTCAGGAACGTGAAGGTCAGGTATGGAGCTGGTGTCCCTTCTGAAGCAAGATCCAGAGGAACCGGTTCAACCACGCTGACTGAGCAAGTCTTTGAACCAGCCCACGCAGCTGCGTAATCGTCCTTAACCCTTTCTGTGCTGGACGGCTGCCAGTTCTTTTGTAGGAAACAGTATTTTTATATATATAGTTTTAAACATAGTAGTTTTTAGAGTAAGCAGCTTAAAAATTCACTGTATTAGCTTTATAAATATATTTATAGAAAATATTTAATTTGTATTCTAATATGTAATAATAATTCAAAGTTCCATGTGACCCTGCCCAGGTGGAAGCAGTTTGCTTATTAAAATCAATTCAAGCTCTTGTCTCACCCGCAGCCTTCAAGCTGCAGACAGAATATCGCACACAAAGCGCACACAGAGCTGCAATCGCTCTCTTCTCTCCTGGTTAACGACGCGCCTCCCCTTCTGCGAGAGGGACCACCATTTATTCAAAGAGTATCCGAGTCGGACTAAGAAAAGGGACCAGGGAAATGCATTTGCATGCGGGGATGAGGCTTGTTAGAGGAGTCAGCCAGGCAGGCAGCGATGACACACTTGCTAAAAATCGAAGTTATGCAAGCCCCTTCTCCCACTCTCTGCTTTCTAAAGTCTACTGAAAGATGCGAGATATTCAAAGACACACACGCGCGCGCACGCACACACACACACACACACACACACACACAGAGCACAGACGCCACTGCAGATCACAAACAGATAAGCCATCCAGTCAGACAGGTTTAAATCTTTCCAAATAAAATAAATCTAGTCTTCACAGGGGGACATACAGAAGACGCAAAAGAGACGACAGCCTCAAACGAAACGGGTGAGATTTCTTTCCTCCTCCCTCCTCCATTATAAAAAGACATGGGCAAAAAAAAAATAAAGTCAAATGAAAAATATATCTATGGTGTCCAAATTAATTTCTTTTTCTGCTCCTTTTAAAAATATTTTCGTGCATGAAAGAGTAACACGTTTACAAAAACCACAGAGAGCCAACGCAAGCCCCAGCCAGAGAGAGAGAGAGAGAGAGAGAGAGAGAGAGAGAGAGAGAGAGAATGCGACCAGAACAGAAACCAACACTGCCACTGAGGCAGGGAAAGACACTCAGGATTTCACTTCCCTCTCTGAGAAGAGTGAAGTCAGAATTCGATGTAGGTGCGTCGAACTCCCTCACCTCGCCTCCACCCTGCTTCAGTCACACCCACAGGCTGTGCGTTTCCATCTCATTTGCAATAGTCGCCACAGATATTACACACACACCTGCTCTGTGCAGCCAGTAGAAAACAACGGGATTTCCCCCGCC
Organism: Acipenser oxyrinchus oxyrinchus; assembly: GCA_030684275.1. NCBI lineage: Eukaryota > Metazoa > Chordata > Actinopteri > Acipenseriformes > Acipenseridae > Acipenser > Acipenser oxyrinchus. Next base: position 4,154,394 of record CM060296.1, on the reverse strand, counting down.
CCCTAATACAAATGAATGTCAATTTGAATAGGCAGCGTTCACGTGTTCATGCACTCTCTGTCTGCGTGTATACATATATATGTATATCTATATCTCTGTCTCTGTGTGTGTCTTGCTCTGTACGAATCTCTGTGTCTCTCCCAGCCTGTGTGTGCCTCTTACTGTGTGTATATCTCTGTATGCCTGTCCTACTGTGTGTCTCTCTCCCACTCTGTGTGATAGACAGACAGATCGAGAGATTAATATAATATACCTGGCTCTCTCACTCTGTGTATCCGTGTAAGTTTGCTTTGATAAAAATCAAGCAGCTGTGTTTTCATCAAAAGTCAAAGAAAAGCAATTGTTCCCATTTTGAACCCGGGTTCAAACCGAACCAAAAAACTGACAGCGCCATCCAGGATTAGGAAAACTTTTCTGGTGATAAAATATATTAACTTTTTTGTTTTTGCTAGGAATGCCAGAACATTCTACACAGGATGCTTGATATAATCGTTTCTTTATTTTAAAAGGATCGTTGGGACTCTCACCTCTGACCAGGATGTTCTGCTCCAGCTTGCCTGTGCCAACGCTGTTCTTGGCCTCGCAGATGAAGGTGGTGTTCAGATCAGTGTCCACCTTCATCACCTTCATCACCGGCCCACTCACCTCCACAGAGGGAGGGAGCACGCCACTCAGACTGGGGGAGAGGGGGGGGGGGAGAGAGTTAGATCGGTGACTCTCAAACTGGGGCGTCAAAAAAATATCAGGACATGGACAAGAGTTTCATTTGAAGCGCCTGGATTGCAGAGTCAGCACAGACAGGGTTAAACCAGCTCTCTCTCTCTCTCTCTCTCTCTCTCTCTCTCTCTCTCTCTCTCTCTCTCTCTCTCTCTCTCTCTCTCTCTCTCTCTCTCTCTCTCTCTCTCTCTCTCTCTCTCTCTCTCTCTCTCTCTCTCTCTCAAATTCACTGACATTTGAAAAATAGGAAGTCAAAGTTCCTCGCAGACAGCTGCATACCTCAGGAGGTAAATCTGAGGTCCCGACAACTCAACCAAATCAAAATAAAGAAGAAAAGAAAAAAAAAACCCACAACAACCAGACACACACGCACGCACACACGCACGCACACACGCACACACACACACAGCAGACACGCACACGCACGCAGCGGAGACACACACACACACACACACACACACACACACACACACGAGACACACACACACAGCAGAGCAGAGACACACACATACACACAGCAGAGACACACACACACACAGCAGAGAGACACACACACACAGCAGAGAGACACACACACACACCAGAGACACACACACACTACTCCAGGATTCAGATCTCCACAGACGAAAACAGAGAGAGAAAGAGAGAGAGAAAGAAAAGAACAGAGGGAGAGAAAGAAATGAAAAAACAGAGAGAAAGAAATTAAGAAAGAAAGAAAGAAAGAAAGAAAGAAAGAAAGAGAAAGGAGCCAGAGACATGATCAGCAGACACTTACACTGTCCAGACCACGCTGCTGGCGGGGGGGTTGGCCTTGGCTGAGCACTTCAGCTCCACCCCCTCTCGACCCAGGAACCAGTTCCCATCGTAGCCCGAGATCATCACCCGGGGGGGGTCTAGGGAGATGGAAAAGCGTGTTACTACACACGCACGCACGCACGCACACACACACACACAGACACACTGACACACACACACAGACACACTGACACACACACACACACACACACACAGACACACTGACACACACACAGACACACTGACACACACACACACGCACACACAGACACACAGACACACACACACACACAGACACACACACAGCTTGATGAAAAGGAGTCTGATTTCCATCCCCGGGAGACCGGACACTCACACTCTATGGACGCTTTGAGCGAGAAGCTCTCGGGCTTGCTCAGGGTCTTGTGCTGGATCACGCAGCTCAGGTCTTTGCCGTTGAAGGCCTCGGAGGGGGTCACTCGGTACTCGCTGGTCACCGTGACCGTGCCGTCGCTGTTCTTCACCGCAGAGCTCGTGCTGTTCCCCGGCAGCACCGACACCCACGTGATCTCGGACGGAGGCTTGCCGTTGGCCGACACGCAGCGCGCCACGGCGACGGGGTCCGGACCCGCTCGGACCAGGAGCACTGTGGCGTTGTTGGAGGGCTTGGCTGGAGGGAAACGGTAACACACAGTGTGAGAGAGAGAGAGAGCGAGAGCGAGAGGGGGGGAGAGAGGGAGAGGGAGAGAGCGAGAGAGCGAGAGAGAGGGAGAGAGAGGGGAGAGGGGAGAGAGAGGGAGAGAGGGAGAGAGGAGAGAGAGGAGCGAGCAAGAGAGTGTGAGAGCGAGAGAGAGCGAGAGAGGGAGGGAGAGAGGGAGAGAGAGCGAGCGAGCAAGAGAGTGTGAGAGCGAGAGAGAGAGAGCGCAAGAGCGTGCGAGAGGAGAGCGAGAGGGGAAGCGAGCAAGAAAAAGAGGGAGAGCGCCAGAGCGCCAGAGCGAAAGAAAGAAAGAAAGAAAGAAAGAAAGAAAGAAAGAGGGAGCGAGCAAGCGAAAGTAGCGAGCGAGACAGATGGAGGGAGCAAGAGAGACACACACACAGTCAAGGAGACAGGGGCAAAGAAAAAGAAAGAAAGAAAGAAAGAAAGAAAGAAAGAAAGAAAGAAAGAAAGAACACAGACGCAGAAATCAAAGAAAGAGAGGGTCAGAGAAAGACTACTGCAGTATAACCAGCTTGATCAGCCCTTGATCAGCACAGACAGACAGTCACACCCCCCCCTCGCTCACCCAGCACAAACAGCCTGGTCATGCCCTCCTCATTGCCGCTGGGGTAGGTGGCGTACTCGCAGATGTAGTTGCCCTCGTCCCCCATGGTGATCCTCTGCAGGACGATGCTGGGGTCCTGCAGGGAGGGGTCCCGGAAAGCGACGCGCCCATCGATGCTCTTTTCGGGGTAACTCGCTCCGAACTGGGGGTTGAACACGGCGATGTTGACTTTCTTGCCGTCGGGGGTCTCCCTGATCCAGGTCACCTGACTCTTCTTGACCTCGCCTGTGGGGTCGGAGAAGCTGCAGCGCAGGGTGACGTCCTGCCCCGGGTACGAGGAAACTTCCGGCTCCACCTTCACCCTCTGAGAGTCGGCAGCTGGGGGGGGGGGGTTAGCAACGCTGTCGACTCCTTTTTAAAAAAATCAATTAGGCTGTGTGGTCCAGTGGTTAAAGAAACAGGCTTGTAACCAGGAGGTCCCCGGTTCAAATCCCACCTCAGCCACTGACTCACTGTGTGACCCTGAGCAAGTCACTTCACCTCCTTGTGCTCCGTCTTTCAGGTGAGACGTAATTGTAAGTGACTCTGCAGCTGATGTATAGTTCACACACCCTAGTCTCTGTAAGTCGCCTTGGATAAAGGCATCTGCTAAATAAACACAATAATTATTATTATTATTATTATTATTTCATTTCAGCAAATCGACTTGGGAGACTAGGGGGGTGAACTGTGCTTCATCAATAACTGCTGCTGCTGCTGCAGAGTCACTTCCAATAGGAGCTCGTTTGTTTGACGTCTCATCCGAAGGACGGAGCACAAGGAGGTGAAGCGACTTGCTCAGGGTCACACACGGTGAGTCAGTGGCTGAGTCGGGATTTGAAGCTCCTGGTATCAAGCCCCCTTTCTGTAACCACTGGACCCCCAAGCCTCCTAAAATGTCCAATTCCCAGTCCCTGTGCTCATTTGGTCTTGATGAGATTATTTAGACATTTTCAAACTTTATGACTTGGGGTAAAAAGACTAACTAATTTCACGACATCAAAAAAATATATATATATATATATATCAATTTCTAAAAAAAACACACACGTGTCTCTTATTACATATTTAAACACTGAACCGGACTGTTTGGGGTAAATGCTGGAGTCAGTTTTGATGAAGAGTCCTTTGCTCAGACATCATGAAGAAGGACTGTCGGTAGGTTTATAGCAGATCTTATCAAACCCAGCCCTCAGGGTCCTAGTGTCTGCTGGCTTCCATTCCAGCAGAGCTGTCAATTACTTAATTAAACCCCTTTAATTGAAATGATCATTTGCTTAAAAATTAGACTTTACATTGTTCTCAGCTCCTTAAAAAGAGCTGCAGATTTCAAGTTGCTTATAAAATCTTATCGCGAGCGTGAAATCTTAAGAGCTGAGAACAATTCATTCAAAAAAAAAAGACAAATTAAGCATCCATCCATCGAGAGTGTCACACTGCTGCCTTTGAGCATTCAGAGCATCTCAACACTGATCTCTTGTGAAGATCACAGGGGAGCACGAAGCCTCAACACTGCAGGTTTGATTGAACACAGCCTCGGCTGAACCATTCCCCCGTCACTTATTCTCCCTTAATTAAAAAAAGGAGGTCCTGACTGAATCAAGCAGACACGCTGCTAACGCTAGTGAAACTGTCTGTCAGCCAGACGCTCCGCGACGAGGGCCCAGGGGGCCAGGAGCCACCGCGGCCTGTCTAACGAGGTTAATTAAAAACAAATCAAGCGGGGGGGCGACTCGCGATCTTTCGGCGACAGTCTGTTAGCGGGACCTTCAGGAGAAACGCAGCTGGGCCTAGCGCGGTCTGAGAGGTGCAGAGAGACCATGCCAGCGAAGCCACAGACTGCCAGCTAACCATCAGATAAAGAGGGGAGGGGAGAGGAGTTCACAGGCTGTCAACTCAAATCACATTGCTGTGGTTTCTGCCTCTGCAAAAGTTAGCATCATGTGCATATATATTACACACACACACACACACAGAGTGGGAGAGAGTGTATCTACACATAGGAGGCTGTGTGGTCCAGTGGTTAAAGAAAAGGGCTTGTAACCAGGAGGTCCCCGGTTCAAATCCCACCTCAGCCACTGACTCATTGTGTGACCCTCAGCAAGTCACTTCACCTCCTTGTGCTCCGTCTTTCGGGTGAGACATAGTTGTAAGTGACTCTGCACACCCTAGTCTCTAAGTCGCCTTGGATAAGGGCGTCTGCTAAATAAACAATTATCTAATCTCCAAAACAACAGGAGATTAGTCATTTTGCAGATGCTTTTATCCAAAGCGACTCAGACTAGGGGGGTGAACTGTGAAGCATCATCAGCTGCTGCAGAGTCACTTCCAATAGAGGTGAGCTGTCTGTGTGAACGATTGTAGTTAAGAATGTGCATCAGCAGTAGAGCAGAGGGAGGGAGGGCTGCTGTGCAGTGTGGGTGGAAAGGAAAGCTGTTTTATTTTATTCAAAGCAGCAGCAGCAGCAGCAGCAGTCACATCGCTGAAGCCAGGACTGTGAGCAAACAGAAGCTGTGTGTCAGTCTCTAACCTTCACTCACGCTGCGGCACGGACACCCCCAGCCACCCCCCCCCAGCCCCGAGGTGAGAGCAAGGCAGAGACAGACACAGCACTGTCACTTCACATCACCATCCCACCGGTGCCACACACACGCTGCACACACACACACACACACGCTGCACACAAACACGCTGCACACACACACACACACACGCTGCACACACACACACACACTGCACACAAACACGCTGCACACACACACACACACACACACACACACACACACACGCCCAGAGCAAACACAGCACTGTCACTTCACATCACCATCCCACCGGTGCCACACACACGCTGCACACACACACACACACACACACGCCGCACACACACACACACACTGCACACAAACACGCTGCACACACACACACACACACACACACACGCCCAGAGCAAACACAGCACTGTCACTTCACATCACCATCCCACCGGTGCCACACACACGCTGCACACACACACACACACGCTGCACACACACACATACACTCCCAGAGCAAACACAGCACTGTCACTTCACATCACCATCCCACCGGTGCCACACACACACACACACACACGCTGCACACACACACACATACACTCCCAGAGCAAACACAGCACTGTCACTTCACATCACCATCCCACCGGTGCCACACACACGCTGCACACACACACACACACACACACACGCTGCACACACACACATACACTCCCAGAGCAAACACAGCACTGTCACTTCACATCACCATCCCACCGGTGCCACACACACGCTGCACACACACACACGCTGCACACACACACGCTGCACACACACACACACACACGCTGCACACACACACACATACACTCCCAGAGCAAACACAGCACTGTCACTTCACATCACCATCCCACCGGTGCCACACACACACACACACACACGCTGCACACACACACACATACACTCCCAGAGCAAA